>OX457027.1:101619581-102047081 GCA_949752745.1 Protula sp. h YS-2021 | reverse complement strand
AGATACATAAGATTCACAAAGTAGATACGTAATAATTGACATAAATATTGAAGGAATAGATAATAGCACAGTAAACCTATCGCACAAAATTTAAGACAACAACTTGACCAACTTTTCTTCTGCAAAGAACTGAAATTTTAAATTGAAAAACGTATTGGGACCAATTTTATTATAGGTGGAGATCTTAATATATTTCTAGACGTTCAGTTAGATAAAAAAAGTATAGAAAACTACAAGCCAGTAGACTTTGTCAAAATCACTACTTAAGAGAGGAGGGAGGGAGGGAGGGAGGGAATGGAAGGGAAAGGAGGTAATATAAGAATTACACTCACTGTTTTGTAGCCTCCTTTGTAAGGCATTCAGCATATTTTGAGGCTAAAACTAAGATATTAAACTGATTTTTCATTTTACTTTCAGTAACGTTTGCATACATTGATTAAAACAGTAATTGTCAATGAAATTGGTAAACGTCATTCCAATTAAAAAAATCAGTTAAAACATCATTCCGAAATTATAATTTAATATGTCTAACAACACATTTTCCTTTTTGTTCAGTTCACCACAAACGTAATTTCTAAACAATGGAATATAGGAAAATGTGCAAAAGATACAGGAAAAATATATCAGACATGTGTAGTATGGACACTATTTCTTCAATCAGTAGAGTATAAAGAAATCTTTTGAACGCTCCACCTCCCCCTCCTCCCTTTTGAGCGACTGATGTGACCTGGTAACCGCCCAATCCCTTGGGAGAGAATTTGTGATCATGGGATAGTTTTACGCTTCAGGCAATTCTGATCCTTTTTCATTTTCGGACCTCCCACACCTAGGCGGGAAGTTGTGATTTTAGCACATTTACAAGTTGTAACAGTTCTAAGCATTTTAAGTTTTTTTCCCTTGGGACCCTCTCCCCCCTCGCAGGTGGAAAATTTTGATTTTAGAATATTTACAAATTTCAAGCAATTACGAACATCTATGTGTTTTTTACCTTCTGAACCCCCCCCCCCCCCCCTCCAAGCGTGATTTTCCGAAGGTCTGAAGAGACCCCATAGAAACAGCCAACATGCAATTAGATGTCGCTGCAGTAACCAGAAGTAAGGATAGTGTAAATGATATAGATGCAGGATCAGGACTTATATTCTGACATAATAGCAGCATTAACCAAAGCCAATGCTCTTGATACAGAAGTTGAACAGCACCCATTTTGGCTGGCTGCACAATTCTTTAAAAATATGGCTATTATGGTGGAAGTGACTGCTACGAGCAGGGATCGTACTTCTGACTGGAATTTCAGACCATTCTGCGCATTTTTTTCACTTTTGCGAAATTTAACAGCTCATAGCTTCACAACTAATGGACCGATTTCAATTTCAACCATTCTTTCAGCAAAGTGTTCACTTTTACTTTAAGTTTTTACTGATGACGTCAGTGACTACGTGATTTATCAAAATTTCAAACGACCATAAGTTTACAACTACTTGCCTGATTTCAACCATTTTCACCATAGTGTTCAGCAGGACTTTGTCTTTAATATTTTTTATCAACAAAGCATCTAAAGTTAATGTTTTGATATCTTTGATAATAATAATAATAACAATAATATAATAATAATAATAATAATAATAATAACAAAATAATATGATCACTAACCTTAACTTCAATTCACTAAGTAGGTTTAGCTATGCATGTGCATAGATGAAACCAACTGACACTATACAAACATTTACGTTGCATATTTAGTTTATGACAGTCTCAAACATCTACAGTTTGATAAAATAATAATATCATTTTGGACAAGCTTTTTTCAATCTATTCTTACAATTTGGCTGCCGGAAGGCTCACATGTTTTTCTTAAACATTAACAGCATGTCTACAGAGAGGCTTTAAAGTTGAGTGCGACGCACTTAAAATGTCGCCTGCTGTGCTAAAGACTCTATTAGAGGGACACTGGTGGCAAGAATGGCAAAAATTGTTCTCGCAACTACAAAAACTGTCGCGAATTGTGCCTGATGCTTTACCCATCACTCAAGAGGGTTCTTCTTTAAGGCGATTGCATTGATAGCTCTGTAGTCACGTATCTCTTCTTCCGCCATTTTCAATGCTGATTTGGATCTGCAGATTTAGTTGCTTCAACACTAAAGAAATCGTTTCCAAAGAATAAAGCAAGAGGGATTTTCCGTTTCAAAGAGGGTGATTCCGCATGACTTGTTGTTTTAAGTCTGGTTCATTTCATTCATTGGATAGATTCCTGTTTCACTTTGCAGAAATGCATTGTGCCTCTCCCCGGCCTTTTGCCCAATTTTGGCACCATTGGTGCTAGGAACGGTGCAGCCTTAAATCTGTTATCCAACAAAGCTACAGTGCAAAGCAGCTGTCGAATCTCGTCTGACGTGTACCTGCTCGCAAGGTCTTTTTCCATGACAGATTTGAGTCTTTCACAAGGTTGCTGTCTTCGTCATTAACCTTGAAGTTTCCCTTCATATTGAATAGCAAGTGTGCTCTAACTGACACTGTTGACACTTTCGCATCGTATATGGCTAGCGCGGCAAGTTTTGAGGGCTTCAAGATTTGTTTGGGATGTCTAGTGCTTTAGAAAAAAAAACAAATTTAAAGTGTGAGCAAATCAAGACAATTGGGGTGTAATGCTAGCTTTCTTTGCAGAAATTGCCATGTTTGCTGCGTTGTCTGTCACCATACTCGTATGTTTGTCAGTTAGTTCCCACTCAACCAGTGCATGTGTAGGTACCTCGCCAATTTTGACGTGTGTGTACGTTTGAAGTTTCCAATGCAGGTCAACAAAATGCACTGTCGTTGTGATGTAGCCTTGAGAAGCTCTGCTCGTCCACCCGTCAATGGTAAAAGACACGTCACTACTAAGCCGCAAGTACTATTTTTGAGGATACTGAGTACACTTTAGGCAACTCAGATTTAGTGAAAAACCTACGACATAGAATCTGACATCGAGGCTCAAGTTCATGAATGAGCGCCTGAAATCCTTCATTTTCCAAGGAAAATGGAAAATGGTCTAAGATTCTTGACGATAAATCTGGTAATAGAGCTGGTTATAGAAATCGCTCTCGTTGATTTGGGCTTCAGTTTTTGAAAGAAGGGCTTTATGGGCGATGATTTAAGTGCTAGTGAACTCCTCTTAATATCTATACTGTCCGAGGTGCTTCTGAATACACATAGTGTAACTGTTTTATGTATTCTTTTAACATGGGCCGTCAGGGCAGATGTACCACCTTGTAAATAGGCGAGGTGCTGTCCCCAGTGATTACACACGGTATGGAATTTATCCGCCGTTAACTTGAAATGCTTACCCTTAGAAAGGTAAGACTGACTTTTCACTAGTCTAGTTTTTTTCGCTTACGTTTTTTTTCGCTTACGTCACTTGAAGATACTTATGCATCAGTTATCAATCTGTATGTAATTTCGTTACTGCCTAAAAAATCAATGAATAAACACAAAATGCTCTTACGCACACAAAATACAGAGAATCATTATAACTGAACCTTAAATAGCTAATAAATGATGTGTTTTGTTCAGCGACTTACCGTATTTTATTTTATCCCAAAAAAACTGCTACCAAAACAAATCAGAAAAAAACAAAAAAGGTCTCGGTTTTTTAACACAACCAAACAGAAAACCGTACTCGGTTTATGGTTATGGTTCGAACCGTGCCACTTCTAGTACCCAACAGGTTCACTCATGCCAACTTGAGTTATGTCACGATATTCTAACGTGGAAATGTTCACAACAACAACATCAAAAGGAACATCAACAACAGCAATGGTAGCAACAATAATGAGAACAACAATGCCAACAACAATGACAACAAACAACAATTATGACAACAAACAACAACAATGAGGTCAGTCAACTTAACATAGTACTCAACAGGTTCACTCATGGCAACGTGAGTCAAGATATTCTAATGTGGAAATGTTGGCAACATCAATCAATCAGTGCCTCACAACACTGGCACATGGCTGCAATGTTTAACTTATTACTGCACACACAGTTTACGACTGCGGCGGCTCAGCACCAAAAATGAAAAATGGTCAGATTTGTCCGAAGCGTAAAATTATCCCATAATCACAAAATTCTCGCCCGGCGAAGAGTGAGGGGGTATCCGAAGGTTAAATTGAAAGTTGCTTAGAATTACATGAAACATGTAACTATGAAAAAATCACAATTTCTCACCTGGGGAGAGGAAGCGTCCAGAACTCTGCTTTATACTCTACTTCAATCGTAAAAAACATAAAACAATTTTACCGTAAAGGTAATGATCATGCCGGAAGACTCTTTAAAAATTTTCCCACTTATCACCAGCAACGCAATGACGTATTTAACATTTGAAGCACGGCTTCTTTGGCCTGCAATCATTCCACGGCCACAAGCATCGCCTCACTCTGGTGCTAAACTAGTAAAACGCTCTGTCGTTGAGATGATGTTGCAGTCGTCAGACGTTTCATTTCAAGACGTTATTTTCTACCTGATAATTTATAATTAAAAATTTTACAAGCACAAAAGAAATTGCATTGTGTGAGGTTACCAGGTACAGTAGAACGAGGTAAAAGGATTTCATGACTTATAAGCATGTACATAATTGTGACATTGCCTGTTATTTAAACACCATCGCCTGTTTCACAACTATTTCCGCCTTTCATCGTTCATGGCTAATATCACGGTTTCCAAAAATGTACCCCCTTCGTTGTGCTTTTGGACACCTATTGGGGTCATATATGCCAAGTGCCCTCTCTCTCCAGGTGTATATGGCATGTATGTCAATGTATAACTCTCTACTCATATGTACCTTAAGCAACGCCTATCATACTCTTATATAGCACACCACTCTGGTAATAATTTACTTCTGTATAAAGAACTGATAAGTCAATTTTACGTTCTCTAGCCACATACGAGACACCGCTAGACTCATTCACCAGAACATCATAACGAGAAAGTTATAAGCCAAAGCGACGTAGCAATTGCTTAATAGAATTTTAAAAATATAACTAAAGAACCAACATTGTCATTGGCCTGCTTTGTCATACATGCTATTGTGTCTTGTGTAGTGACCTCCAGTCTTGCTACCACGAAAGAAAATGTAAAATGCTACATTTTACCTTGGCGGTGGACCTTTATCAATCTGTAATAACATTTCGGTGACAGATAGATAGATAGATAGATAGATAGATAGATAGATAGATAGATAGATAGATAGATTGAATCAATGGAATATTTCAACACGTTAAGTCTATGTTTGAGAATTCACTCTGTCATAAGTTGTTTTGAATCAATTTATGAACGCATGCATTTGACTGGAATGGGTGTGTGTTTGTGTGTGTCTAACCTGGCTGCGCATTACCCAGACCACTCCTTAACTATGCCTCGAGCTACGTTCTCAACACATATAACCAATGCATTGTTGTCATAGCATATTTTACAATTGCTGGTGTTCAATAAGAGAGCATTTTAGCCTTGTTGCAAACGTTCATTCATCATAAAATCATTTTGAAACAACTTTCAAAAGTTCAATAGCAAGTTCCAGAATAATAATTTCGTGAGAAAAACAGCATATAACAACGACATACTTCGATTCAAACCCTCGATGAAACGTCAGGCAATTTTTTAGAAATTTATTTTTAAATGAATAAAAATGCTGAAAAAGTATATAAAATTTAAAAAAATATTTTGGATATATATTGGAGAATTAAGACAAGTGGAAAGCCGTCACTGTAAATTGAACGCCATTCTATCTACGGATACCTTTAAATTGCACACATTAGGTACGATGTGTATTATGTAACTATAGAACCCTGAAGCATATTTCTTCGAAATTATTTTAGCAATAATTTTTGTTTTGATAACACATAACAGCCACTAATCACACTAAGAATATCAAGAATGAACCCTATGGGCTTATGAATTGCAGAGCATAAAGAGTTTCTCACACAAGAGGTCTTTCAGATAAGGTGTATTGGAAAATTATTGAAATAAGTAAGGTCAATGAAATAACAGGCTATACTTTCACAATATACTGCAGCTTGTTTACTCTTAACATTTGATGAAAGAGGAGAAAATATAATTAGGCGGATTATTTCGTTTCTAATTTCAAGTCCCATCGGCAACATGTTTGATTGATTTTAGAAGTTCGTCGTCGTGTGAACAGGGAATGTGGCGGTATTAATAACACTCAGAGTGTTTTTAAACAATAAATACAGTTATTGCACCCCTTCTGTACAACTTTCTTTCCCACAAATAATACAAATGATGTATTTTTATTATATATTCAGCAGTATTGCTAAATATTTCTGTTGCGCACAAATAAAAACAAGTATTACAGACAAGTTGTAGAAATAAGCGATGTTTATCAAAAAAATCGTGTATTTTCCGGGTTTATTTTAGTTTTCGTTACATTACGAAACCAAACGGTAAACCTTTTGACTACTTTTTAACTGCACAAATAAAAAAAGAAATAAAAAGGCCTTTTAAAGGGGAAAGGTTCTCAATAAACGCTTGATAAGTCAATAATAAAATATGCAAGAACCTCAGGCAACGTCCTTTACAAATTATTAATAACAGTTATTATTATGATAACAGATTTAACAGACAATATCACAGTTTATCCAGAAGATTGAGATCCATGTGCTCATACATTTTATGGAGTACGAAGTAGGCGTCTTCGTTGAATGCAATACAAAGCACTATAGACGTGTTAGTGAAAAACGTTGTGTTTGTTAAATGTGAGAATACAAGAACACAATATGACTTTTAAGGGAAACTATAATCACAGACAAGTATTATTAAGTATTGACACAAAATAGTAGTATTAAACTCCCTCATTTCAATAAAAATGTTGGGTTATTTTGTAATGACTAGTTGAGCTAAAATAACGGTTAAAATAATTGTCGATCTTTACTAAAATGTCCTTCAAAACGTGCAACTCAAACAGTTGGCAGTGTCTTCTAGAACATAGAAACAAAACAGTTTCCAACCGAAAAGATGGATGTGTCTTCCAGAGTGTGCAACAAAACAGATGACAGTGTCCTCCAGAATGTCCAACCAAATCAGATCTCCAGGACGTCAAACTTAAACAGAGGGCAGTGTCCTCCAGGATGTCTATCCAAAGCAAATGGCAGTGTCCTCCAGGATGTCCAACCAAAGCAAATGGCAGTGTCCTCCAGGACGCTCAACACAAAGAGATGTCTGTATCCTCAAGCCTCCGTATTCACGAAAGTTAACTCTTTGGTTTAATTGATTGGGTTAATCCACTGGGTTAAAGCAAGAAATTTATTAAATACAGATTACAAGATATTAGAATCTCCCCATACTTAAATAAACTAATAAATGAAGATCAAACTGGATTTATAAAAGGAAGATACATTGGTGAAAATATTCGATTGATTTCAGACCTATTAGACTTTACTGATAATGAAGGAATCCCTGGTTTGCTCCTTCAAATAGATTTTGAAAAGGCCTTTGACAGTTTGGAATGGAACTTTATGCTGAAAATGTTAAAAAAAATTAATTTTGGACCGAAACTCATATCTTGGATGAAGCTATGCTACACAGATATTTCTAGTACAGTAATGAATAACGGCTATAGCACTGGATGGTTCGAGATACGAAGGGGTGTGTATAATCTTTGTTCTCGCAGTCGAGTTCATGGCCCAAATGATACGAGACAACGACAAAATCATAGGCTTGAAGGTCGGAAAAAGTGAATTTAAGTTAACTCAGTTTGCCAATGACACAACAGGTATTTTGGGTAGCGTTGAATCAATTCTAGAATTTTTTCGAACGCTAGAAAACTTTGCAAGCCAGTCAGGCCTTAAAATCAGCAAAGATAAAACTTTACTTATATGACTGGGACCTTGGAAAAAAGAAAAGGCGCTTATGATTTAGAAGTGTCCCGAAACTGTTTCAATATGCTTGGAATCTCCCTTGGATATGACCTTAGCAATGCAACGAAAAGAACATTATTGATAAGGTTGCAAAAATGAGAGAAAAGTACCTATTTTGGTCTTGTAGAGGACTCAGCCCGTTAGGAAAAATTCTAATAACTAAGTCACTTGGAATATCTAACTTAATTTACTCCCTTTCTAACACTAGCTGTTACGCAGGCTATATAAAGCAAGCACGAAAAGAAACCTCACCCAATCACAGAATATGGCTCTTAAACTTGCTTGGTTACCAAAATTAATGCAACGAAAAAAGTGGTCAAAGTAGTAAATAATTACTTAGATAAGGTTGGTGGCCTAAGTTTGTTAATGCATTGCAACTTTGACGTAAAAAAACTCCCTTATATGCCTCCCTTTTATCAAGATATCTTACAAGCTTTTAAAACAATATTTCAAAACTCGACAATGTCTAAGCAATTACTCTGGAACAATCAAAATATATATATAAACCCACATTCTTTAAGAACTGGTTGCAAAACGGAATTGTTTTTATACAAGATCCAATGAATAAAAATGATAGATGGCTGACATGTGAAGAACTAATGAGGAAATATAACATCAAAGTGCTTTAGGAAGTTGCATATTTAGAACTAGAAGTGGTCAGCGTTTAAATGTAACAAATTGTAAGTCAAGGGGTTTTTATAAAGAACTCGTGAAACAAATAAGTCAACCCCCGACTAGCTTAAAAATGTGGAAGAACAAGGGGATAGATCTTCCCGTAGTAAACAAAAGTATCAAAATGTCAGCGATAACAAACTACTTTCCTTACATTTCAAGATATTAAACGACATTTTAGCCAACAACAAAAATCTGGAAAATAGGGAATTAAATTAGACAAAAATTGCACTGAATGTAATGTAGTAGAAGATAATTTCCACCTGTTCATAAATTGTCCTAAAACAGTGGCAATAAAACAAAAAGCGTGGCAATTCCTTGGCCTTGTAGGCTTTCACGCTACTGAGTTTCTGTTAGGATCTTGTAACAACGCTGAAAACCTTATTTTTCTTATTTTACAATATCAAATGTGGGATACCCGATTCCGCAATTTAGCCTTCAATCATTCGACCTTCATGCATGAAGTAAACATGTACATGCAAGTAGATAAGATTATCTTAGACCACGATAAATATCATATGAAATGGGGATTGTGGTCCGTCAAGGACAATTGAAAAACGGATCTTGCTTTCTTTTCTTTTTTTTCTTATCTCGTTAATGCATACCTACATTAGTCAAACCATATGTACGTCCCCAAAAACCCTATGACACTTCTGCACACTTCTTGTGTTTCATGTCTGCTTTTTCTTACAAATGCATACTACATCATAGATTTGAATTTATAGACAATTGTTAAAATAATTGCAGTATTGTCTGGGTGCTGCGACACCTAGCGATTTGTAAACTGTGTGTCTGCAAAAGGTTGTTGAAAGGTTTTTGGTGTAAATGTGCGAGTAATTGATGTGACGTGCAATGTCTTCCTTTTCAATAATAAATAACAAAAACAGAAATTTGCATTAGCTAAGCCAATGACTTGATCCATATAACTTAACTTAACTTTAGCTCATTATTACTGGGGAGAATACAAGGAATTGCCAGAATTTTTCAAGATTGCCACTCACTGGCAGGTAAAAATAATAATAGTAATAAGACATGAGACCATGAGGATGGGGTTGAGAGACAGAGACAGAGACAGAGAGAAGGAGATAGAGAAAGAGAGAGGAGATATAGCGAAAGTAATAAAACACAAAGTCTTACCGTCAATCTACATATATGGATGGGATGTATTGCAACTATGAACCTCCTCTTCATTGTATCTGTCACTGAAGAATATAGTGTAGCTTTCATATAAAGTTCGGATCATTGTCTCCTCCCTCCCTCCCTCCCTCCCTCCCTCCCTCCCTCCCTCCCTCCCTCCCTCCCTCCCTCCCTCCCTCCCTCCCTCCCACCCTCCCTCCCTCCCTCCCTCCCTCCCTCCCACCCTCCCTCCCTCCCTCCCTCCCTCTGCAAAATCATGCATTCCCCAATGCCTTCTACATGCTTTTTGTGTAAATTTGATATCTGGGAGAACAAGTCTATTTCAGACAGAGTTGTACTTTATTGCTCTTCGTCCTTCTAGGGATAGAGAAACGGGAGAAGGAAAATCAACTAAATTACTTAGACAGTTCTTAGGAACTTAATCCTGGTTTAACCAATCTCAAAAGCAGGGTGAACTTTTTGGATGATTTAAACCTCGAAGTTAACTTTTTGGGTTAAGTTATGGATTAAACCATTGGTTTAACTTTCGTAAATACTTATGGCAATGACAGAAAGAACTGGACAAATAAACAAAAATCCATTGGCGCAAGGGGGTTTTAAAGGGGGCAAATAAATATAAATTTAAATTTGGAATAGTCTAAGTTAGAGTGTTGATGCATCATCTATATGTTTCTTTGCTACTTTGACTGAAGTATGCGTTCCATGTTGTAACATGTACCGAACCCAGTGTGCCAAGATCCACAATATCATCATTCAAGCCGCCACAATCCTAAATTGTTAACAATAATAATGGAAAGTTGTATGTATCGGGAGGCTACACGAGGTGCTTGTAAACCTCCCAGAGACCCTACTAGAGCTAATAGGCATATTCCTGCTTTCAGAGCTTTCCTACGGAAGTATTGCTTCGATTAAGGTATGAACTTAATGCAAACGTACCCAGAATATCACTGAAACAAAATTGTTAACACGTGGCGTGTCACAGATTAGACATGAATCCATCTGCAAACACTGGATAGGCCAAGCCTTTTGAAACAACATAACCTGTGTTGGTAATTGTACACCATTATTTCATGATGTTGACTAGCACATGCGCACTCACCTCTGATCCGTTATCGAAAACGTCACGTTATGCACAACTGAAAGTGTTTAATTGATATTATCGTCATAGCAACGTAACATCTAGATAGAAAGCTCTACAAAGAAGAGCAACATATGTATTTTATAAAAGAATATATTTATAAGAAACATGAAATAAAAATAAAATCATACTGGGGTGATCAGAAATCATTCCCTTTGCCTTGCGCACTCTTGTTACTCGACTTCCATGCTCATTCCACTAGTGCCGCAGATTGCGGGAGAGTGTTATGGATCAGTCCAACCGCTCATGTGGTTCATGCTCATAACATCAGTGCCACAAGCGGCGTGCTGGGTTTTTCAATCAGCCCTCTGACTTGTGTGATTCAGGCTCGTGCTACCAGTGCTACCATTGCTACAGGCTGCGAAAGGGTATTTTGCGGATCAGTTCACCCGTTCGAGTGGTTCATGCTCGTGCTAGCAGTGCTACAGGCTGCGAGAAAGATTTTGGGGATCAGTC
Source organism: Protula sp. h YS-2021 (assembly GCA_949752745.1). NCBI lineage: Eukaryota > Metazoa > Annelida > Polychaeta > Sabellida > Serpulidae > Protula > Protula sp. h YS-2021. Next base: position 102,035,771 of record OX457027.1, on the reverse strand, counting down.
TTCCCTCTCGTGTGATTTAGGCTCGTCCCACTAGTACTCGTGCCGTTTGGACAAATGCCACCACTGCTACAGACTGCGGGAGAGTGTTATGGATCAGTGAATCCGTTCATGTGGTTCATGCTCGTACCAGAAGTGCCACAGGCTGTCGGAAAGTGTTACTTATCAGTCCATTTGATGAGTCCGTAAAGATGAAGATCCATTGCAATAAAAAAATTCAACATAAAACAGATGTAGTTATATATGGAGTAAATGTAATTAACAACTCACCAATCATTTAAATGCTGTAGAGTAGATATATTGGTAATAACTTTCACAAAATCAAAGAGCAATGAGCCAATGTTGTAAGTGAAAGAAATTCAGAAATTGAATAAAAAAATTTGGAACAGCACGCCCTTATTATTATTGACCGGATTCATGAAGAAATAGCACTTTCACTTGGCTGCAAAAATGTAGAATATGAAGGTGACCATCAAAAATTTACAATTTCGTCTCAATTCTCCATTGCCATTTCTTGCCAGGAAAGACTGTTGTCCTGAAAACTAAACATTATATATGTTTGCATTTTAACAGCTGTTATCCAGACTGAAACATAAAAACCGCACATTTTTGCATGTTTGCCGATTATCAAACTAAATTTAATTAAATTGCTTTTAAATTTTTAATTAAAGGATGATTTATGTGTTTCTCTGCTACATGGTTTTGCCATTAAACTATTTAACTGCAGTGTTATGGTGAATATATAAATCTTGCTGCATATCGACAAAACAAACTTATCTAAATGCTATTTATAAACATGGTTTAAACAGAATAGGAAACTGATTTAAGTCAAAGATTATTTACCTCGACGAAGATGAATTATATTGTGATGAAGCAGTAGTTATAAAGGCAGGTAGAGAGCAATCAGTGCTTATTCCTCCCTATAAATGCTATGTGAAACATAAGGGAAGCAAAATATTGAGACCAGAGGATCCTTCGAAGCTAGACTGGAACAGTGTGATTGTACGGATGATACTCTTCCTTACTTAAATAGAGTGCAAGGTATTTCACCAAGTACATCGTTTGACCGACTGACCATATTATCAGGAATTAGTCAGAGCGCTTTCCCCCCAAGAATAATTTTCCTCGAACTTATCTTGTGTAAGTCGACGACCTTATGTTCATGAATTAGTGACAGAGCACAAGAATATGGTTCGACGAGATTTCCGTGACCAATATGAGTCAACGACCGTATCTTATGGAATGAGCAGCGGAACTTTCCAATCAGAACGTGAATCAGAGACTATAATTTTTGATCCAGTTACAGAGCGTTCTCACAAGAATGTGATTTAGTTACCTTATCTTATGGAATTCGGAAACAAACCTTATCATATGAATATGAATTATTCCTACTGGAATAAGGGGTAGTACTGACCAGTCAATATTTATTGAAGCGTGATTTTCTCAGAGAAATACCTTTCTTCGAGTAATCAGAATAGGATTCATCGACCTTAGCCTATAGATTAGATGCCAGAGCTATCCAACTAATGTATAATATGTATGATTCGCTAACCCTGTCTTATAGAATTGGAGACAGAGGTGTCTCATTAGAATATGAGTCGTTGTCCTTATCTTGTGGATTAAATGGCAGTGCTTTCCAATCAGGATACAGTTCTTCGACCTCAAGATAAAGAATAAACGACAGAGACAATTCGCCGACTTTATGATATGGGATTTGAGACAGAGGTTTCTTTATCTCACCGACAATGCGATCCGCCATTCTATTCAACGATACACCTGTTTGATGCTAGTTACAGAGGAACAGATACCGTCCCCGAAATTATAACCGAAATTATGAGACTGGATATATAACTGAACATTATTATCTCTCTTTAGGAAGATTATCCTGTGTATCAATACAGAAAATGCAACACTGATTGAGATTAGTAACTCGATTAAACCAAAACGTTAATATAACTAAACGAAACAATCCACAAGCACAATTTCACCAATTGATCGGTTCAAGTATAAAACATAGCATCCACCTGAACCAAATATATAAAAGTACGATTCCACAAGGGCACATAGTGATATATTAACCGGAACTCGTGAAAGAGAAGACTGTTGTATCTGTCTTGGCAAAGAAGTCGGTATGTCAAGGCACAACTCATCCCACTTGGAGTGTGGGAATTGATTTCATAACCTTGTTTGTCCTGAATTTTAGGTTCTTAATACGAAACTTCTGTTACACCAGATTCGTCAATAACATTGATTTGATGTTTATTACGTTTCAGCCTAGACAATTTTATAATAAAATTTTAAAATAATCACTTTTAAACAGATTTCGAAATTAATTTTAATGGTAAAATTCAAGAAATGTATTTCATTAATATGTAAATATTATACACGTTGGATGAGATATCATATCTCATCGATCATATATAATATTTGTTAAATTACTTAAATAGTGTCAATTACTGAACATTTGTGCTTTGTAGTACATTAGACGACGTGTAGAAGAAGAGAACATGTTCGTCATGCTGTAGCCCTAAGCAGATCTAAGCTTTTATCAAATCGAAATAAAAGATAATTCGCTGATTACATTTCTTCCGTCTTGTAGAACACAACTAGTTCACTGTGCCCTAATGTACTATTGCAGTAAAACTCTTTAGCGCTTTGTGAAATCTAGTTGGTGCCAAATCAACATGTACGTAACACTTTTCTTGCAAAATTATCTCTATAATACGTAACGCCTTATGACATCACGTCATGACTAGAAATGTTATCAAAAGTAAAGTTCATTCGTGGATAATCTTATATAATCTTATATATTGTGTAATAATGGTATAAAAATTTTACGTCATGACTGAGGACATCATCAAAAAGTAACGTGTATTTGCAGGTAATGTTATATATTAGTTGATTAGCTAGTTTAAAGCCTTTAAGTTCTGGCTATAAATAAGTGATATGATTACCTTACAGCTGTATAAAGCGTATTTAATGCTTATAAAAAATACAATACCGGGTGGATTAAGTAAAATCAGGCGACACTGTTTTTAATGTTTCTATATTTAACATTTATTAAGACAGTATCTACAAAAATGTCTGCTCAAATGAGTCACACTTTGAAGTAACGGCATCTCACATATCAATTGATGATTTTAAGATTAGACGAGAAGTGTTTTTGTATATTCTTTTGATAAGCAGAAAAGATATTATAATATTTAGGTGATACATAACTATTTAACATCACTATATAAGCACCGTTATTATAAATACTCCATTAGATAAGTAAGCTCATCGCAGCCTCGTCATGGTGTTTCTAGCGCTAGAGTCAGTTTCTCGTAACTGTACTGTTCAGCAATTAGAAAATAAAAACACACAGTGTTCACTGCGAGATTTGGTGATTTGGTTTAAAAGGAATGGAATAAATTTGCACTATTCGCACTCTATATTTTCACTGTAATAGCACTTAAATAGTTACCTATTTCCAGTGTGTTTGCTATGAAGTTTTACTGTGGTGACGGACGATGTTCGCTGTGATTTCTCACAGAAGAGAGAAGTTCTGAAAGTTAGTTTTATACTTCAAAATGATCCAAATATAGCAGAAATGGTCAACCCTTCTGAATAAATGTCGTGACAATAAGGTGAGACGGCAAAACGATAACATTGCTGTGTATTGTTTAATTCTGATCAAAATCTAATAGTTCAATTTTTGTCCAATGTTATTGCGGTTTGGTTTCATATAATTCAGTCACCTTTTCTTGGGGAAATAACTCGTGCGTAAGTGCTTACAGCGCTGCAACTGCACAAGTGGCTTGTGCTTCCATAAGAACATTTAAATATGTGTAGTGCCGACGGACGACAGTATATTTCCCTCTTTAGCATAAATAAACTCAGATGGTGTTTGTTATGAAGCTGGTTGGTTTGTCTATCTACTACGTTTATAGGATTTAGTTGGTTTGTTTATCTGCAGGCAGTGCATTTACGGCTCGCCTGTTACTAAAAGTATGCAAGCTTTTAGTCAACCACCTCTAGGACAACGTGAAAATAACTTTAGACAAAAAATGGCATTACTATGTAACCACCTGGAGTATCAACAAACCCTTTTTAGTTGTAGTTCAACATCTAACCTCTTCGGTGGTTTGGTCTGTGTATGATACCCTTTTAGTTCGCAGACCAACTGGGCATTCCGCTAAATAATACCATGAAAGAGAGAAACTACTTTTTAAAATATCCATCCAGTGTGTTCATAGATAACTTATAGATACCGTCCGAGGTCAGCTGTTTTATAAGGAATTCTAGTCCCAGTGCTGCAGATCTCAAATCATTTGAAAGACACCCAAAAAAAGAAAGAAAAGTGATTACGAGAGGTGAAGAGAAAATGAAAAAGAACAGATATATATCATCTCATTCATCTAAAGGAACTATTGTTAAAAGCATAATTTATCATACAGGCAGAAATTTACTATATTATCGCCGATCTTGCGTTTTTACAACCACAATGTACGAGACAAAGAACGTTCAAATGCAACATAACATGGCTAAATTAGAGTCACCATATAACAACCATATGGGCCAGATAATGTCACAATCAAAATGTCATCCACGTAAAAAGATATCTGGCAATTCCAAAATTGTATTCATAGTCGATTCATGCTATTTATTCGTCCTGTTTATCAATCTTACATCCATAACTGATACCGGGTCAGTTTCCGCACTTGTGACCATATGACAATCATATGGATCAGAAGAGGTTAAAAGACAAGCCAAATGTCACCCATGGACAAAGATATCCTGTAACTCCAAAACTGTATTTTCCGCCTCTTTTTCAAATCACCCTATATTATATATCTATAAGCTTCCCCAGCTGTCATCATATATGACAACCATATGGGCTAGAGCATTTTAAACGGCAATTCAATGCCACCCATGGACAAAAATCCGGAGAATTCCAAAAGTATAGGTTTGTCGATTTTTGGAATCAGTCCTATTTAGCCATCTGATACCCATAAGTAGTACTGAACACTTTTCTCAGCTGTAACTATATGACAACCATATTGGCCATAGAATATCACAAGACAGTCCAAATGTCACCCACGGACAAAGATGTCCGTGAAAGCATCCGACGTGTCAGCCGACAAGTCAAATCTCATCCACGGGTAAAGATGTTCCTCAATTCTAAATTTTGCTTCATTAATTTTGTTAAATCAACCCTATTTATCCGTCTTTTGCCCATAAGTGATACGGGATCAGTTTTGTCAGCTGTCACCATTCAGTTGTCATCACAACTCAAACAATAATAACAATAATAACCATGAGTAGAACACTTTCGCTAGTGAGCATCGAAAATTATACTTTATGCCATTATAAATATGGTTCTAAATGTTTAAAAATTCAGAATTACTCGAAAAAGGTTTGTCATGGCAAAGTTTCAGTTGCATCAAAACTTCGTATTACACAAATTTTGAAAACTATATTCCAGTGAACATTCAGATATCGATAAAACGTCAATTTGAGGATGCGTCAGTGCCCCTGGCCCCTCCCAACATTAACCCTTATAATTTGGTTGTGAGTGGTAGCGACCGCAGATTAAGGTCTTTTACACAACTTTTAACAGACGCTGAATGAGCAACTATGTGTAGACTTTCGCAGAATAAATCTGGTTGTAATTTGATTGTAATTTATCGCGACATCGCGACGTCTGTAATATCTGTTGGATAAAATCAATGTTCAGATGTGACGCTACTTCGTTGCCGAAAAGCCAACGTTCTCTGATTATTCGTGCAGACGTCGAAATGCCAACGCCGCAAAAATTTAAGAAACTACAGAAAAATACACTCTGCCGCCAAAATTAGCCACACCCGAAATTTTTCCATGTAGGCTTCCATGTTCAACGAAAATCCGAAGTTGATGAAACAGCAAATTAAATGTCTTAATCATCATGTTTATTTTACTGTCTCTCACAGAAGCCGCTGTTTGCGCTGTTTCATGCAAAGAAAGAGGTTGTGAGTTCTACGTACCGCTGCAGACACACTACTCTGAAACTGTCTGCTTTCATAGGTTTTGCAAGCTATATTTACAGTTCTGCCTCTCACAGACGCATGTATAGGCCCATACTACATTAATTTAGTTTTTTCTTCTTTCTTTCTTACCACCCCTCCCTCCCCTCCCTGATCTAAAGTAGATCTTCCAAGAAGTTTTATTATTTTCTTATCGGTTCGGCAACACAAATGGATAGCTTTAAGAGCCCCTATTCCTCTAGACTCAAGTGAAAGGCTGTTTTGTTATTTGTGCGTATTCAGCATAAAGATGTGCTTGGATATTTAGCAAAAGATACAATTTCAATGACAAAAAAAAACAGTTTTATAAGAAAATAGCCATCTGGAGTGCATATATATTAATGATCGCTATGTAGGATACGAAGTTCTCAACTTGCAAACAGTACAAGAAAACAATGGCATTTGAAATGACAGTTTTGACGAGACAAGTAGAATATGATGTCGAAAAATGAATCAAACTGATAGAAAGTATCTATCCTCTCAATTTAAGACCTGACAACCACCTGGAGTTCATCTCTTGATATATGTGTTAACCAGCTGGAGTACATTGATATTCATATGGCATTGTCCAGAGTTCCTACTCCTCTAGATCATTTGAAAGGTGTTTTGTGTTATTTGTGCTTGCTGAACATAATGCTGTGTTTGAATTTTAAGCAAAAGAAGCAATTTTAATGACAAAATAAAAGCTGTATAAGAAAATAAGCACCTGAAGTACACATGTTAATTGTCTCTATATTGCTTACCAGGTTCTCAACTTACATCCAGTACAAACGACAATGGGCTGGAAATGATTGTAATGACAAGGCAAGGAGGGTTTGATGTTAGAAAATGAATAAAATTAAACTAGCTGTCCTCTCAGTTTAAGACTCGACAACCACCTGGAGTACATCTCTTGATATATGCAATAGCTGCCCAGAGTAGACAGATACGTAAATAGCTTTTTCCAGTACTCCTTTTGGCTCAATTGAAATATACTCTTATTATTTATCACTATTTAGAATAATGATATTCTTTGATATCTGGATAAATGTCTGGTCTTACGGACAAAATAAAAGTTGCGTGACAAAATAACTACATGGAGTACACATGTCAATGATCGTTATATGGTTTAGAAGCTCTAAGCTTGCATCCAGTAAAAGAGTAAAAGAAACAATGGAATTTTAAATAACTATAATGATAAGTCAAGGGGTTTGATGGAGAAAAAGGAGTAGCTTATGATACATTCTGCGAATTTTATATATTGTGCTCACTTTTTTAATAACTGCATTTGCTTTCAACTCACTTCAGGATACAACTCATTTTGGAATGTATCCTTCAGGCGAATGTTGGAAGGTTGTTAAAATGGGTATACGGTATCCTTTAGGTGGTTTGCAAAAAGTTATAGGGTAGTAGGGGAGAAGTGGGGTTCCGAAAACAGGAAGTGACGTTATAATGACGTCAGGAGGTGTTTTCGGAGCCCCATGGGGTTCCGAAAACAGTGACGTCATATTGACGTCATATGGACGTGATATGGAGATCATATGGAGATCATATGGAGATCATATGGAAGTCATATGGAGGTCATATGAACGTCATATGAACGTCATAATGACGTAATATGGAGAGTGGGCGGCCATTCAAACGGGCGGCCATTCAAACGGCATTCAAACGGGCGGCCATTCAAACGACCATTCAAACAACTATCCAACGGCAGACGGACAGATGAAACACCTCCCCAAATGTACAAGTTCTCCATTTTATAAATAGAGAACTCATAGCTACATGGTTAGAGCTCACCTATAAAGCCCCCTTAAAGTCAAAAAGGGGGTATAAAAAAGGGGTAAAAAAAATCACCTTTTTTTTTTTTTTTTAAGCATTTCCCACACTCTCATGCATACACATACATACTAACACCATGACACGATTAGCGCTTATTTCGTATTAGTGGATGGCCCTTAGAAGGGCCGGAAGGTTTTTGCTGTCAGACTTAGAAGAATTCGACAATGTCTTGGATTGGCCTTGCGCAGTGTGTTAATTGCTGGCTGTTGAAAACGTAATGATCCGTTTTCAGTCCGCAGGTGAAGCATGCAGTCGTGTATTCATCAGCAAGCGCCGTCATGTGAGTCCAAATTGCAGCGCAGTAAATACATGATTGATGGCCGCAATCCACAGCAATAACGCGATCAGGACTGAGCATGCAGCCGCATGAGATACATATGTCGAGGTCTTGCTGGAGGAAGAATCTTCCCCATGCTGGATACTCTTCCTCCTCAAGTCTTGATGGCACCAATTCCCCCAGCATGGTGCATCGGAAGTAAGCCTCGACGTAATGTCCCTGCTCAATATTTTCCAACCGCTTTCCCAGCGTCACCCTCCGGTTAAAAAAGACCGGAACACAGAGGACCTTGGCGTTGGCAGGGTTCGGCAGCATCTGGAGAAAAAAAATCTCTCAGGCTGGAACGCTGGCGGCACCACCGGCACTTGCACCTCCCTGACTTCCCTCACCGTGAGAACATCGTTTAACGCATAGAAGAGCTCCATAGCCGTGAGTGATGAAAGCGGTTGTGAGCCTGAACTGAAATGGCTACCACTTATATACCACTTGAAGTAAGGACCCCCCCCCCTGGCAGCAGATATGAAGCAAGGACCCCTCCCCCCCCCCTAGGCAGCGGATATGAAGCAAGGACCCCCCCCTGGGCAGCGAATACGAAGCAAGGACTCCCCCCCCCCCTAGGCAGCGGATATGAAGCAAGGACCCCCCCCCCTGGGCAGCGAATACGAAGCAAGGACCCCCCCCCCTGGCCAGCGAATACGAAGCAAGGACCCCCCCCCCCCCCCCCATTCAGCATATAATGCGAGGATGGTTGCTAGTAGTATATAAAGGTGGATTACAGCTACATTATCCAACACAGGCAGCAAGATGTCGACAAGTCGTAAAATCACAGTGATGCGAAACGGCAAGGCAGTGACGCTAACGACTGAATGTTATAAGTGTTGGGTATGGTTGGAGTACCCAGGTCAACCACACAACTGCCCGGTGCACCACAATGCACCACGACATTACTGCTGCAAAACTTGTGGTGGACTGCTCTGGTACAAGTTTACTGCGAGATTGCCAGGACCGCAGCCATGCACGGACTGCTGGTGGTGCGGTGCGACGCTGAAAAACTTTGGCTACTATAACTTCCATCCGTTCAAGTGTGCACGAAGACCGTTCTCCATGGAACAATTTTACAGATATCAGTGTGATTGTGGAAATCCGACTTGTTGGTGAAGAGCCAACTCACTAACATCTTTCGGCCCTTCTAAGGGCCATCCTCTGCTATGAAATGAAAACGCAAATTCTGTCTATGTATGAGTGTGTATAAAAGGGGTATGTCTGAGATTACATTTCAGCATTTTAGTTTCAGCAGTTGACGGAACAACAACCAGCTATGATGAAAAGTGAAGAGCATGGGAAAGGAGTAAAGAGACAAAGGATGGAAGAAGATGACATTTGGCCATACGGTCAAGTTCAGTGTATGGAATGCAATGTGAAATTTCCATCTATGGATACTTATGAGACACATACATGCAGTAAAGCTGAGATGAAAGGAGCAAAGAGACAAAAGATGGAAGAAGATGACATTTGGCCATACGGTCAAGTTCAGTGTATGGAATGCAATGTAAAATTTCCATCTATGGATACTTATGAGGCACATGCATGCATACCAGCTGAGATGGACAATGTACCTCATGAAGAACATGTTTCAAAGAAACAAAAGACAGGACAAGTAGGGAGAGGTAGAAGGCTTAGTCTTGGTGAAAACGCGCAGGAAAAACGGTTTGAATCTGAGGATGGATCAGATTTACTGCTTGAAATGCGACAGCAAGAGAACCGTATCAAGACACATTTGTTGGAGACCTTAAACCATGGAATGAAATGGTACATTGTCGTACACGCACGTTTCAAGAAACTGACAGCAAATGATGAAGGTGTTATGGTAGAACAAGTGGATAATGCATTTATCAGCAGTCCAACATATGCAGCATACAATCCAGCAGATATTGAGCAGGACCTGCCAGAAGCCTATAAAGAATTATTTACCAAGTTTGACGAACATGAGCGACAAGGCTCTGGCTGGGTATTGGATAACATACTGTACATTGAAGTACATACAGCTACGTTGGTTCCTCTAGAAGCGAGTAGTTATGTTCCACTACCGAAGAAAGTGAAGAAAACAGAAGGTGTGATAAACATAAAGAATGATGATAACAAGTGTTTCTTATGGTCAGTATTGGCTTGTTCCAATACAACTTAGTCGAAACGTCAGTGTGAGAGAAATCAACTTACTTCTGATTAGCAATGACAAGACGAGGCATTACTGCCTCATCAAGAATTTTAGCAGACTTATGTCTTATCGATCAAAGCATAAGGCTGCATATTTTTATTGTTTCAACTGTCTTCACGGGTTTGTACGACAAGATCTTTTAGATAAACATCGTGAAGTGTGTGACAAGAATGGAGCACAACGTTTATCATTTCCCAAGGAACCCTTTATCAAGTTCAAGAATGTGGCTAAACAACAGCGAGCACCTTTTGTGATTTATGCCGACTTTGAATGCTTCACGCAAAAGCATGAAGAAGGAGACAAGTATCAACATGATCGTCCAAACAGCTTTGCCTATGTGGTTGTAAGCCAGTACGACACACGTGCACCAGTTGTGTATCGAGGAGACAATGCTGTGAAATTCTTTTTAGACCATATGGTGAATGAACGTGATCGTATTGTACGTGGTTTAGAGCGGCCAAAGGAAATGGTGATGACTCGTGAAGACAAAAGGAATTTCAAGAACGCTGTTGATTGCTACATTTGTCATGAACCTCTAGGCGCAGATCGTGTGAGAGATCATGACCATATCAATGGCAAATATCGTGGAGCAGCGCACAATGAATGCAACTTACAATTCCGACTTAGAAAGGATCAGCAAGGGGATAAAGATTCTTTTATCATTCCCGTGTTTTTCCACAATTTGCGAGGCTATGACAGTCACCTGATCATGGAGGAAATTGGGAAATTCAAAGGTGAAACGATTACAGTCATTCCCAACACCATTGAAAAATATATTGCATTCACCATGAGCAATCTGAAATTTACAGACAGCTTTCAGTTCATGAGTACCTCTCTACAGAAGTTGGTATCCAACCTTGCAGCAGAAGGGAAAGATAACTTCTACAACATGACCTCTCACATTCACGATAGTGACCAACAAGATTTGTTGTTGAGAAAGGGAGTGTACCCCTATGATTATGTGGACGAACCATCCAAGTTTGCTGAAACACAGCTGCCATCAAAGGACAAGTTTTATAGTCAGCTTAGCGAAGAGGACATTAGCGACGAGGATTATGCGCATGCACAGAAGGTGTGGGATACATTCAACTGTACCACATTTGGTGAATACCACGACCTGTACCTGAAATCAGATGTGTTATTACTAGCTGACGTGTTTGAAAATTTTCGTCAAGTATGCCTCAACACGTATGAATTGGATCCTGCTCACTACTATACAGCACCAGGACTGTCGTGGGATGCAATGTTGAAAGCGACAAAGGTGAAGTTGGAATTGATCAATGGCATTGACATGTATCAAATGGTTGAGCAAGGCATACGCGGAGGAATATCTGTGATCACACACAAGTATGCGAAAGCGAATAATCCCTACGTAGCAGATTACAATTCTGAGATACCAAGCAACTATCTGATGTACCTCGACGCAAACAACTTGTATGGCTGGGCCATGTCACAAAGCATGCCGCAAAGAGGATTTATGTGGGTGAGCGAGCCAGAATCCCTCGATTTCATGGATGTAGCTGAAGATGATGACATTGGATTCATTTTGGAAGTGGATTTAGAATATCCAAATTCAATCCATGATCGTCATAATCACTACCCACTGGCTCCAGAACGGAAATGTGTCAAAGTTGGAGAATTGTCAGAGTACAGTCAGAAGCTGCGGGAAGATCTAAACATGAAAGAGAAACCAGGTGAAAAGCTCATTCCTAACTTGTCTGACAAGAAGAAATATGTACTTCATTACAGGAATTTACAACAGTACGTCTCACTGGGGTTGAAAGTCACTAAAGTTCATCGCGCCATCATGTTTGAACAGAGCAAATGGCTAGCAAAATACATTACCTTGAACACGGAAAAGAGAAAATTGGCCAAGAACCCATTTGAGAAAGACTTCTTCAAACTGATGAACAACTCGGTGTTTGGCAAAACCATGGAAAATGTGAGAAAGCGAATCAATGTTGAACTTGTTCACAAGGAAAAGCGGTTCAAGAAACTTGTAGCCAAACCTTCTTTCCACAAATTCAAAATTTTCAACGAAGATTTGACCGCGGTACATTTACGCAAAGTGGACTTGCTTCTGGATAAACCCATTCAAGTTGGCTTCGCCATTCTCGACCTCAGCAAAGTGCTCATGTTCAACTTTCATTACAACTACATCATGGTCAAGTATCCCAATGCCAAGTTGTTGTTCAGCGACACCGACAGTCTATGTTACGACATAGAAACGGAAGATATCTACAAGGATATGCAGCAAGATGCTGACCTGTTCGACACAAGTGACTATCCGCCAGATCACTTCCTACATTCCAACGTGAACAAAAAAGTGCTTGGGAAAATGAAGGATGAGACGGCAGGCATCCCCATTGAAGAGTTTGTTGGACTCAGACCGAAAATGTACAGTTTATTGTGCGGTGGGAAAGAAAAACATACAGCTAAAGGCATCACTCAAGCTTGTCAAAGACGCATTAAACATGCGCAGTATAGAGACAGTTTGTTCAAGAAAACTCAAACGATGGCTACAGAACACATTATTCGAAGTCATAGTCATCAGCTTTTCTCGGAGAAGTTGAGGAAAATAGCCCTCTCCCCATTTGACGACAAGCGATATGTATTGGATGATGGCTATTCCACTTTAGCGCATGGACATTACAAAGCAATAGCATAAAAGAGGGAGGTTCTCCAACGGAAGAGTTATTTGAGGTGTGAACATTGAAGCGTCAACATGGAACGTGAAAGTCGTAAGAGATCTACAATTGATATGGATACTCTTGCAGATACAGTTAAAGACTTAAAAGTGAAAAATCCTACCACTACCATCAAGAAATTGAAAGTGGAGACGGTGCCAACACCACAGTCGTGGGATGGAATGCTTTCTCTAGGAAATGGAAAGTATATCAAGATTATGAAACAAAGCAATGAAGGAGTGGTAAACATTCGCAAGTACCTGAGAGATGAGGGGACTGGAAAAAACCGTCCAACGAAAAAGGGAATTTTGCTGACAATACCTGAATGGAAAATGCTGAAGAAGCAAGTGAAAGAAGTGGATAAAAGGCTTCGTAGACAAGAAGGTGGCTCATAACAAGGTAAAAACATGAATGCACTCATGCTGAACGGTGGTGTTTACCTTACTGTAAATGAGAGGAATGAAGTGATACTAGATTCTAAGACAAGTTATCATCGGTCTAAACCTGAAGTGTGGAAAGACTTTAAAAACATACCACTTGAACCTGGGTTTAAACGTAGACTTGAAAATAGAGTGGAAGTGACGGTAGCTGAATATGATTCTAACATACGTGTAGAAATCTGTAGAAATCTTTTACAGGATTATCCAAAGGATTATAAGGGAGTTGTGCCAGATACACCATATACAGATTTGATCCTCTTTGATATCAAGAACTGGCGCGCAGTCTTACGATTCCTAGAAGCTATACAACATCCACTCTTCACCATCTTGCGAGCATAAAAACGTCTTTGCAGACAAGGAGACAGCTCATAGTTCATCTGACTGTTGAACGAGATGGAAGACTTTTTATCGGAATATAAACCAATTACGCATGGATTCTCATATCTGAGAAACGAATATGATGACATTGTGCTAAGACATTTTGGAAAGTATATCATTCTATCAACTGACGAACAATCTGTGTTGAAAGACCATCTAGAGAAGTTCAGGATACCTGGCTTTCTCCTGACAGTCTCAAATGAATTAGAAGTGCGTGTGACTGAGGACTGCTTAGACGTGTTTGTACAATTTCGTCAATATGACGAGCTTACAGAATGCTACGACTACATCACCCTCAACACAGTGGAATGGTACGCTCTGTTACAAGCATTGGATTGGAAAGAACCTAACGCTTGAATTCAAAGAGGAAGGAGTGCAACTCATGCGAGGCACCAAGTCCATTGAACTGACGCATCCCATGTGTGTTATGGTGATGAACATTGATATGAATGATCATGGATATGAACTGAAACTGTCTGAACATGAAGATGTTAAAATAATAAAGTTTGGTAGTGGACAGTGTTATGCTAGTTTCCATAGCATTTACAAACGTGGATGTAATGTCTATGATACATATATTAATTTAGATTGGTATGAATGGCATGTGTTTATTGATGTATTGAATGTATTTGTAAAATAAAAAATCAATGTAAAATAATTGTGAAATGTAAATAATGTATAACACAATAAAAAAGAATGTTGTATAAAACTGTCTTGTTTATTTACAATATTCATAATACAATTCACAATTACCAACAACTTAACTAATGCAACTTAACTAATACAACATCAATAAAATAACGGTTTATAATGTCTATATACAAAATCCTTTACAACAAAATCACCATCACTTCTTCTTAATACATCAATGATTTCAAAAGGACTATGTCCTCGAGCTCTTTGAATTATATAATACACACAATAAAATCCACATGTAGAGGATATCGGTGTTTGTAATGGAACTGAATTATAAATGAAATTAAACTTTAAAAACTTGTTCAAACGACTGTCTATAGGTAAAAGTCCATAAGAGTCAAAATATTCTTCAGGGTCTTCATCATAATATACTGCCACCCAATGCTCTCCTGGCTCATCATGATCGTCTGTGTTGATGACATAGGCACCACGTTGTAAAGATGGTAACTGGTCCATGGCAAACACACCTTGAAACAAGTCTTTTGTCGTGGCATCATGGGATAGGATGGCTTCTATCTGCTTCGTGTTCATGACTGGTAGTCGAATTGAATGCTACGATTTGCACTTATTTCAACAATGTTATCAAATTCAGCATACACTATAACATTAACTGTATTTTGCAAGGCACCAGCAAAATTCATTTCTAGTCTCAAATTCCCATGTTTGATAAGAGCATAATGATCAGCACCATCATAATCAGGTGTTAAGTCGAAAGAAAACAAAGAATAACCTCTAGGCCAATCTTCCCGTTTTATAATGGAACTTTTCTCACCATCCAATCTATCAAAAGATTTGTAAAGAGTTTCAAAAGCATCAAGATATTTGCCTTGATTTATATCAAGCTTGAGAGGTTTGGATGGGACTGGTTCACCATCAGAGTAAAGCTGCATAAAGTTAAGATTAAAATGTTCAAAATTGTATGGATTTCTCAATACTGTTCCAGCAAAGGATTCATTATGGACCATTCCAATGACAATACGCTTTGGTAATTGGCCTAAAAAGATGCTATCTTTCACAAAAGATTGAAATCCAGTTGGAATAGCTAAAACTTTACATTCTTTTCTATTTACAATAAACTTAGCAGGACTTTTCATCAATGCATCTGCATGTCCCAACTGAATACCTGGACTAACCCTCACTTTGCGAATGGTTAAAAACGCTTCTCTCACTTCTACTTTAAAACCATTATTTGCAGCCATTAATACATATCCATCTTTATGTCTATGTAAACGTAATTTCATACTAACACCATTGGGAAGATAACGATCCTGCTCAAACAAATCTACCCTTAAACCGCCTGTAAGCATAAACTCACGGCTTAGACGTGTATACAAATAGCGATTATGTAAACCATTATTTCCTGTTTCAGCTATATCACCACCTTCAATATTTACATGAAAACCTGATACATATCTTTCATGATTAGGTCTTTTCACCTCATGAGTATTCATTGACCCGGCAGTATCTTTATAGATGAGACGCATAGAGCGCTCAGAATTGAGACTTTCTTCCGAGTCATGAATGAGATGAGATATGATGCTGGTATAACCATGAGTATTGTTACTATGTAATATCAAACGATCATTTAGAAATAATTCAATATTGGACCATAACCCATTAAACAAATCATTGATACATGACACGTTATCATCTACACCACACAGTGTTCCATCAGCCTTGACAATGCGACATACAATATGGAGTTTACTGTTCTTTAAATCTAGATATTCTTCTGTACTCGCAGGAATGTAGAATTCTATTGGAGCACCCTCTCTAATGGTAGTCATTGGTTGATAGTCTACATTATAACTTTTTTCTACAGCAGTTTGCGTTGGTGGTATGTGAAACCATTCTAATGGAGAAAGGCTACATTCACAAGAATGATTATGAATTAAAGACATGATTAAAAAATATCTTTCTTATGTTTTTTTGATGTTATCCGTTTAGCTGCCTTTCGCCTTCTGACACCTTTTGCTCGTTTCGGTCTCTTTTGTCCTCGTAACCCACAACCAAACATACGTGGTGCTACTCGACCTGTAACATCTTTCGCAATATCTTTTGCAGCCCTTTTAAGATGTGGTGCAACGATTTTAGCCCCTGTCTTAAGCAGTGGAATAGCTTTTCGAGCCAATGATCCCAGTATTGAACCAATACCATCTCCATATTGTATTCGCGCTCCTTTAAATCCTGGTAATTCTCCACCCACTTGGCGAAGAAAATGGTCGCGATATATAGATGGATTGTGTGTGTATGCTTTCATAATGCTTTTGGTCGAAAATGAAGTTTACAGATCACCTTTCCAGTTTGAAATGGAACATTATAGCCTGTGTCGTCCTTAATATTCATTTCTATCACGTCAAATTTGGATGTGTTTACAGGAACATAATGAGGTTCTCCATAAGTTTTCATGATAATGTCTCCATCATGTCCTTGTATTCCAACAGAACGTAGCAAAGGGACATTATAATCACCAACAACTTGTGGCTCACAAATACTACAGTATACATAAAGTGTATAAAATCCCTGTTTCACATCAGCTTTATGTTCAGCTGCGCACGTTTCAGTATACCATTGATCTGGAATAAATCCTAAAATCTCAGCTAATCCAGTGGAGAATAACACTTCAAAGCCGTATTTTAGAAATAGAAAAACACGTCGTCTAATTTTATCATACTTTATCTGAATAGCTTCTTTAAGGTCATCTTTCATAGAATTAGTTGCTTCTTTATTGACTGCCTGACATATCTCTTGTATGGATCTGTAGTAACCATAAGGAATATTGATTGTGTCAAGAACAACATTATTCAGTGGTTGTTGTCGATACTGAATAGAATAGTCCATTCCATGTCTCATGGTTGTCCATGTATGTGGATATTAAATTTCAGCTAAAGCCACTTCATATTTTCCGTTCAGATAGATGGTTCGAGGCATACGAATTTGATAATTCGAAGTCTTGTTGTTGGGATAATAGTTCATACTAGCATTGCTGGGTAAAGTAATGTAAAAACTTGTTGACTCCATGGCAGCTAAATCGTTTATGTGATGTAGACTAGATGTGTATATACATTACTTCATGTTTGACACTCTTCATCTACATTGCTGTCTACATTATTGTCTAAATTGCTATCTACATGATCTAAATTAGTATCTACTACTTCTCCCTGACAACAAGCACTAACACACCTAATTTTTACAGGAATAGTATTTTTATTTCCATTTTCTTTACAACAACAACACCATAGCTCTTTAATCCATGTTAAAAAGTTTCCCATCCTTCTGGAAACAATCTTTGTTGACGCTGTTGTTGCTCTTTTGTAATATCTTCACGAGTTGTCTTTTTGCCAAAAACAGTTTTTGGAATATTAGCGTCTACAATTTCCTCAATAAACTGCTTCCAACCACGCGGTGGTTCTCGTCGTTCTTTTCTTTTTGTAGCAACCAATGCTTCTTTCAACAAATCAATAATGTTAGAATTTGTAATGACAGTACCTGTTTTTAAAACAAGTTCATTTTTATCTGTCCATCTCGTACCATATTTCTTAAGTTCTGCCAGAAGTTGTGTTAGTTTTACATGATAAATAGGTTGAAAATGGTTTAGATACTGCTGGGACTTTTCTGATTTTTCTGCATTAGATGCTGCAACAGACTTTTGTCGTTGTTGTTGTGATTGAATTGTTCGTAAATGACGTCCAAGCACTTGAGACATTTCTATTGCTTTTTCACGAGTTCGTTTCCCACGTAAAAGTTTATTCACTTTCGTTTTGATTTCAACATCTTTTCCCTTCTTTTATAACAACATTTTATATTCATATTCAGGAATGAGAACCATTTTCAAAGTATGTTTAATTTTAACAGCAACTGAGCTAACAAGGGTAATGCAAATTTAGCAATAGCTCCAATAAATCCTCCTTTCTGATTAACCAACTTCTTTTTTCTTCGAAGTGATATCTTCTTATTAGCCAGTGTACGTAGGGTATGACGTTTACGCTTGTAAGGATTTACGCTTGTAAGGATTTACGTCGTTTAGGCCCGCTGCGTGCGAGCAAGTGAAGGAAAGGTTGATTCGCTTGAATACGTTTAGACATCTTGACTGCGAATGGTTAAATGACTTGGTTCTTGTTCATACGCCACCTTATCAACATATACATAATGTGTATCTTTTGGTAAAATGCCTGTACGAATACGTAGTTGATCATTTGTCTTTGGCTTCAAATCAATGAATAAATAGCCGTGAGGTTTGCTGGTAGCATCTTGATAGGCTTCTATGAGAAATTGAGATTTTCCAGGATACATTTGTCGCGCTAATGTACTTATTTGTTGACTGTCTCTAGGATTTTTAAACAGAATGATGTAATGTGTATTCAATCTAATATTACGCATTTCTCTACCATGATGAAACAAATTATGCACAATAAAAATAATGCTTAGATTTTGATGACTGCTGCCAACACTAAAGAGACGTGTCATGCGCTCATCACTATGACATTTAGTCATTAAGTCATCAATGATGAGTAGGTTTGGTTTTTTCGGGTTAAAACGCTCTTCAATGTTATCTGGAATGCCTTGGTAAAATTCCACACCTTTCATTCCCTTATACAAAGGCTGATCTGCTGCATAGAGCCATAAAATGGTTTTTGGAGAGGGTTTAATTAACTTTTGTTCTAGAATTTCTCTAACTAGAGAAGTTTTACCACTGCCTGTAGGTCCAGAGACCAAACACGTGAATGGATGCTTCATTTTCGAATATCTGTTTCTTTCACCCAACTGTTAAACTTCTTTGGCCAACCTAACCACTTCACAAATAATTCTTTAACACCTCGTCTTTTTCGTGTTTTCAAGACCTTTTCAATTCTGTAGACTGATTCAATATCTTTTGTCACTTTCTGCAGTTCTTCTTCATAAAAATGACCGTCAATATCTTCATCCAAAAAGTCTTTCACACGATACAAGTGTATTCCTTACTTCTTACAACGATGTGTGATAATGAACACTTCTTGCGTCCACTTTATATGATAATCCCGTTGAAATACATATTTCATGTGAGAAATGCGAACCTGATCACCAATTTTAAATTTGTAGGGTTTTTTCTTCTTTGGTTTTAATTTCAATTTGTCTACATACATATACTTCCACACTTTCGATTCTATGTCTTTACGAATATCTGCAGGAGGATACTTATTAGGGAGGGAGCCACGAGGTCTATGGTTATAATTATACACTAAGTCTGGAAGGATGTCCATATATCGATACGTTTGATTATTAAGGAAATATCGATACATCATTCCCTTTAGAGTACGAATGACTCTCTCAGCAAAGTTGGCTTTGGTTTCATTCTTCGTCGTATAGGCATGTATTCCCTCCTTCTTCAAAAATGCTTTTACCCATCTGTTTTTAAATTCAGTTCCTTTATCTGACCTTAGAGTTCGTGGTCTTCGTTGTGTTTCTTGAAAAATCTTTTGAAAGGCTTCTATGACGCTGGACTGTGATTTATTAGGGATTGGCTGCACCCATAAATATTTGGAAAACACATCAATGACAACCAATAAAAAGTGGGTATCATCAGTATAGGAAGCTATGTTTCCCATGTCAGCTAAATCAATATCCCACATGTCATCAATTCCACGTGTAATGGCACGTTGCCTTTTAAACCTATATTTTACAGGTTGTAGTAAACTGAAGGCATCTTGATCCTGTAACCATTTCTTCACTTGTGAATGAGTGACTGGCTGATCATGTTTTTTTAATATGTGATAAAGTTTGTAAGGACCAGCAAATGCCCCGGGTTGACCAGGTTTAAAGTAAATATTGGTTAAGTAGTCTTTCCACGTCGACATGTTAACACTAAATGATCAACACTTGTTAACATATCTTGCATTTTATTTTATCAACGCATCTAACATTTTATCAACATATCATGCATTTTATCAACACATCTTAAATTTTATTTTTATCAACATGTCTTACAAATCGAGTATTGATACAATGGTGTGAATAATTGAAGTCCATTGATCTTCAATGTATATTAACCAGCTACTTAATTCATCAAATGTGATAGAATCTACGCCATATTTTTCACAACGTTGATTTGCATTATCTAACACTTTATCTAAATGAATGTAATATTTAGCTTCATTCCAATATGTATAGACACATGTAGAATGACACATATGTTCTGAACACTCTTCATTTTGACAAGCAGGACATACTAAACATGCAAACTTTTTTACAGCTAATAACATTTCTTCACAATATGTTTTTTGCACAATATATTGTCTCAATGTAATGTCCACCATTATACTGCAATGTAGATTAACCACTCTCTCACTTCATCAAACAGTCCTGGATCAAATCGAGCGAAGTGATATGCTGCTTCCACATCAAACTCCTCAGCTCCACCAATGTTTGAAAACATACACTCTTTGATGAAATCCTCGCGTAAGTTTGGTACGTTCAACGTGGAATGAGCAAGTTCCCAATAAATGTCAAAGTGCTGCAGTTGTTGTTGAATAGATCCAAAACGTGCCAGTTCACTTATCATGTAGTCCACATACTTGTCCTTAAAACACGTTTCTACATCCATCTTTCACATGTCCATATAACACATCTGCACACTGTGGCGGCTGGTAAGCAAATGACTCTCAGTCTTACTCCACAGAAACAGTTAGTAAGCCGCACGTGTTGCAGAAGTTGTCTGGTTCACACAACTTGCAATTGTACTTGTGGCAGTGACAATCATAATCCTCAGCATATCCGTAAGCACCGCAATATTCACAGGTAAGTCCAAGTTGATTTTGCACATCCATATTCTCCAATTGAACTTCAGCCAGTCTTTTCTTAGATAACTTTGACACTTTCATCCGATTGTCCTTTTGCAGCTTGATAGGAGTTTTCTTGCCATGACATTCCGTACATGGCAATAAGGTTGAGGTAATGCTATCCATCTCCTGAAGCAATGTCTCCCATTCACCATCATTCATGTTGATGTAATACTTGTATTCTTTCCCTTCAAACAGTGATGCTTGCACAAAACTCACATAGCGCATATCCAAGTATGAAATGACTTCAAGCCACTTCGTTTGCGTTAAGTATAGTTTGAAGCCAATGTCGCGTAATCTTGCTAAGTTCAGACACACAATCTTCCACAAGGATGGTGATAAAGCAAGCCATCACGTTTGATTCAAATAAATAATCCAAATTGTCCATGCTCCACAGTAATGGTTAAGTTTGCACTAATTTTAAAGCTGCTTGTCTTCTCCATGGCTGCGCGTTGAATGATGACTGCACTTGACACCTCACTCCTTTTATATGGACATTACATGTATGTTTTCATGAGATGCTTGCAAAATCGCGGAGTAATCTCGTTGAAACCATCCAGAAAGGCTGTTGGCAAACCGTCTGTCAAAGATTGTCTCATAACAATCACTAAAAAGTCTCCTCGTTTGCGACTTCCAATTATCCATTGAAAGAGCATTGGCATGGTGAAATGTCCTTTTTCATAGAGGTAAGCCATCATATCATACACCTTAATACGTTCTTCAAGGTACTTGAAGCCATGTAGCATGACCTTTGCACATTTGGAATCGCGATCCTCATCAACACACTTTGGCGTCGGTAGAGATAAAGTCTTAAAAAGTTCCTCATGAAGACTTCGAATAAGTTGAACGAAACGTCGGGTCATGGCTTCGGAGAACTGCGGCTCTGACTCGGGATCATGCTCTATGTTTCCTTCTAGCATGTAGATAAGCTGAATGACAGTGTTCACTTCTTCCGTTAGGTATATGTATGTGTGCTGATCGAAAAAGCCTTCTTCACATAAACACCATAAAATGTTGCAATCAATCAGAGGAATCACTGCTTGAAAGTTTCGTTTCAACAGCGTGACGTCTTCCTCAGTAACAGGAATTGTTTTGCTCAATTCGAATTTAGATTTGAGCTGCTTGTCATCGTCGTCGCTGTCGTCATCGTCGTTGTCGTCATTGTCGTCATCGTCGTTGTCGTCATTGTCGTCATTGTCGTCGTCACCGTCGTCATCGCTTGACATGACCACTTCTTCCTCCTCAAGATGCTCTAGATGAGCCTGTAACTTTGTACTAAGTGGCTTGGCGCTACCATTTACAAGCGCATTGGCAACCCAGAACGGATAGTCAGATCCCTCGGGATCGGGCATTGCTTGCTGTACTGGCTGTACTTCTTCAGGCCTAGTTTGCTGTACTGTAGACACGTCTGACGGAGCCTCTAATGCTTCCTCCAAGGCTTTTTCAGCTTCTTCTAGTGTACTTAGGAAGGTAGCAGTCTCCTCTGCAGTTAAAACTGCATCTGTAAAAGCCATTGTTTCATTGCTGAACAGCCTATCAATTTCCATGTTGCTAGCCGTTGCTGCTTTTCGAGACGTCTCCATGATGGTTTGGCAATGCAATGGCCATAGTGGTGTCGACCCGACGTTTTTATACTACTGAGCCGTGAGCCCAGCGGCTAAATAGTTGGTGAGCCAGGGGGGGGGGGTCCTTGCTTCAGGTTGACTGACTAGGGGGGGGGGGGGTCCTTGCTTCAGGTCGACTGACCAGGTCGACTAGGGGGGGGGGGGGGGGGTCCTTGCTTCAGGTTGACTGACCAGGGGGGGAGGTCCTATATTATAGCAGCCTCGCACTGTATGCAGTCAGTCTGCCTTTGATCATTGAAGGAGTAACAGCTGAAAATGCAACACAAAGATGAATTTTTCTCGCCAGAGCTTAGGGCTCGCTACTTCTTGTCGCAGAAGGATGTAGATCTCTGGGAAGATATCTATATAGAATATCAAACATTTCTATTTCGACAGTGGAGGAATTTTCTCAGGAACAGACCTGAAGAACAGTTCAACCGGTTTGGCAGGGCGGCGGAGGAACGATACAAGCGCCGGAGGGAGAGCTTGCTCGACAGGAGCCAGGACCCACCGCCCTGCCAGGAAGAAAGGCCAGCCAGAACCACAGCAGCGACAACCACGACGACGGCGACCCCTGCCAAGGCAACTCCTGCTGCAGCCACGACGTCGGCACTGACGACTCTGCCGAAAGCGATTCCAACGGCAGCTGATGTCACTGTCTTGAAGGTTCCGGCGGAAGAAGTTGTAGTCAAACGGCGAAATCTTCCTAGCGCCACAGTTACCAAGCCGGAGACAGTGACACCAGCTCCTGAGGAAGAGCTAGCAACCGCTGTCGCCAGTATAACGGACCTCACGCAGGGGGACTTCAGCCTCATGCAGTCGCCCTCCGATAATGACTGCACCGTGGAACTGGTTGACGTGAAACAGGAGGATGGCTCTTCCAAAAAGTCAACCCTCCAGGATATCGTAGAGTTTTTGGATACGGCGGATAATGTGCAGTTTTGCAGCTTCTGCCATTTTGGATTACCGGCAGGAAGCTCTCTACGAGTCCACGAACAGACATGCCCAGATGCGTTAAAGCCGGAGTACCATTATTGTAACGTTCTGGGCAGAGGTTTCAGGACACACAGGGCCGCGGTAGCAGCGCATAGGAAGAGGGCTGGCTGTAGGGAGGATGACGGCAGCGGCAGAGGCGGAGACGGCGACGACGCCAAGGCGAAATGGTAGGGGAAGCGGCGCCAGGGGAAGCGACAGGAAGTGGACCGGCGGAGAAAGCAGAAAATACCTCCACGGCCGCTTTTTAGCGGCCACCCATTATTACGAAATGAGCACGAATCGTGTCATGTTGTTAGTATGTATGTGTATGCATGGAGTGTGGGAAATGCTAAAAAAAAGGGGGTCTATAAATCATTGATTTATACCCCCATCTGTCCGTCTGACCGTCTGATAAAGCTAAACAAATTGCTGCCTAGGTTAAAAATACCCTGGCATGAGAAATAAAACGCTAAATTTGTCCGTCTGCCCGTCTGAAATAGCAAAACAAATTGCTGTCTGGGTTAAAAATACTCAGGCTTGAGAAATGAAACGCTAAATCTGTCCGTCTGACCGTCTGATGTGTTATGTGTGTGTGGAGAGAGAGATTAAAAAA
Organism: Protula sp. h YS-2021; assembly: GCA_949752745.1. Lineage (NCBI taxonomy): Eukaryota > Metazoa > Annelida > Polychaeta > Sabellida > Serpulidae > Protula > Protula sp. h YS-2021. Next base: position 102,011,215 of record OX457027.1, on the reverse strand, counting down.
GTAAAAAAAGATTGCCTGTCTGACCGTCTGAAAAAGCTAAACAAATTGCTGCCTGGGTTAAAAATACACAGGCTTGAGAAATAAACGCTAAATCTGTCCGTCTGACCGTCTGATGTGTTATGTGTGTGTGGAGAGAAAGATTAAAAAAAATTAAAAAAATATTGCCTGTCTGATCGTCTGAAAAAGCTAAACAAATTGCTGCCTGGGTAAAAAATACACAGGCTTGAGAAATAAACGCTAAATCTGCCCGTCTGACCGTCTGATGTGTTATGTGTGTGAGAAGAGTGAGATTAAAAAAATAAAAAAAATGATTGCCTGTCTGACCGTCTGAAAAAGCTAAACAAATTTCTGCCTGGGTTAAAAATACACAGGCTTGAGAAATAAACGCTTAATCTGTCCGTCTGACCGTCTGGTGTGTTATATGTGTGTGTAGAGAGAGATTTAAAAAAAAAAATGATTGCCTGTCTGACCGTCTGAAAAAGCTAAAAAAATTGCTGCCTGGGTTAAAAATACACAGGCATGAGAAATAAACGCTAAATCTGTCCGTCTGACCGTCTGATGTGGTGCTATGTGTGTTTGGAGAGAGAGAGATACAAAAATTTAAAAAAAACCGTCCTTTTATCCGGATGTCCTTTTATCCGGGTGCCCTTTTATCCGGATGCCCTTTTATCCGGTTGCCGTAGGTGTTAGAAGAGTGAGAAAGCTTTAAAGAAAGGATTGTTGCTTGTATATGCGTGGGAGAGAGAGGGCTGTCACGGTTAAAAATGGTGTCTCTTTAGCGTGAGAAAGCCAGAAAAAGACTGTTTAGAGTGTGGGAGAGAGAGAGAGAGTTCTCACGGTTGAAAATAGGGTCTCTTATTTAGGTCACTTCTAATTTCTGCTACGGCAATCGATTAGTGAAGGTGTGGAGTGAGAAAGCCAAAAAAAAAGACTGTTTCTTTGCCCCTCAGACGCCGTGGTGTGATAGAGAGAGAGAGACAAAAATTTAAAAAAAACATGACTGTCTGGGTGTCCGTGTCTCTGGGTGTCCGTGTCTGGGTGTCCGTGTGTCTGGGTGTCCGTTTGTTCGGTTGCCGTAGGTGTTAGAAGAGTGAGAAAGCTTTAAAGAAAGGATTGTTGCTTGTATATGGCCACAATGCATGGAGACCTCTCTGTGGTTAAAACACAGCATCCCTTAAGGAAAAGAGTGCTCATTTTTTTTTAATTGCTGCTGCAATTGCTTGGTTAGAGAGTGAGAAAGCCAGAAAAAGACTGCTTGTTTGCCTCCAGCTACCGTGTGGAGAGAGAGGCAAAAAAAAAACACAAAAAAAAAGACTGTCCGTTTGTCCGACTATCCGTTTGTCCGGGTAGACCGTTTGTCCGGGTGTCCGTTTGTCCGACTGACCCATTACCAGTCTGGTTTGGCGTGTGTTTCGAGAGAGAAAGCTCAAAAAAAGAGTGGCCATTGCTTGTATACATAGAGTGGCCTGCGGTGCGGCTGGCAACGGCAGGTCTGAAAGTTGACTGGTGGTGGTGGTGGTGGTAATGGGGGGGGGAAGTGCTCGAGTGCTCGGGTGCTCGGGTGCTCGAGTGCTTGGGTGCCATTTTGTTCGGGCGCCATTTTGTTCGAGCGCCAAAAAAAAAAAAAAAAGGGGTGATTTTTTACCCCTTTTTTATACCCCCTTTTTGACTTTAAGGGGGCTTTATAGGTGAGCTCTAACCATGTAGCTATGAGTTCTCTATTTATAAAATGCAGAACTTGTACGTTTGGGGAGGTGTCTCATCTGTCCGTCTGCCGTTGGATAGTTGTTTAAATGGTCGTTTGAATGGCCGCCCGTTTGAATGCCGTTTGAATGGCCGCCCGTTTGAATGGCCACCCACTCTCCATATTACGTCATTATGACGTTCATATGACGTTCATATGACCTCCATATGACTTCCATATGATCTCCATATGATCTCCATATGATCTCCATATCACGTCAATAACACGTCCATATGACGTCCATATGACGTCAATATGACGTCACTGTTTACGGAACCCCATGGGGCTTCGAAAACACCTCATGACGTCATTATGACGTTCATATGGCAACCATATGATAACCATATGTCAACCATATGACGTCAATATGACGTCAATATGACGTCACTGTTTTCGGAACCCCATGGGGCTCCGAAAACACCTCCTGACGTCATTATAACGTCACTTCCTGTTTTCGGAAGCCCACTTCTCCCCTACTTAGGGTGTGTAAGCCCACTGCATTTGTGTCAAAATTTATGCCTTTGGGAAATATCCTATCCTATTTGTAGCTACAATTGGCTAACTCACAGAATTCCCTGCTGCCTTTTCTGTAAAACGCTACAATTGGCTAAATCTACTACATACAAAGGGAAATCCCTTCTGGCTTATTTGTGAAGCGCTACAACTGGCAAAACTACTACATTTACAGTAAAATCCCATCTGCTTTCTCGGTAAATCCACTACAATTCGACAAAACAAGCACCAGGAATTTCCTTATCGCTCATATGAAAAGGCTACATTTGCTTATTATTTAAGTAGTTTCGCATGTTCTTTTAAATGCCTGCAATGCCTAAGGATAGAGACACTGTGGCATAATCGCAGAGAAAGGATATAACTGGTGAAAAAATGACTTGCACTAAAAATAGTACTTGTAAATATTCATTACGTCAGTGTCTCGTGCTCGCATATTACGTCACTGTCTGATAGCTGCCTGCCCACGTGTGATATTTCGGACACCTCGAGTAATGTACACTACTCCCTAAAGCACATATTGCTTCTGAAAGTTTGACAATGCCGCGTACGAATGGCTTTCCTTCACCTGTGAATAGATTTTGAATACCTTTAGTCTTAAGATGTCATGACCTCTGTCAAATAGATCCAAGCATTAAACAAAATATTTCGTTTCCGATACACCATGCTCATTTAATTTACGGGATTAATTTATGGGTAGACACAATTTAAAGATAGTATTCAAAGATCCAGCGCTTAACTCACTGAATGAATCTGCACACCATATTCAGCCCATTTGACCCCACTGAGATTTGCATTTTATTTTATTGAGCAGTTATTTAATAATGTTCTTTGTTACTATTCCATTTCAAGTGAGCTCAAGTTCACTCAACTTCTCTAAAGTATATACTTGTATGAGAATGTTGTCATTTCAGGTTTTCGAACTTCAATTTGATTGTTTCACTTGGTTTCTTTGCCTCCATCCACAAAATTGATGTCGAAAACTGAATCAGTAAAGCCATAAAGCTGAAATTACACATATCATTTACCAGCCTATGTGCTTTCAGAGTTTGCGGCAGAAACAAAACATCCAAGGGCCGATTATAGGGTTTGTCATCATATGATAAGGGTCTTCGAACTATAAGATCCTTTTGCAAACTGGAATGTTCAGGCTGTGACCGGCCGAGATCTGGTGAATTAAGTATCAAAAGGCTTGCATAGTGGCCAAAAACGTGGTTTAATAAACCGGTAAATGAAAATTTTTGATGGACGTCATTAGCCTACTCTCTAGCGGATCTATAAAAATGTAAATTTCAAAGAGCCTTAACGTTTAACAAATCCAATCAAACTACAGTAAGCAACGCATTTTGGAGAAAAAAACAAGATATAAAATGTCGTAAATGGCCATTTTTAGGAGAATCGGCAAAAGAAATTCGAAATGGAAACAGCTAGGGGCATAATTGCAAAATGTTAGGGGAAATCGATCAAAACTATATGAAAAGAAAGTTTTTTAAATGCTGTCTTTTCCGTCTTAAAGACCTCCGGCCATATAACCGACCGCCAAATTTCTGCTTACAAACATGCCTTCCAAATTCCGTCGTGTAATGGTAAGTTTTTATACACACCGCTACCTTGTGTAATAGGCGAGTGAGAAGTAAAGAATAATTGAATTTTCACCCATTTTTGTCTATGCAGATTTAAGCATTTTGTTTTTGTTTTTGTTCACACAGCGATCGACAGGTACACATAGGCCTCCGCATTCTGGTGGGGGGAAGTTGAATGTGAGTTACCTCAAACCGGCATGGATTATGCATTCAGATAGAACAGTGAAATTGAAAGGTGCCTGGAAGAAATAGTTAATATGAGCAGGGAAAGGCCTTACGACCTCTTTGAAAAGTCGTGCACGGCTGAATGCAAAGCGCGAGATAATCAGTCTCTTTTTACATGTTCTTTAATAATATAATTGAAAAAAAATCAAGTGAAATAAATGAAGCGGAAAGAGTTAAAATGAATACAGAAAGAGTGTAAGTTAATGTTCCTTATCCTTTTCAAGAACTTTTGCGTTTCATGTGCATGCGCTGAGTTATAGTATTTACAAAACAGACTTGTATCGATGGCATGCCGCTGTCGAATCTAGCTGATGTCTGCGCTACGCAACCCATCCAAACGAAAAGAATTCGTCGCATACCTTGCAGTTAGAGCTCTATTGACTTATTCCCTACATTGCTTAGACTATCTTTTTGTCCCATTTTATTAGCTTATTATTAGCTATTCACCGTAATTATTATTTTGGCAGGTAAAACAAGTTGTGGACGGCTGTTCCATTAACGTGACATGAAAGAAAAGGAGAGCTGCAATATCTTTGCTTATTGTTTTAGGTCGTGAAGCTTCTATCAAGGACCCACATGGAAACAGTGACGGCATTTGGCTCAACTGGGCACAACGCGAAATCTCAGTGTAACAAAGATGTTGTGGAACGAAACACTTTACGTCAGATGTCTCGTTGACACATTTTTGTTGTTAGAGCGGAGGGCCTATTGACATGTGGCTACCACTCTACAGGCATGCATAGCTTGGATTAGTATTGACTAATTACACTATTTGGAAAACAGCTATTTCAAAACAACCACCCGGAAAATCTAGTGCTTTATTAGGAAGTAAACTTAACAACAAACTTAACACATACGAAACAGAAGCAAGGCCAAACATATCACATTCTATATAGATATGTGTATGTCAGCCTTTGCTTTCTATCTAAATGACGATGTTATTTGTCTATTTTTTGTCTGAATCCCATGAGCAAGTTTTTTGCTTTGGGCTCGCTGATTTCCTGGCTTTTCTGCACTTTACAAGACACTGCCCCTGGCACCTGGAAAAGTATATAGCAGCCTTACCCACTCTCTTGGTAACTCTTCGGCGAGTTGATAATATCGTGTCAGCCACAGACTGTGGCGTGAATAGCGTTGCAAAGACTTGTCTGATATTTCTTTTGTTCCTGTTAACAAATATGAAAGTCAGTGTTGTGGAGTTCAATAGTATCGCATGTGTAAGAAAATATACCAAGATGCTAGTACAAAATTCTGTTATGCAACATGTTTCGAAAGAGCTCTTTTTCATCAGTTGACCCCCCCCCCCCCCGAGTCAAATATAAAAGTAGAATTTAGCTCGCTTGTCTTAAAATTAAACCGCCGGCATCCAAAACCAACCAACCTTGTAAATTTGGCGAGACTTCATCTCCCTTTCTCCTTATGGTTTACCGACGTTTTGCTGATCAACAAAATTCAATATGCTATGTGCATGTTAACAAATCGTCACATATCCTACGTGTAGGATTTTTGCCAGAACAGTCCTTATAGTGATCATAATATCTACCTTTTATACTACAGTTAGGTGTTAAACGTCATCAACTTCAACCTCGCATGTCACCTTGGGTGTCGTTGACACTTTACAGCTCCGTTCGCTGTTCTCAGTTACGTTTACGACTTCGGCGTCACTGCACGGCATGTCACTGCTGTCGCCTTCCTTTTCGAGAAATTCAGAAACACAAGTCACTGAGTAAATTATTGGTTCCATATTGTATTCCGCTCACAAATATGTTTCATGGAATGAATGCTAACATAACAGATCCCCTGTTAGCTGAAGTATGACGTTTGCTTGAAAAATAGCCGCATGGGTTGCTGGATATTTCTCAAAGTTTTGCACGTCACCACCTTCTTTTTTAAGCGTCGTCTGCTTTCGTTCCTTTTCTGTTGGTTGTTTGCATTGCCGTGACATCTCGTATTGCACCATTACGGACATCCCGCTTTTCGAGAACTCCAAACAATAAACAAAACAGTGAGTGCTTAATCGCCACAAACTTGATTTCTCTATTTAAGGCTTATGTAGCTATTATACACCTTCTTGAACATTTGTTACTAGTTCTTCAGGCACGCATGCTGCTTTGTTTTCCAAAACGAATCCAGCTCCTTCCTGTTTCCAAAATTGCATATGCATGAAAAATGATCTTACATGTTTGAACTCAATAGCAAAAACTGAGCGCTCAATTCTGAAGTTCTAATATTGTCTACGGTGTTAAGAGAGCAAACTTGTTGAAAGATACTGTATCTGTTTGCCTGAAACACCAGTTAAGTCGTGTAATAGAGGACACAGTTACATTTCCAGTAACCATAAGATACAACTTACCAGAAATGCAAGTCTTCGCGTGATGATCAACATGTTCTTACCGGTCATACTTTATTGTGACTGCAAATAGATCAATGTCTCCTAAATATTGGCATTTCAATAAACAATAAACAATCGGGTGGCACAGCTTGACTGACACATACTTTATAACCTTTCCATCAAATACGTTTTACATTTGTCTCCTGGACATCGTATGCACGAGCTTTGTGCTCCGGATGGCTATTTTGTGCATCTTGTTTGAAATCTGCACCTTTGAAACGATGGCGGCAAACAATTCAGGTGTCAAAATTTCCTTCCAGTCATCACCTATACGCCCACTGATTAGTAACTTTAACAATTAACTTTATTGGCGCTTCAATAACCATTTATCGTATGACAATGCCTGACTGACAAATACCGAAATTGATCCCTTGTTCGAATCCAGAAGCACGTTCAATACCAGAACTTTATTATCTATTTCCTAATAGTGATATATCCTTAAACTTGGGTCTTAAATTAATTAACTAATTTCCTTCTGTGACTCGGAGGGTGTCAAAAAGCTCTGTCTCTGACTTTCTCTCTCTCTCTCTGTCTCTCACACTGACCTTTTCAAACTGCTTGCCTATCTATTTAACTCCCTCACACGTGACCTGACCAAAAGCTGACCAGTCGACGTAATAATAACTTAATAACTTCGAGTAAATGCTTTTTGACAGCAAATGGGCTGAGATTGCTAACATAGTAATTAACACATGGTATTTAATTAGTCTTAACAATTAAGGAATAACCCCGAGTTGGTAAAGCTAATTAGGACAGATGTCATATTAAAAGAAATCCCAGACTGAACGACTGCTGACAGGGATTAAGTCTACTTATATTTTAAATGCCTTAATTGTTAAGACGTTTGATGTAATTAACACAAAATGTTTCAAAAGGACTCCCTCTAACAAAATAATGTTTTGTTTTCGACCTGATATTTTGACTTAAAAACTAGAAAAAAAAATAACATGCGGAAGCCAAAATATGGATTCCGACATCATGGAAATATGTCATTATTATACTAAAGATGCGATAAACAATTGAATGCTCGTTTAAGTGTCAGAAAGTAGGGGGCGTTGCCTTAAGCATGTAACTGTTTGTCAACACGTATTGTCATCCATTTTCCACTTGTGGTAATTTCTGTCTCTTATATATATAAATCTTATCTCATCAGTCTCATCAAATTTCCACTTAAAGTTTTGTGACCAAGATTACGTTATATCAGTTCACGCGTAACAAATAGCATATAATGTGGCCTAAACTACGAACATGAAACAATCATAAAATTATTAACTTATACTTGTCTGACCCGGAATAATTAATGAAAATATTGTCTAATGGTTCAGATAAGGAAATTAAATTTAAAATCAAACAAGAGAACAGAATTTTATAAACAATAACTATAAAAATACTCAAGAACTGCATCACTTCTGAAATGTTTTTGATAGAGGGAAGCTAGACTGAAATAAGTAACAGGTAATTTCTTTACCTTTTCACTCATTTATATAAATTTATATTTCCATGTAAACACAGCTCACCATTACCAGAAGTCTGTTCATAAACTTATTTATAATTGTTATTAATAATTGAACAAGATTATCCGGACGATCAATGTTATAGCAACGATGGCAACAGGTCCTTTTTAACTGGATCCGAAGACTATAAAAATCAATTTTTATTTTTTGGAAATCCATGTAAATGAGTTGTTGAGCTGTCTACACCCACCAATTGTCTGCATGCAGTCGCTTCCATGTCAACATTCTAGCTTTATTAATACTGCTTGTATGCAAATATATGCAAAACTTTACAATAGCACAGAATATGAATATGTAAACGCCTTGAAACAAATTAAATATTTTTTATGCCTCAACCATCCCTCCTACCATCCCACCTAAATCCCCAGACATGGACTTCATCACTGAAATTACAATTTATTGTACATTTAGCAGTGATTGGTGGCGGCTTCAAATGATAAATCCGTAAATATTTTATTACGCCCGTTTGCCCGTACCTATTTCCAGTATGCCCAAAACATACTGGAAAAGTACTGTCTTTTACAGTAGCATTGGGGGTATCACATCGGAATACCGAATTCGAATTGATTTGGAGTCAAACCGCAATAACTGTCTTTATGCCACAGCGCCTGCATACCGAATTCAAATCCATTTGGAACCGTACTGCAAAGGAACGGCAGTATGCCGGTATTGAATCGGCGTACTGTAGTTCCAGTGCACTGAATTCGAATCGATTTGCAACAATGCCGCACAAGGACCAGCAGTACTAAATCGGCATATCTGTCGTGCGGTATTCCAGGTATGCCCGATTTAGATACTAACTGGAAGATGCACTTTAGTCTCACCCCACATCCCCTCAATTCTACTTAGTTGTTAAGCTGTATGGAAAGGCCAAAATTTAGGTGTTATGCCTTAACACCTTCTTTCCTTACAGAATGTATCTTGAATAGTTGCTGAATATTCTTTAAGATGGTTGATATCTTTTCTGTATCCACTTATCGATATCTTGAAATAACCCGATTGGTTGTATTTAATATGTATTGAAATGTATTTAATTTTGAAGAAATGTTAAAGGCTATACATTCAAATAAGTCGATTTATATATTTCAACTTAGGCTTATTTAAAAGTGATGGCCATTCAGACTCAAAATATTTTGTAGACATGTTATTTTCGTGCGGCATGTACCCTATGATAAACAAACCTACTCGTGTAACTTCATATTCTGCTACATTAATCGATAATATATTTACAAACAATTTTGCTTGTGAAAAAATGTCAGTTGCATACCGTGCAATGACATAACTGATCATTTGCCAATTTTTTGCTAGTGTTACCATAGGTATTACATGTGTTCAAAAGTAGTTGTAACAAGGAATTCAATAACTACAGACGTGTATTCTTCCTCAATTTTCCAAAGTTTAGGAAAAATTATTTGATCATAGACTACAATCTTTTTTAGATAACAATGGGATATTAAGTGAATCTCAATACATTTTTCGAGAGAAGAGGTCAACAAATATTGCATTATCAGAGCTTATTGAAGAAATATGTGAAGCCTTAGATAAAAAGAAATGTACCATAAGTGTGTTCATTGACCTTCGTAAAGCTTTCGATACTCTAAACCATGATATTCTTTTAGCAAAATTGTATCATTACGTTTTTTGAGGGTATGGTTAAAAAGCTATCTCTCAAACAGAAAACAGTTCGTACAGATAAACGATGTCAGTTTTTGTCGATTGAATATAGTTTATGGTGTACCACAGGGGTCAATTTCAAAACGCTTTATTGTTTACATGAATGATATTTGTAAAGTATCGAATATTTTGCGTTTCATTCCGTTTGTAGATCATACGAATGTATTTAAATGCGGATCTGACATACATGAATTAGCTGCTACTATTACATATGAATTAAATAAATTACATATTTGGTTTAGCGTAAACAAATTATCTTTAGATGTTTCAAAAACTAATTTTATGATATTCGGAAATTTTTACAATACGGGTATTAATATCAAAAACATCAAGATTTATATAACTGGATTTGAAATTGAAAAGATAACCTCGACTAAATTTGTGGGTGTGATTATTGACACAAATATAAACTGGCATGAGCAAATAAATCGAGTATCTATTGTCTTAAAGTTTAGCAGTTTTGTACAAGGTTCGCAATTTATTAGATAAATGTTCTATACTCACAATTTACAACTCTCTATTTTTACCATATCTTAGTTACTGTTATAAAATTTGGGGCAACACCTATGAAACTAAACTAAGATATTTATATTTGAAGCAAAAGAGAGCTATAAGAATAATCAATAATGTCAATGATTGCAGCCATACAAATGGCCTTTTCATTGAATGTAATGTAATCAAATTCTTTGAATTTGTAAAAATGAAATCTGCATTCATAATGTATAAAGCGTATCACAATGCTCTACCGTTGAATGTTTAAATATTGTTTCAAGTAGGGAATTGTACTGACTCGTATCGTACAAGACAGCAAAATAAGTTTAAAACAAATCATACAAGAACAACTATGAAAGCAAATTACTTAAGTATCTCAGGTGTTAAAATCTGGAATGAGTTACCAGAAGACACACGATCTTGTATCAGGACTAATACACTTAAAACTTCAGTCCAACAGAATTATATTAACTCATACAAAAGTATTTAATTTATGAAACAGTATTGAAAGTTTTCAGGTGCTATTGCTATTTGTCAAGGAATTAATATAGTTTTTATCTTTGTGTTTTGACCTTCTGTTTTAATTCCTGCTTCTCACGCGTTGTTTCACAATGAGAGATCATGTGTTACAACAGCATGGAAGGGAGAACATGCGAAATTGTATGTTAATTCATTCGCGGTACCTCTTGATGTTATAGTATGTTTCAAAATTACCAACAGGCTTACTCTCGAATAAGTTTTAACTTCCAGCTAAGCCAGTCTAGTCATATAATGTAATATACTCATTTAGAATTTGTTCTCTTATACTGCATATACATCTAAAGGGTTAACTTTGAATGCTATGTTTACGGGTAAAGAAAAGTTAAATAACTAAATAAATAAATAATATGTCTGCTTCTGGTTCTAAAGATCACCGATGACTTAAATTCTCATTTCATGAAATTACTTCAAAACACCACAGTAATTTCCGGTACACAGGGGCTCTGACTTTCGTTAGTTCTCGGAAAATATTCGACACAAGCACCACTGCGATTAAATGCAGTACTTTTGTAGTTGATGTGTAAAAATGTACTTGAGATGCGGTTTTTTCCAGTCTTGTGCAGTGGACAGCGGGAGCACTGAAGAAAGCTACTGTAGTGTTGCAGTATTCCGTTCCGGTTCAGTAACGGTATATTTGTCGAATAGTTGCAGTTTATCTTTTTTGATCAGATTTTGCTAGGGTGTGCTTCTCATATTTCCATATTTTTGCATGTTTTACAAATACCAAATGGCAGATACAACAAACAGGATAGTAGGAGTATTAGCTGGAGCTGTAGTCCTAATGTTTCTTTTGTTGTGTGGATATAATGGCCTCAGTTTTGCAAATGTATCCAATGTATATGGGATCCAAGTCCTTTGACAAATGTACCAAGTTAGAATCAAGTTGCCGATCTATAGATGTTGCTCAGGATAATCTTAGCATCACAAAATTGAACCTGTCGTATGATTGCGCTGTTATTGACATCATTAAACGAAAGCTTACCAAATACCAGGGCGAAATACCAGATTTGCAGAGGAACTTCAGTGGAAAGTATTATGCCAAAGTGAACTACCACGGAAAACTAGGAAATCAAATGTTTCAATTAGCTTCCGATATTGGAATATCGTTGACCAATCATTTGCTTCCAGTGTACCCAAATTTAAAACACTTTAATGGACACTTACAGAAAAAGCTATACAGAAAAAAAGAATACGCATCCAAAAACGGCCGTGGACTACTTTCACGTCTGGATCGGGATGTGATTCAGGTGCGTGGACACTATCCAGTAAGTACCCAGGTAAAAATATCAAACTTAATAGCTTATTGATTTGCTATAAGTATTTCGAAGGTTATGAAAATATCATAAGGCATGAATTTGTTTTTACAGAAAATATACGGTGTTCAGTTATGGTGTCTATCAAGGAATTGATGACATATTCCATGAATTCATTTTAAATGGTATACGTGTTGGTAATTATGTTCGACGAGGTACAATGGCTACTGCTGAGAGCATCAAAGGTGGACAAAATGTCCCTAATCAGAGTTACTTTAAACATGCAATGCAATACTTCAAAAATAAATATGGGGAAAAGGTGTTATTTATTATATGTAGTCAAGATCATGATTGGGTAAATAGCTATCTTAAGCCGCTAGACACTAATATTGTCATTAGTTACAATAAAGGAGCAGCTACAGACATGGCGATTTTAGCATCGTGTGATCACGTGATCATGTCCATCGGCACGTTTGGTTTCTGGGGTGGATTTCTATCTGGAGGTGAGGTGGTTTATTATGGAAATGCTGTAAGAAAGGGAAGCAGCCTAGAAAAACGAGCGCAAACACATTTCCCTCCGGAGTTTAAACCAATTATATAGTACTATTATTATAAAAGAAATGGTTAATATATTCAAGTCTTAGTATTATCATATTATTTTAGCCTCCTAAAGATTGGCTTTTTCATTTCTTGCAAAGATACTTTGCGCATACATTTGGTTAATTTTATTTTACAGGCTCTCTAAAGGTAACAAAAAGACATGCTTTTTTAATTTAGCAAGTATCTATTGTGTCAAAAAGATGTAGGGTTAGGGCTAGGGTTAGGTCGTTCCTTCAAAACCAAACCTTCTATGGAAAAAAATCATTAGGAGAGCTGGAGATTGTTTTATGAAAAAAATCATTAGGAGAGTTAGAGATTCATTTTAATCAGAATATCATAAGCTTTGATCCGATATTGGCACACGTTATAGAAAAACCGGCACTTATTAATTCGCAGCTTTAATTGTGAAGTGGTATTAATCTCAATTCCATTATGATTTAAAATCCAATTTTATACTGGTTATCATGCCAGGTAGGAAAAGTGTCTATCTTAATTTTGCTCATTTTTGCAATGTTTGAGGGAACGTTACCACATTTGTTATTTGGTAATTCACGTAAATAAATCAGACAACTTTTAGCAATTTTAACATCGTTTTAGAATTGATGATTATCCATGTTTTGAATTAACAACCTTTGTTCAAACTAGAATTAGAAAAAATATAAGTTTATTTTTTTATTATTATTATTATTATTATTATTATTATTATTATTATTATTATTATTATTATTATTATTATTATTATTATTATTATTATTATTATTATTATTATTATTATTATTATTTTTATTTTTATTATAATTATTATTATTATTATTATTATTATTATTATTATTATTATTATTATTATTATTATTATTATTATTACTATTATTTTGTTTTCTATAACGCGCTGTTCAAAGTAAATATAAAAGCGCTAAATCATAAACTTTACAAACATTGCAATGCTGCGATACTACAATAATAAAGCAATTACTTGATGCAATGCTTCACTAAAAGAAATATAGTCATCTTTTGAAATAATACTGTGTCTAGTTAATACTGAATATCTAAATTACAAGCTAAAAAAACAAGTCTATGAAAGAGACTTAATGGTACGTATTTCTGACGGAAGTGCCTTCCACAGTCTTGACGCAACTACTCCAAAGCAATATAGTCATCCTGTGAAATAATTCTGTGTCTATTTAATACTGAATATCTAAATTCTCCGCTAGCATAACAACTACATCAAAGATCATATGCTTTTTTAAAAAGACAGGTTTTTACACATCGTTTGAATGAATCAAAACAGACTTTATGGTACGTATTTCTGCCAGAAGTACGTTTCACAGTCTAGGGGCAGCTACTTCCAAGCAGCGAAAGTCAGCTTAGACAAGTGTCTATCGAGGTTCAACTAGCAGTAGACGATCAGAAGATCTCAGAGCTCGCTGTGGCTGGTATGGCACCGACAACTCCAGCAAATAATCTGGCCCTACGTGGTTTAGAGCCTTGAATACTGTGATAAGGACTTTGTAGTATAGTCACCCTTTAACTGGTAACCAGTGAAGACTTGCGAGCACAGGTGTGATATGATCTTTGCTAGGGGTTAGTGTCACCAATCTGGCACCCTCATTCATGATTTTTCCTGCAGATTCTGAATGTGTACACTGGACTTGTTGATGTGTAGGACATTACAGAAATCCAATCTGGATATCACTGACCCATGCACAATGGTTTTAGTGGTTTCTTGAGTGAAATACAATCTTATCTGCCACAATTCACACAAAATAAGTCTACAGTTCTTTAAAACTCCATTTACTTGGTTATCCAAGCTAACTGATGTATCAAAACATCCAAATTCCTAAATAACGGAGATTTTCGAATAGTCGAACAACCAACATTGATACTGTTGACTGAGGCTTTCTGCTTGTACCTATAACAAGGAAATCTGTCTTTCCACTATTTAGCTTCAGTCTATTTGACTTCATCCACAAAGAAACCTGATCAATTACAGATTCCAGATGATTGACCATTTTGTTCATTTTAGACTGGGATGAAGGACATACAGACTTCCATAACTGACTGTCATCCGCATAGAAGTGAAATAAAATCATTAAAAGTCGTATAAGCGTATCAAGGGGCTCTGTATTTTTTTGTACCCTTGTGGCCCGAATTTATTTCCCTGGGGCATTCCACGGTCTAATTGTTGGATATTCGATATTCTTTATCAACACAGACCTGCCGTGTGCGCTGCGAAAAAAAAGGACGTCAACCACATCTGCACATCACCTGTTTGCCTTTGAGATTGCAAGCGAGTCAATAAGATTTCGTGTTCGACGACATCAAATGCCGCCGACAAACTAAAAGTGCTAAAAGAATCACGTCGTTATTGTCCATGGCTTTTAACATATCGTTCACTGTTCGCAGCATAGTGGTTTCACACCTATGATGTGCTTTGTAAGCACACTGAAACGGTCTGAAGAGTCCAGTCATCTTAAAGTGCTGAATTTGTTGGAACTAGATGCTTCTTTACCTCAATGGTATGACACATTGACCATGCAGCCAAAGGCTGTCGCATCAAAAGGCCCTTTGGTATTTTTTGTTTAATTTCATATAGTTTATTTGCTCAGTGGTATAGTACTTAGTTTATTCCCAGTCAGATGTTGGCTGGAATAAAATATAAAATAATTCATCCAAATCAGATGGGATTCATAAAAGGCTGAGTCATCTCTGAAAATATACGTTTCATCGACAATATCATCAAAAACCTTACAAAGTA
This sequence comes from Protula sp. h YS-2021, assembly GCA_949752745.1. Classification (NCBI taxonomy): domain Eukaryota; kingdom Metazoa; phylum Annelida; class Polychaeta; order Sabellida; family Serpulidae; genus Protula; species Protula sp. h YS-2021. The sequence continues at coordinate 101,995,933 of OX457027.1, read as the reverse complement.
GACGTATCGGCCTGCTCCTTATACTGGACTTTACAAAGTCATTCTATAACATAGAGTGGAAATACATGTTTAAACTTTTACACAAATATGAGTTTGGTTCAGTGTTTTGAACCTGGATAAAAATCTGTTACACTACTATTTACAGCACAATAATAAACAACGGTTTTACTAGCGATTGATTTGCCATTAAACGTGGAGTCCGACAAGGTTGGCCTCTCTCTATAGTATTGTTCGTTATCTGTATAGAGCTTATGGCACAAATTATCCGAAGAAATAAAAGTATCCGGGTTCTAACATTTGGCCAGAATGAGACAAAGATTGTTGTTTTCCGACGACACTACTCGCTGCGTGGAAGATATTCAATCTATTGACAAAATTTTAATTAATGGCCAAATTTTCGAGGTATTCAAAAGTAAATATTGATAAATCGATATTTTTTAACATTGGATTAAATACGAAGTAAACATAGTGTATCAAAAGTAAATATTGATAAATCGATATTTTTTAACATTGGATTAAATACGAAGTAAACATAGTGTTGTGATGGCAATTAATGTATAGGTATGGGATGGACTGAGGGTCACCAGTTGACGCGTGAGGTTACCTTTGTTGACCGGGCCTATGAATTCTATGCATTTACATGTGTTTATCTGAAATTTCTATGAATTGATTTGATGTGCAACAATATAATGTTTATGTCCCATAGTGCATGTGTACGTTCCATTGGTCCAATGTTTGAAAAACATTGTGACTAATATTTGAAAGGCACACGTAGGTTCAATGTTTGACCTGTGTTGAACATTTTATTGAGCATTGGTCAAATGTTATTTTTTCGCGGGTCGCGGTCATTTTGATTTCATTCTGTGCAGCGATGGCAAAGGCATAAGACGTGTCGGTGTGGCTTGTTGGGCTAAGGCAGCTCTTTGTGATGTGCTGGTCAAAGCAGCGTTTTGAGATGTGTTGGGCTAAATGCCTGTTGTATTAAATAAAATGTATATTGGCTACGGAAAAAGCCTCATGTAAATATGGGTTGATCACTGGTTGGTAATTTACGGACGTGTATACGATTCAATGGGTGAGTTGACTTTATATTGGTTAATTTAATTTAGGTATGTCATTTAGTAATGCATTTTTTATATAAATATGAGTATTTTGTGAGGGAGTGTAATAGATTTTTTTGTGCATGTGATATGTAAATATCTGCTAGAAGGGGAGGAGGATCTAGCTATTTATAAACTGAGAAAATGGGGAATTTTGGACATGTGCAAAAGAAGGCTTGATAGAATTCAATTGTAAGTGAATATTTATGGTGCATATTTATTCCCACAGTTTTTTGCACCGTGTTGATGAGTGGGGACGGGAACAAGATTTGACCGATGTCGTCTATGTGATCTTGTGATTTCAGTCATCCGAGTTCGTCTGTGTGACCTCGTGATGTCGGTCATCTCTGTGATTTTGTGATTATGTGATCTTGTGATTTCAGTCATCTGAGTTTGTCTGTGTGACCTCATGATGGCGGTCTTTTGAGTAGGACTGGGAACAAGATTCGATTGATATCGTCGCCTGTGTGATCTTATGAATATCTCCATCTGGTGTGACATTACGGGATGCAATAGAAGTCGCGCATTTAAGCCATTCTCCGTCTGACCGTTGATAAAGTTACAGATCACGTGTCCTGTTTGACGTCAATCATATGTACGGGAGTTTGGAAGATCTTTTTGATGGCGTCACCCGTCTGCATGTGACTTTCTTGATGACATCACCCGTCTGCGTGTGAACTTTTTGATGACATTAGACGTCTGCGTGTGACTTCTTCTGATGCCGTCACTAGTCTGCTTTGGACTTGGTGATGACGTCATTCGCCTGTGTGGGACCTGCTTAACAGCGTTCGTCTGTTGTGACCTAACCGAGGTCACTGTGTGTTGGATTATTTAGCTGGGACAAACAATTAGTGTGAAAAATAATAAGGGGTTTTTGTGTTGGCATCTGAGTATCGGTATTTTTATTGTATTTTGTATGTGTATAAAGTGTGAATAAACTTTTCATATTTAAGGAGCTAGTATTTATTAGCAGTGGAAACACTTAGTCCGGGACCTTTTCAGCAGACTGTTGTTTAGCTAAATAAATGGGGACTCGTATTTACTTCACCACACATAGAAAGTTCAACCTTCAACGAATTAAGCATCCAATTAGGTACATAAACAAAAGTCTGCATAGAACACAACTTAAAAAACAAAATAAATAAGATGGACACTCAATTGAATATTTGGTCTTAAAGAGGCCCTATAATAAATGGTAAAATACTTGTAGAAAAAAGTATAGTGTTATCAAATGTGGTTTACTATCTTAGTTATGCTACATGTCCTAAATATATCATCAAGAAATCACAATCAACAATCGATAAGTTTATCTGGACAAATAGCTCACACAAAGCAACACATAATGCCCTAATTCTACCCTTCGAAGAAGGTAGGTAAAAAGCCCCGGATATCGATGCAATGTCCAAAGTCTTGAGACTTTCATGGCTTAGAATATTTTGGGAGCAACACAAACAAACTACATACCTCATCAAGAATTCAAAAATACGGGGGTTACGTCTGTTATTAAATTCAAACGTTGATATTTTAATCTCTCAAAATGTCAAGATTTTATCAAGAAATGTTTCTATATTTACACAAATTAGAAATAATGACCATTATTTCGGGGGTTCTTTAGAACAGTAAATACAATAAAAATTGGTGAAAAGCAATTCTGGGCGAAGTGTGAATGAAGAATAAAAGGTGTGAAACGGTGTTGTAACATGATGAAAATGTGATGAAACCAATGACATTATTAAAAACAAAAACGAATTAGATTCATCGATTTTTTATTCGTTTGCCTGTCAACATTAAACAGCTACTGATTGATCTGTTGTATGACCTGATTTTACGACTTTAATAGTGTACAATTCATAATGATTATTATTCATGGGCTATTTAAAGTGAATATGCAGCTCGTGGTGAGTAAAATTTAAAGATGTTGCTGCAATACAGTAATGCTTGCCGTTTATTAAATCATCACGTGTGTGACCTATGCCATACCAGTTCAACAATCCGCTTCACTTTGCATAGAAACATTGAAGAGACATGTATTTCCGAACTAAGCAGATTGTATTTGCAAAAAAAGAATTATTGCTTTTTTCAGAAGATTGATTTTCTTTATTTCTTGTGCATAGACAGTAAACCATAAAGATGTTGTCCTGTCTTATTTTAGAATGGTCAGGGAACTACATTTTAGTGTAACGGTTTCTGTGTTTATAAATCAAGATGACTATGATTAAATGTTTAGTCTTCTTTCGCGTCACCTTTACGCCATTCAACAACATTCTGGAATATTCGATATTTCAAAGATTGCTTTAAACAAAAAGATGAAATTTGGCAATTTGATAAAAGATCGTATTTAGAAATTTATCAACAGAGAGATTACAGCAATAAATAATCCATCTTACGAAAGCCCATGACAAATTCATTAATTTCTCAAGACCTTTCTAACAAATGACTAATATAATGAAAAGAAGATATGGTTTTAATCTGTTGTGGTTGTATGTATCTTTGCCAAAAGGAATATACTAAGATTTGCTTTTACTGCATTTTCTCTTTATAAAGCCTCAAGTTAAATGTAACGGACCTAACTAGTGTGTGTCATATAAAAGCACCATCTAAGCATTTGAGTGTAATGGAGCGTGCAGCATTTAATTGAGACAAGTGCGTTCAAAATCTTTACGAGCTTTAAATCTCCGTCCAGTCCTCCCTCTTTCAAACAAGTCATAAACGCATAGCATTCGTGTGGTGAATCGGTACAAACCTGTATCATAAGCCCTTACAAATGTACCTTCGCTATGAATAAATTCAGCACTAAATGATCACACTCATGACGTGCAAATTTCTATACTGAATGTACTTATTGATTGCTATACCGCAGTTGGGTACACCGTCGCATTGCACTTGATAATGAAAGTAGTGCTGATCTTCGTACTTTTCTGGCGCTGTAACAATGGAGTGTGTATTTAAACTGGACTGCGTAAATTAAAAACGCGTGTAACTTAAAAACCGCAGCCAGTTTCTTTAAGTTGAAGTATTACTTTACAATCACGATAATGCAATCTGACTTGTTAGTCTTAATACTAGGTAGTTTCATAGCATATTATGCGTATTCCATGTACTTGGATAAGCAACTAAACCTTGAAAAATACAAAGCAGATTTAGATGCGGAAATAAAAAGAGACGTTGAAATGTATAAAATAAAAGCGGAATACCACTATAAACTTCACCATGACGCTCTGCTAGGAGCTCAGGAAACTTGCGCAAAAGCGGCTACCTCTGAGAATAAAGGCTGGTTCTCAACAACTACTGAATTTCATGAGGATAAGTACAGGAGCTGCATGGATATCAGTCAGCCGGTGGCAATGATTGAGTACGAGCAAAATATTGCTCAAAATGGCGGCGTTGTTCGCAGACGAGCTGGAAAACGTCACGCAGATCTCTGAATTATCAGTTGAACTATAGGTTTAATTATCTTATGCACAAATAGGAATGCAACTTAAATATATTTTTGGGTTATAGTTCTTGTCAACTGCTTGAATAAAAACTGGATCATATTGTGATAGCATTATGTAATTTACGAATGGTTTGTTTATAAAATATCATTGTATTGTTCTCCATTTTTGGGAATATTGACAAATCCATATTTGGTCAATTAGTCAATGTACATCACTGCGGACACATTGTTCAAAGAATATTGAAAGTCGTTAAGGCGGCATATCTACATGAGTACTTGGTTGCTTAAGTGTTGGGCTCTGAGTATGAAAATGGTCTCACGGTTTAATTTTCTGGCACGATAAAAGATAGGTTGCAATTTTTAAAAGTGACAAATATAACAGAGTAAAAGAACAAAACACCAAATCGCTTTGGAACGATATTTGAGTTATAAATGCTTTTGAAATGTGTCATAAATTTATTTTAAGCGATCAAAACACTGATAAGCTAATGTATGGCGATTTTGTTTGACGTATCGAATGAGTGGCAGAATTTCAGTCTGCGCAAACGCAGTATGAACTGTAATATGATTATATGGACATCAAGTCTTACAACATTAGCGGTGTCTAGATATCTTTAAGGAGAAATTAATCCTTATCAGACGAGTCATTATGTTAAAAACATAATTTAAAAATCTGTTTGATTCTTCTATGTTTTTTTCTCGCTTGGTCAATAGAAGAAAACGAAACTTGCAGACCTTACTTTATATTGTTTCTTTGTATTGCTTGCATCTTAGAGTTTTATGCCCGATTGGATTTGAGGACTGTTAAAAACTTGGTTGTGGTATGCTTTTTCGTCATAAACCCAATGGTAGTCCGTAGCAATTAAGCTTTTCATTTGCATATATTGCACATAACATTTTATTTATTAGGTTATCAAATTATGTAACCGAAATTATGAGGTCTTTTACTTCATTTTAACAGTACTTATTCTGGAGACTTTTAAAAATGTAACTTTTTCTGATATGATGATTTATGCCAGAAGCATTATTAATTGATTAACAGCTTCTATTTTGTCTGACAATTTGTACACAAAAAAGTGAGGAATTAAGTTCATGTGTAATAATTATTGTATTGAGTTTAATGTATCAGTAATATTTATTTCGTAATAACTGCTCGTAAAGTCAAACAATCATTGATATTGAGTATTTTATCGAAAAGTCAAATTTCACTATCATTGAAAATATCCTCATATGTGTCAGTATCAATTCTTTAAGGATTTGCACTTTTTGAACATGAGTTATAAATCATGCACCCGCTTTAAGTTAAGCTTTGAAAACGAATTTTCAATAATACCTCATTCATGGTTTTTGCACTTAAATGTGAAATCTGGATGACAACAGAATAACAATGACAAAATAATGCTTATGTTAAAAAAGTCCATAGTTAAATACACAGATAATAATGATCGCGAACATCAATTAAAGCGATTGAGATTGGACTGAGGGCTGCATCTTAGTAAGAGACCGAGGACTGGATTTGTAGGAAAATAATGTGAATAAAGTTTCATAAGTTCTCTGCGGTCATTCCAGCAAAAGTAAAACAAAGGAAGACAATGCAGTGGACATAGAAAGTGGATACAAAGATATACAGCGAATTCTGTCTACAGTGACCATCTGCCAGATCCAGATACAAAAACATACAGTAGAACGTATCTGTAACAACCACCTTCCGGGTCCGAATAAAAATACAGGAAAACAGTGTTTTAGTGAACACTGTCCAGACTGTTTTAAAAGAGTAATAGTAAACCCTCTAAACATCTTTCTCACATAGGGGTGTTATTGCATCCCTGTAACGACCAGCTCCAGGTATGCAATAACACATGTACAGCAAAACGTCTTTATAATGACCACTTTCCATACCTTGATAAAAAGGCCTATTATAAAATCTCTCTGTTGTGGCCATCAGACCTAAAAGACCTGCATAAAGACCTGTCTGTGTTTACCTAGCTCCACATATAAAGACGTGCAGCAAAACTTTTTTCTTTTAATATCTTTACTATATGAGCTCACCATTTCTATTGTAGCCTCAATATTTTTATCATCTAATTCTGTCTTGCCTTCAAACCTATGTAAAAGTTCTTGTTTTATTACTTTTCTTAAAAACTAAAACGCCACAGCTCATTCCACCACCAGAACATCACCTAACATTCATCCCTTTTTACAGAGGCACAGTTAACAGTACACTGTGAGTCGCAGCATCATCCTACTTCATTATCTTACTTTCCTCTTTGTTATTTGCTTTAACTTGCATTTCGTTTAGTGCAGCTTACATGTACAAATTTCTATAGCAAGAGGCTAAGTGGGAGTGAGTCGTGGTCAGTAGCACAGGCAGCGACTATGCCTGCAGTTCCAGTATCACCAGCTCCTCCACCTCGATTGTAGAACAACCTACATAAACCTGCATATACACTTTGGGCAATTATATGAATTCCCATAATAGCAGATATATATAACACATGAAGAACACGGAGATGTACTCTTTTAAATTATCACAGAAACAATTTTATTTGACTTTTGCGTTTACATTTCTTTCCGTTGGCAGTTAATTTATGTTTAAGTTATTTAAGTCATTTAGTAATAATTTGGGAAAACTCTTCCACTGAGTGGTCAAGTTTAATGCGGATAAAGAATTTTTATCCGCCTTTTTCTCTGTAAAATGTTGTTGTAACAGGATTTAACCGATATAACCTCTGATATGACACAAATACATTTTTATAGTTAACAGAATAAGGTTCCAGACTTGCTCGTCTTCCCCCAAAATAAACCCTTATTTTAAAAAATCACACGTATTGGAGCTGTTTTGCACTTACAAAGTAATGTAAGTAATTTATTGAGCATCTAATCGATAACAAAGGCTTTGTGACGAAACCCATTTGACTTCATGTGACGAAAGTTGCCAGGAAGCACAGGCGGCTTCACAATACAGGGGAGTACTTGAAAGGTCAAGGAGTTTGTTGCTGCCCGTATTGGCTATCTAAGGCCACCTTGTGTTGCGAAGGGCCATAGTGCTGGTATGCTGTATATTGGATTTAATTGTGGAAAGTCTTCCACGCCTGTCTGAATCCAGTAAAAGGCACCTTAATAGCACGATCTGCCTCTATCATGATGCAGTATTAAGACTGTGCTTTTGGCGAGAACGTAACAAGACTAATGGGAGGGGGTTAAGGGCAGAAGAGTAAATAACCCCGCCTTAATTTAAAGGGAGATAAACAAATTGCCTCCCTCACTTCTCCCAAATGATTCAACTAAAACGACCGAAATTTCTTCGACGATCCCAGAAATATAGTGGCATTTTTTTAAAAACCTAATTTAAAAATCAAAAACGTCTTTTCTGTGGTCTTGATAGGATTGCTTTTCAATTGTTGTATAAATTTCGCATTTCAGTCTTTCTTGTGCACAGTAAAATGAACAAACACCAATAGAATCATTAAATCATGTCCCACAGCACCTGGTACATGATCTGTCGACAAGCGCTGAATTAAAATGGAATTCAGCCGATTGAAGCCAACATGTAATTGAGGATTCTACAACTTAAAATGCATAAAACATAATACATAAAGTTTGAATTCGCGGACTCACCAGTAAACTAAATATATTTAGATAATAAATGTTAAGGGGCGTTTTCATCTATACGTTGTATAGTCATCATGCCATGTAATTGCGGTACAGAGAAAACTGGTTTCTTTGTATACTACATATCACACAGATCACATCCACAGGTTACATTCACTGGTCACATTCACAGGCCACAGTCAAAGAGCGCTACATCACTGCAAACTGCAAAACTGCAAAAAGTAAACCAGATATCTTTGACTTGGCTTTGATATCTTTGAACATCAATGGAAGTAAGTATATGTATAATTAATGTTTTAAATAACTACATATATATCCGTTAGTTCTGTATCAAATGAGATTATTCTGACAGCAAAAGCTGACAATTTACAATAGTGATAATCGTCAATCATGAAACGATTACTTAAATCCTGTTCTCCAACACTTTCCAGCTCTTTTGCTAAAAAAGATAAAATTTGGCAATTTGATGAAAGGTCGAATGTGTGGAAATTTATCAACAGATTACAACGAAAAGATAATCCATCTTACGAAAGCCCATGATAAATTCATGAATTTCTCAAGACCTTTCTAGCAAATGACTAATATAATGAAAAGCATATATGGTTTTAATCTGTTGTTGCTGTTGTTAAAGTTTACCATTTTATATTTATCACCAATATAGAGCATGCGCTCTACACATGTCATTAATGACTGTAAAGCATCGTACAAAGCAAATACGCATTCGTTCCATTTTTATACATTTATTCTTTATATTTGTATATTGTTATTGTGCCTCATCTTTAGAGGGCGACTCAAATGCTTTTCAGTGCCCTAACCTTATCAAACTCTTGACCATCCCTTTGAAGCATCTAATTTATATAATGTTAAGGGTTCAGACTAGACATAAATCCTAAACCTTAATCAAGTTCACAAAATTTATCTTTCGACTGTTTCAGCAAATTTAAACAGTCATTGTCATTTCGAGTTGTGAATTATTTTAGCATAGGATTTATGTTTTCTCACACATAATGAGCCTTTTAATGCTTCTACTACAGTTGGGGTAGTCCACTTGTCTCTGCGCCTTGGTGTACAAAGCTGGGCCATCAGAGGAGCGTGGCTATAAAGCACTTTCATCAGATCTTTATCCTGTTCTTCCATTAGTGTATCAAGATCCATATCCCTGTAATAATTCACGATCTTTGAATTCAAGATAGCCTGTTTCAGATCTGGAATGCTAATCTCCTTGATTTTCTAGTGAGACTATTGAACTGACGAAGGCTCGAATTTTTCTTTAATTTCAAATTATTTTGATGTCTTGATATAATAAAATCCAAGATGTGACCTTTGATGTGCGTTGTTTCATTGACATGCTGTTCCAATTCAAATGACACTAGCGTGTTTGTATCTTTGGACAAACAGTGATACTTCTATCACGTGTGTATTATACGCATTATATATAGTATCAAGTATTCGCATTAGGTATTCTTACCACTTATAATATAGAAAGAAAATTATATCTTTAAACAAACAATTATACTTCTTCCAATTCCAAATATGAATGGGACTCTAGATATCATATATGTTATAAGGCGTGACCATAATGTCTCTTAGAAAGGGGATTGTGAAGCCAAAGCCAATTTTAAATGGTACCGATTTGCAAGTTAGCGCCCGCTGTCCCCGAAAACTAGGAAGTCACCCACAGGATAGAATGACTTGTTAAAATGGCCCATAAACACGGAGTGCAACTCTGAAAGAAACCCCTCTGTCCGTCCCCTGTTTGTGTTAAACTCATCGTGCTGGAAACAACCTCCCTCTTGAACGAAAATCACACACTACAGGGACGCGTCTGATCTCAAAATTATACCTTTTATCCTGAGAATAGAATATGCATGAATATGCATGAAAAAAAGAAATATGTAAGAGAAAATATTGATCAAACATTGACAAATGTATTTAAATACTTATTATCATTATTATTACTGTTAGGCCAGATCGAGTCAGTTTATACTTTTTTAGCTTTTTTGTATTTATGATTTCAATGGCCAGGGCAAGGGCGTTACAAAAGTCCCTGTTTATCTTTGGAGCCTGGATTTATTGATTGTCTGAGTGCTTGTGAGCGGCTTGTGGGTTTTCGCTTTTTTAACTTACGGAAATATGCTTTAATTTTTAAATGGTCCAAAATATTTCGACTCCGGTGGGACTCGAACCCACAGCCTCCGAATATCTGATCAGCCACTAGAAGTCCAACGCGCTATCCATTGCGCCACGGAGTCAAGTCAATGCTTGCTGAACAGAACTTGAGATAAAAGGAAGATCTTTACAGGACGCCGGCACTGTGTTGAGTTTGAAGCGAAAGGGATAAGCCGGCAAGATATTGCAATCCCGACAGATTGCAAAAAGAAAAAGATGTAGTAATACAACACTCTTAGGTAGAAAGCCTATAAAATACATTATACCATGTGTAGAGATGTACTGGAAATATGTTGTGTTTTCTATGAAAATAGAATAGGAAAATCTCCTAAAAGCGGACACTTGTTGATATATAATATATAAACCAACGTAATTAAATATAGAAGAAGCGGATGACATAACTTACAAAAGTATTTGTAGGCACATGATGGTCTACTCCTGAATGTAATTATTTCATGTGCCAAAATTCAAACCAATACTCTCATTAAAAAATATACGACTCTAGAACATTACGAAAATATGCAAGATAAATCTGCTTATGCATTACACAAAAAAAGGGACGCAGAACGATATCTGGCAGCTTTCGCTGACAAGACTGAGGTTTTGATAGAAAGCGGCGTGAAATTTTCTAAGTTATAAAAGCGTGCCAAAGAATCTTTGGCACAGTTTCCAGAACCAAATTAGCGTCACAAGCAGGTGTGAACAACTTAACTGTGGCCTCCATTTCAGTCGTTCTTGGATGTTGTCGCCCCACAATCGCAGTTTATGTATGTCAAACCTCTGCAATTACAAAAATAGAAATTAAGGATCATGACTGAATGAAATTGAAATACTGCTGAACCTCAAATGTCGACGTTTTCAGATGCGAATCGCCAGTGTTTAGTGTTATATTGAATATTGGTGTATTATTCAAGAATCAGAAATAAGAAATATTCTGTTTGCGAATAGTTTCTATGTCATTGTGCTGCTACCAAATGTAAGCCACAGAAGATTATTTATTTTCGCCAAAAGCAATCTACTAAGACTTGCCTTTACTGCAGCTTTCTCTTTATAAAGCCTCAAGCTAAAAGTAACGGGCCTAAATAGTGTGTGTCGTATCAATGCACCATCTAAGCACTGGAGTGTTATCGAGCGTGCAGCATGTAATTGTGACAAGTGGGTTCAAAATTTGTAAGGGCTTTAAAGACTCCCTCTATCCCTTCCTCCTTCCTACTCTCCCTCCTTCAAGCAAGTCATAAACGCATAGCTTCGTGTGGGTGAATTTGTACAAACCTGCATCATAAGCCCATATAAACATACCCTCACTATGAACAATTCAGCACTTAATGATCATACGTGCAAATTTATATACTGAAGGCACTAATTGATTGCTATACGGCAGTTGTGTACACCGTCGCTTTGGTTTGATTTGCTTCCAATACTATCGCAGCATTGCCCTTGATAGTGAAAGTTCTGTTGGTGATGATCATCGTACTTTTCTATCGCTCTAGGAATCCTTTGGAGTGTGTATCTAAACTGGACTGTGTAAATTTAAAAAAAACGCGTGCAAATTAAAAACCGCAGCAAGTCCTAGTTTCTTTAAGTTAAACTATCACTTTACAATCATGATAATGCAATCTGACTTGTTTGTCTTAATGGTAAGTATCACAGTATATTTTGCGTATTCTATGTACTTGGATTATCAACTAAACCTTGAAAAATATAAAGCAGATGTAGATGCGGAAATAAAAAGAGACATTGAAATGTATAAAATAAATCAGAAAACCACTATAAACTTCACCATGACGCTCTGCTATGAGCTCAGGAGACATGCGCAAAAGCGGCTACCTCTGAGAATAAAGGCTGGTTCTCAACAACTACTTAATTTCATGTTGATAGGTACAGGAGCTACATGGATATCAATCAGCCGGTGGCAATGATAGAGTACGAGCAAAATATTGCTAAAATGGCGGCGTTGTTCGCAGACGAGTTGGAAAACCAGATGCAGATCTCTGAATTATCAGTTGAACTATAGGTTTAATTATCTTATACACAAATAGGAATAAATATAATTTTTGTGTTATAGTTCTTGGCAACTGCTTGGATAAAAACTGGATCATATTACGATAGTATTATCTAATTTACGGATGGTTTGTTTATAAAATATCATTGTATTGTTCTAAGTGTTTTGGGATACTGACGAATACATATTTGGCTAATTATTCAATGTAAATCACTGCGGACAAATTGTTCAAAAGAATATTGAAAGTCGTTAGGGTGACATATTTAAATGAGTACTTTGTTGCTTAAGTGTTGGGGTCTCAGTATGAAAATGGTCTCACGGTTTAGTTGTCTGTGGCGTTAAAAATAGATTGCCATTTTTAAAATATAGCAGAGTAAAAGGGACAAGACACCAAATCGCTTTGTAGTTAATAAGGAACGATATTTGAGTTATGAATGCTTTTGAAATGTGTCATAATTTTATTATAAACGGTCAAATAACCGATAAGCTGATATATCGCGATGTTGTTTGACGTATCAAATGAGTGGCAGAATTTCAGTCTGCGCAAACGCAGTATGAACTCTAATATGATTATATGGATAAGTCTTACAACATTACCGGTGTCTAGATGTCAAACTTTATTCCGCTGCATCTTACATCATCATTCAAAAAATGCGAAATCAATTGCCTGAAACTCTATTATCCTCTAAGTTCAAAGTACTAATAAGCCCCTTTATGCTGGGTTAAGCGCGTTACACTAGGGTCCCTGTCAATGGTAGATTCCCTTTGGTAAAGGTCGAAGCATGGAGACAGCATCGTTTTTATGCATGTTATCGACGGTAGTGATATTCCTAAGGTGGCCGTTGTTGTATATAATGAACTGTATGTAAGGGTCAGTCAGTTCCACACTGATTAAGTGTTAATTGATTAATTGTTTTGTGCCAGAATGATGACTTCATCCTGTTTATTTAATTACTGCGGAAGTAAACGGTACCTATTTCTGAGCTGAGTCTTGTTTCTGTATAATCTAGAAAAAAAATGCTGACTATGCTGATTATGTGCCTTATGTTGTTCTCTTTTAAAAAATAGACGAAAAAAGGTCAAACGATTGCATTCATTTTCATTTGTTTTAGTTAATTTTCTTTGTGTGTTAAGAGTCGTTAAAATGTATAACGTAGGAAAAATTGATAGTGATTTCTTTCTAGGTCTTTTACTGTGTCTTCATTCTTTTTTTTATCAGTTGTTAATGCAGTTCTTTGGTAAAAATTTGATGAGGCGCGTGCAATCCAAATATTTAAACGCTAATGCATTTGAACATAAATGCTATTATTCCATGTCAAGAAAATAAAAATTGTTGTTTGCAGAAGAATACAATATTATCTGACAGCGACATAGCCAGTCATCCAAATCAAAAAAGATGACTCCTCGACCATTTTATTAAACTGCGAACATTTTCAACCAGAAGCTGTCAAGTCTCACAGAAAGCGACTTATAATTTGTATTCCGACAAAACCTTTTTAAGATGGTAAACATTAGAATTCTGGCAATAACCAACAACTTCAGTTGCAGACTTGGGGTTCTCCTTTAGCAAGGACTCTATTGGTTTTTTTTGTCTTTGATTTTTTTTTACTTGACCTCTGTATGCTTTTGCAAGTTTTTGTTGTTTTCTTAATAAGAAATTGGATACATGTTAAGAGGGAAAATGATCAATATACTCTGTGGTGTAACTCGTATCTTGGGGTAGGGTTAGAAAAGAGAGTAGCAATATGAAGTATATCCTGGGCGTATCCACACATTTACTCATAGGAATGGGAATATATGCCCTTCCATTAAGGGACGCTCACAGAAAAGGGGGATGAGACCACAGAATTAATCAACTATATTACTAGCTCGGTAGAAGATATGGGTTGGCTTCCGAGCGTGTCTAAGTCCTTATTTATCTTTTGGCAATCAATAATAAGGTGTGTGAAACTAAGTATTCTCCGAAAAGTCATACCCTTTCTCTTTAGGTTTCAAAAAAAAAAAGAAATATAAAGGCCATCTTACCAGAAAAACGATTTTATGTGGTAAATGTCTTAGATTGCTATGACCGATTAGATTTGAGGACTGTTAAAAACTTGATTGTGGTATGCTTTTCCGCTATAAACCTAATGGTAGCCCGTAGCAATTAAGCTTTTCATTTGCATATATTGCATATAACATTTTATGAAATTATGAGGTCTTTTACTTCATTTTAAACACGACTTAATCTGGAGACTTCTGTTTATTGCACTGCTTTCCAATTGTGACGAATGTGTCGTAGGAGTCAATTTCTTGGGTAAATCCGCTTCGCATCTCTGAGTTCAAGATCGAGTTATTTAATGTGAAAATCATTTCTAGTGGTTCTGTGATAAAAAATGATGGAGATGGGTATATTTATGCATAGAGTAAGTTGTCTTGCATTGCAAGGATTGCGGCTTTTTAAGAAGGCAGTTGGTAAGTTTCTTGGTGGTTTCAGGTATAAAGTATAACGTTTTTTAAAGACAAGACTGCAAAAAATGAGTATACTCTATAGTGTAATAATACAGGCTGGAGGTGTATTTCTGGTCGAAGCCTATCGAGGCTGTGTATCTTTGGCGTATCCAGACAGGGACGTTCACAGAACGCAAGAGAGGGGAGCAGCGGAATTAATAGCCGCACCTGGATTAAAGGGAAGAATAATGATCACCAACATAACTTCTCCCAAAACTTCAATTAAAACGATTGAGATTGAACTGCAGGCTGCATCTGGGTAAGCGGCGGAGGGCTGGATTCTTAATAAAATAATGCGAGTAAAGTTTCATAAATTGTCTGCGGTCATTTCAGCAAAACTAAAACAAAAGAGGACAATGCAGTTGCCATATTTCGGAGCGGGATACAAAGGTGTAAAGCGAATTCTCTCTGCAGTGACCATCCGCCAGTGACCAGAAACTTACAGTAAAACGTATCTGTAACAATCACCTTCCAGGTTCGAATAAAAACATATACAGGAAAACAGTGTTGTAGTGAATACTGTCCAGATCTAGTTAAAAGAGAAATACTAAATCCTCTAAACCACCTTTCTCATATACTGGTAAAAGGACATAAAATATAACATGCCTGTAACGACCAGCTCCAGGTCCGCAGTAAAACACGTAAAGCAAAACCTCTTTATAATGACCACTTTCCAGACCTTGATAGAAAGGCCTTCAATAAAACCTCTCTGTTGTGGCCACCAGACCCGGCTTAAAAGACCTGCATAAAAACCTGTCTGTGTTTGTCTAGCTCCACATATAAAGACGTGCAGCAAAACTTTTTTCTTTTAACATCTTTGTTATCATCTAATCTCACCATTTCTATTGTAGCCTCAATATTTTTATCATCTAATCCTGTCTTGCCGTCCGATCTATGTAAAAGTTCTTCTTCTGCAGCAATTTCTGTAGTTTTCTTTAAAACTAAAACACCACAACTCATTCCGCCACTATAACATCAGTAACATTTGTAAAATTTTAAATTATCACAGAAACAATTTTATTTGACTTTTGCGGTTACATTTCTTTCCGTTGGCAGTTAATTTATGTTTAAATTATTTAAGTCATTTAGTAATAATTTGGGCAAACGCCTCCACCTAGTGGTAAAGTTTAATGCGGATAAAGAATTTTTATATTGTAAAATATCATTGTAACAGGCTCTAACCGAAAAACGTTTCTTATAACCTCTGATATGACACAAATACATTTTTATAGTTACCCGCTAAACATTAGAACGTTTTTCTTTGGTTGTGAAAAGGTTATAATGTTTTCCTAACCAAAAACGAACCTTTTTTGGTTGTAAAAACGTTATATTCAGTAACCAAATGAAAACGTTATTTTACAAACCAAAATCAAACCTTATTTGGTTGTAAAAACCTTACATTCACCAACCAAATAAAAACGTTTTTTTTCCAAACCAAAAACAAACGTATGGTATTAGAACATTATTGAAATTGATTTTTAAAGAACCTAAAAACAAACCAAAAAACAAATATTTTGTATAAGAACGTTATTATATCAATTTTTAAGAATGTTATATATTGGAGCGTCAAGGAAATGTTAGAGGCATTTTAATACTTTGTAAAGTAATTTTAGATAAAAATAATATATTCATAATAACAAGATTTACATTTTAGATGCCAAACGTCAAATTCAATTCACATATATTTAACTAATTACTGTAAGCTATTCCTAGGCATTAAGTGTGAAGATAGAAAAAAAACCATAAAAAGGGAGGGGATAGACCTTGGGGGAATTTCCGTACGGGGGAATTGTTCGGGGGAGGGTGATTTGAAGTGGGAAGAGTAGGGGTGATGGGAGTTGGTTCTGGGGAATTGTCTTAGACGCACATTTCAATGCGCCGTGGCGTAGAGGTAAGTTCGTCGCTTTGGATGCCAGAGGTTCCCGGTTCAAACCCAACCAGGTATGAATGTTTCGTGAAATGTCAGTTGCAAAAAAATTAATGGTAGTTCTTAAGAATGAAATGTGATGTGATGATTGAGCAAGATGCAGCATTCCAAAGTGAATACTATTTCGAAGAATGTTGAAGGATATTTTTTAGACAATTTGTTTTACGCACGTTTCACGATAAAAGGTTTTCTTAAGGTTGTGTGTGAACGTTCTAAAAACGTTTTTTATAAAACGTTTTTAGAACGTTGCGAAAACAACGTATTTCGGCATTTCATATACAACCTTTAGAAAACGTTTTTGCAACTTCAAAAGGTTCGGAAAAAAACGTTTTTCAAACGTTATTTCAACCAAATTTGTTTTACGGGTAACAGAATTCCAGGTTTGCTTGTCTTTCCCCAAAATATACACTTCGTTTAAAAATCAAACGTTTGGGAGCTGTTTTGCACTCCCTTATAAAGAAATGTAAGTAATTTATTGAACATCTAAACGATAACAAAGGCTTTGTGACGAAACCCATTTTTCTTTACGTGACGAAAGTTGCCAGTAAGCACAGGCGGACAGGGGAGTATTTGAGAGGTACAAGGAGTTTGTTGCTGCCCGTGTTGACTATCTAAGGCAACCTTGTGTTGCATTAGAGAAGGTCTATGGAGCTCGTATGCTGTAAAGCGGATTCGAATAATTGTGGAACGTCTTCCACGCTTATCTGAATCCACCTTAATAGCACGATCTACCTCTATCATAATACAGTATTGAGACTGTGTTTTTCTGGCGAGAACGTACCAAGACAAAGGAGAGAGGGGTTATAGGCAGAAGAATAAATAGCTCCGCCTAAAATTTAAAGGGAGCTAAACTCATTGCGTCTCTCACTTCTCCCAACTGA
This sequence comes from Protula sp. h YS-2021, assembly GCA_949752745.1. Lineage (NCBI taxonomy): Eukaryota > Metazoa > Annelida > Polychaeta > Sabellida > Serpulidae > Protula > Protula sp. h YS-2021. Next base: position 101,978,316 of record OX457027.1, on the reverse strand, counting down.
TGCAACTAAAACGATCGAAATTTCTTCGACGATCTGAGAAATATAGTGGCATTTTTCAGAAACTAATTTAAAAATCAAAAATGCCTTTTTTTGTGGTCTTGATCGGATTGCTTTTCAAATGTTGTATAAATTTCGCATATCAATCTTTCTTGTGCACAGTAAAATGAACAAACAACAATAGAATCATTAAATCATGTCCCACAGCACCTCGTACATGATCTGTAGACGATTCAGCCGATTGAAGCCATCATGTAAATGTGGATTCTACAATTTATTCAAACAATAAATGTCAAATCGTCATGCAATGTAATTGAGGTACCGAGAAAACTGGCTTCTTGGTATATTACAAATCACACAAATCACATCCACAGGTTATATTCACTGGTCGCATTCGCAGGCCAGTCAAAGAACACTCCATCACTGCAAACACCCTGGCAAGACAGCATAGAAACATATCGAGAGTACATGTAAGTGCATGAAAATAAATGCTGGTTTTTTCTTTGATGTGTGCCAGTATCAGTTCAGAACCTACTCGGATTATCGTCCAATGTCAAGAGGATAATTTTCTTTAGAAAGTTATTTTTCATTTTGAATTAAGACCATATAGTTTTACATTGTTTTGGTGGCACAAACCGTAACTAGTACATTTCTTGGTCAATCTTGTAAAAGAGAACACAAAGTATGCCAGTATCTAAGGAGACCAATACCAGTATGACCGGTGTAAGAGCAAAGTGTAAAATAGTAATACCGTTTCTGCTATATACTATATATCACCTATTTCGTCATGTCAAACTGAGTAAAACAAGAACTAATCTTTTTGCTGCTGAAAAAATCTCTAAGCATCTTTATTTAAGCAACTTTGAAAATTTGTAACTAAGGCGATAACACACTGAATTGAAATATGTTTGACACAGAATTTATCATAGTGGATAGGGTCCGGAGAAATCTGGAGAGCAACGCAACTGTTTACAAAACAACAAGTAGTATTGCTGTGAAGTCGACGGGAGAGAGTTTGGAGACAGGTTTCTACCAAGATTAACGTCATTAATTACCGAAGACTAAAGCCAGATTTCATTTTGTTGCAAAAAAGGCAATAGTCTTGAAAAAAGTTTTTGAAATCGGAATACGGTCTGATCCACTCCGTTTTATATATTATGCTTGTTTAATTGTTTGAATATTACATCTTGACATTCGGAAGTGCTAACAAAATATACATCACTGTCAATAAATGCATTGGTTTTGCAATGATTGCGTATGTTGAGAGGATTCGGTGCTTTGTAGTACCGGTAAATGTATTGTCTTGAACCGGAAGGGTTGAAGCATTAAATTGTGAAACTTACTTTGTGTTTCATTTTCATTGTGGAGCACTTTTAGTTCACCACTATTTGATTATTTGGATATGTGTTTTCATTTTAGTCTTCCTTACAACAGGAAGATTCGCCTATCAAATATTCTGTCGATTTAAAACAAACACAAACCTGTTTTTCACTGCAGTTGAGTCGAAGCAGGTGAGACAGAACTGTTGGTCGATTTCTTCCCTGAAGACCGTGGACACTGTCTCAATACCTTAGATTGGTCGGAAACCTTATAAAATATATATAAGTTCAAAGTGAATACTCAGTGAACCTTTACTGTCAGATGAATGCTTTTATTGATTGATGTACTTCCTAGTACCTTCCTCTTGAACGTGTACTGTTCCTTTCATCGCATGGTTTCAAATTCTTTTGTGTCGTTTAAACCCATTATGACCTCGATTTAAATTACACTCTTCTTTTACAAAAGCAATATACGCCACTACTCCGACTGTAAGGGGAATTTAGGTCCGTCATATTTAAATTTTCTTTTGCCTATAGCCAAATTAAAGGAAATATTCCTTCCCTTCAGTTAGTTTTTTTTTGTAAATAGACAGTACAATAATGAAGATAAAACCATCTTAAAGGGCCAAGAAGTGCCTAGAACGGAGAGATATCAACAGGACACACAAAGTGTGCGTTTAACTGGCTGTCGATGTGTCAGTTTCTAAGGGTTTGATAATTGAAAAGTAATTTGGATACCCATCATGGCCTGACTTACCGTATTGCACTTTTCGTTCTAAACTAAATTCGTACAATGTTCGAACATTTTTGTTAGCCAAACCATTCTCTTTTTCTATAAAAGTGCAATATTGTCACTTATTACTCAATTCTAAATTCGAAAACAATTTATCAGCGTTATATTTTAACTTCTTCATTTCATCATTTTGATGCCGAAGCGTTGTCGATATGATATATAACTTGACGACATGCTCCTTGTGAAGTCATGACATGGTATTCCAATACAGTTAGACGTCATGAGATTGATGTCAATATTACACAACAATCCAGTGATCAAGCCCTATTTTGGGTTAAACTTGATCCGTGTTAATGGTAAAGATACTAGTAATAGAATATAGAAAAATAGTAATAGAAAAGACTCTTTGCTAGAACTCAGAATGTTACTTAATTGCTATTTGTAATCGAAAAAAAAGAAATTAGAGGGACAATTGATGGATTGTTATTTGGGATCAACGTCATGCTTTATTTATACATTTTTAGAGGGAGAGGGGGATATCTTTGAGACTTGAAAACTATCCGTAAACAGCGAAAACGACAATATACTAAACTATCAGGACAACAAGTCGAAACACTGATAATACATTCATATGTGACCATAAAAAGGGCACTCTTACGTAGGACCGTCTTACATATAAAAAAAACAACATGCAAAGCACCATTACATTATCTGTGCAAAAGTGCGAGCAGAATTCACAACAAATAAATAATAATCAAAAGAAACAAAAGAAGCACACTTCAATAAGCTGGAATATGTTGAAAATTCTTTCACAATTCCAACTTTTCTAGTTTAAGCTAGTGTATGGCGAGAACAAAAAGAGTATGTTTTTTGTTCAGATCAACCCGTTTGTTCTAATATAAAATAACTATTTCCTAAGCAAGATAAAATCAAACAAATGCTTCTTGAATTATTTTCATTGACAAAGATCTTTTGATACTTAAGACCTTTCAAGAAGTATGTTTTTCTGTATGTCTGCTAAGATTGATTTTCATAGCGTAGTTATGGCACGCACAATTAATATATGATTTGTAAAATTGCTACATATAGTTTCACAATGCATAACAATATCTAAAATATGGTTCATTATATAGGAAACCTGGTACTGTTAAACGCTATGAGTGTGCCCTATCTACAATTTCCGTTATTTCAATTAAGTTATTACGTTAATGATTTAAACTGGACAGGGAAATGTGTCTGTGCTCTTTTTCTAAATGGTTCCTGTCCTAACAGTATGGCCAATATAAATAGCTTAATAATAATCCAATGGAAGTTATCACGTGACCACATGATGACCACAAAGGCATGTCTGCTCAGACCGCTTTGATAATGCTAATCACTATATTTGTATCCAATGGCTTAAGATACTTCTTCAGTCAATGATGTTCTTGACTGCAAATAATAAATATGACTTTCTCCACATAGCGTTTCCCGAAATATTGCACGGCATGTTTAAACCACGTCACATCGGGAGCATTTAGTCCACCTGCAATCCATCTACAGGAAATCATGTCACCTCTGCGGACATGAACACCTATTATTATAGCCTGCAAGATGACATCATGGAATTTTCCGTCAACGTGTTGCTAAAACTCTATGACTGATTGATGAATGTGTTTCGAAAAGAAAAATTCATGTCTGATCATAGTTTTATACCCTTCAAAATATCTGTAACAGATCAAGAGACTATTAACATGTATGTTTTGTCCTGGGTACATCTTGGAAAGATTTCTGATCACTTGATTTTTGCACCAACATTATTTTTGTAGTCTGTGTCTAGTTCAAGCCTTTATTTTCTTGTGTTGTCTTTTAATAAGTCGCCAGTGCTAGCAGCAAATCATCAGTGGAAACAGCCTTGTTGTAAGTGGAAACACCCTGTCGTCAGTGATAACAACCTTGTCAGTGATAACAGCCCTGTGATCAGTGGTAACAACCGTCTCGCCAGATTTATTGCAGTTCCTAAAGCAGGTGTGTGGGGCCTGTGTGTGTACAACTGACGAATAAATAAAAATAGACAAGATTACGAAGGTGACGCCAATTAACGTGGTGTTTGAAATGCCGTTGTTGTTAGTTACCCCGGAAAATAAAGTTAATGTTGAGAAAAATGTTAGATATGATTTATTACCGAACTCTAGAGTTCGGTATTATTGTGAGCTGAAAGGTAAAAAACGAAGGATAATTTACTGCTGGAGGACAAAACCGTATCAATATCCATTACGAACTCATTTGTTGAATTTGCAGGTCTGAGAAATTATTTAATTATTTGCGTAGTTCAGTGATGAATTAAGTCAATCATTGATGTAGTGCTTCTGTCAAAGTCTAACCGATTTTGATAGCAATTTGGAGTTTGATGATTCTTTGAAATATATTGAATTGATTGGGCCGTTTACATTTATTTACACATCTATCAAAATTCCTTTTCAATACAACAGGCTAATGGCAAATCATGGAAGTTTTTCTCAAATATAAAAAGTACCTTTTATTTACTAAAACTATTGCACAGCAATTTAAAATGTGATCACAATTTAGTTTGATGTGTTAGGGTCATGAAACATCACTTTTATTAGAAATTTCTGTTTTCTTTTTCAAAATGTTTATGCCTTTTAAATATCGTTTTAATAAAGCATATAAGACACTTTGTGTTCACATTATTCACTATATATTTGTCATCTAAAATGCAACACTAAATGCATTTTTTTTGTTTTTACAACGATCCCCACCTTCCTAAACTGTAAAAAAATTGTTTAACCATATGTTTTTACAAACAAGTTTTTGCTGGAACTTCACTACGTCTGATGAGTTTTTAAAGTTCCATTGCCCTCTTCCCAATCCTGACCAAAACCTGTATCTGCCTATGTGAAGCCCTGTGCAATTTGATTAGAGCCCTGAGATTAAACTGGTATTATGAAACACGCCGAGTGATAGATGCACTACAGTATAAAGAAAAGATAAATAAATTCTCTAATCGCGTACAAAGGCCCACCAGCTACATTCTCGTCATAGAAATACGCCAATGACGACGATAACAAGGCGTTATGACGAAATCCATTTTGCATAGCCAAACATATGATGCTGTATGATGATCCAGGCGACGATACAGTACTTTGAAACATGTAAATGGGAAATTATACATTCTTATACATTTGGTTATTATGTTTGTGTTTTTGTTCTAAGAGGGCGAGAGACCAGAGTGTTAGTATGTTTTGTATTGGACTTAGGCCGGCTTTGTTTCTTTTGTTTTTTATAGTTTTTTTTATTTTAGACATGGGGCTAGTGTGTTTTGCATTGGGCGTGAGTAAGCGTTTTACGTGTTGGCTTGGTGCAGGTGTGTTTTGTATTGGATCTGAGTACTTGCAGAAAACCAATAAACTCTCCTCTGCACGCGTACCCGAATTCAATTTTACTAATGCAAAAGCCCTTTCTAAAGGTTTATCACTGTCACTAATAAGTGTAAGAAATAAATCGTGAATGTAAACAATTAGAGGGGATTCGCAAGATAGAAAAACGGCACTTTTAAGTAAGAACAATTTTTGCTAACCTTTCAACAGCCGCAGTCCAATGTGTTTCTATGTACATTTTCCTACACTTTTAAAACGTAATTTACGGAAGAAAACATCCATAGTTTCCAAAGTCTTGTAAAAGTTGGTGTTTCGTTAACAAGCGTCGTCATGCAACAGCCGAAATCTATGGTTGCATTGTCTATTTTGCAATAGATCGTTTGCTAAGCAGAACTTCTAAGTATTCAACGAAAAACTACTCATTAAAAGTGCGAACTACTTTTATCAAATCTACTTTATTTTATAAAAAGTTATTGGGTCTTCATATTTGCAACGTAAATTCCTTAAAACAAAATCGGTGTACCGCCAGTCTAGAAAATAATGATATAAACTTGTGTTAAAAGTATTGAAATTTTAAAATGTAATCACGAAAATGCCTGTCGTCAAGTCATAATGAACTAGTTCTATCAAACTATATTGTCGAATTTCCTCAGTTTGTCTACTTAATTACATTAGACTAATACACAAATCATGTCACACTCGATTTTTCCGAATTGAAAAAAAACACGCATATTGCTATGAAAGGTCTGATGTAGTTGTGATTTTAAATCATCTTCAAGTTCACAGTTGGCGAATAATTTCTCCTACCTTTTTCCCCCACTAGTCTTCATCCTGTCCCACCCGCCGCCTGTTTTTCTATCAGCTTATATTCTCCAAAGTCAAGTTCAATCACTGCAATGCGCGTTATCCAGTTCTACATCCCTGACAGCAGGTGAAATCGCAGGAAATGACTCATTCTATAAAATTATAAGGGGGTGGGGCTCATGCGATGCAATTGTAGGGGAACTAAGGTGGTGGGAGGCGGGGCCATTCACAGTCTGTCGCAATTTGCACGTGAAAGGCCCCTGCGAACAAACCTTAAGGTTGAGGGAGGATTTCGAATCAGTTCAAATCCCTCAACTGTTTTTATTATTGTTTTAATAATTAAATTCGCTTAGAAAGCAGACATTTTTGAACTCATTTGACATCGTCTTGTGCGCTGCCAAAATAATACTGTATCACCTGTATGCACTCTGGCAGTCACGAAGTAAAATCATGCCTATCACGTGCTAGACATTTCGCAAGAGACAATGAGACCACATGCAGCTGTCGGTTTGATAGCTGCAATCAGTTATATAACTAACAGCACACTAACACGGGTGCAGATTTACCTGTCATTGTCATCATGAGGATTGCGGTGTTCGTGTTGTGTTTTGTGGCTACCATAGCTCAGGAATGGGAACTTTACTGGAGTGATGAATTTGATGGTGACGAAATCGACTTGACTAAATGGCAGCATGAAGTTACCATGACTGGAGGCGGAGTAAGTAATATATAGAGCCGGCGTAAGTCGCATGCATGGCTGGAGATAATCACATGCACATCCGAAGTAAGTAATTTACAGAGCCTTATTAGGTCTCATGCAAGGTCCGAGTAAATCACGTGCAGGGCCGGAGTAAGTAATAATAAAGTCGCAGGGAGTGCCGGAGAAAGAAAGTGATATACAGGGCCGGAGTAAGTCACGTGCAGACTCGGGTGAATTACATGCAGAGCCGGAGTAAGTAATATATAGGGCCGGAGAAAGTCGTTTGCAGGGCCGGAAAAAATAACATGCAGCGCTGGAGTAAGTAATATATAGCGCTGAAGTAATTCGCATGCAGGGCCAAAATAAATCACATGCAGGGCCGGAGAAAGTAATATACAGAGCAGGATTAAGTCGCATGCAGGGCCGGAATGAATCACATGCAGGGCAGGAGAAAGTAATATACAGGGCCCAAGTAAGTCGCATGCAGGACCGGAATGCATCACATTCCTGGACACAGTATGTGCCATAGAGAGCGAAGTAAGTAAAAGTGGCGCGGTAAATTAGCAAACCGAAGCGGAGTATGCACTATACAGATCGGCATCAGTACCATGCAGGGCGAAACAAGCACGAAGTACTGGCGAGAAATCTCGGGATCAGCAGTGTAAGGGCAGAATACCGTTCAAGGAACAAATACCTTGCACATAATTTCACAAAACGGAATTTTTTAGTGAGATCAAGCTCAATTTCGGTCCAAAGTTGTCAATATGATGCTATTTATAAAACCATCGATTATCTCAACCATTCCAGTCCAAATTCCGTATCTACGCAGCCACTCTCAAGATCACTCGACTGTTGACTATGTGTGAGAACACTTGCTGAGAAGCTGGATGAGGAGTAAGCGTCATAGGCTCGCGGAGTAAATACTGTGAATGGACGGTCTAAGTACCACACAAGGATGAAGTACAGCAAAATCTGTACTAAAGACACCCTGTATAATAGGGTCACCTGCGAATTAGAGAAAATTCACTCCAGACTGTTTTGAAGTCAAATCCCATTGACTTCTATGCTGAACAATAAGGAGATCTGGCTATTACGGACCAGGGCTAGCATTTCAATTTTTGCACTGAAGTTAGCCTGTATATTAGGGATAGCAGTCTTGTGTTTCATAAAATAAATAGTGAGCATAAGCCGCTTTTTATAGCCGCCATAGTGGGATGTGCTTAGATAGGATGAAGAGGAGGAGGCCGGTAAACTGTATTTTTTTTTGCATTAGTCTATTAGATATTGATGCAAATGCACCTGCCATCGACCAACCTGGAGAATACAGGGTAAAATTCTAAATCGAGGCTCAAGAATCTCAGGTTGATACAGAGACAGTTTTGGAAATCGAGACAGCTGCGCCTCCAAGCATTGACATAGCGAACGCCAGGCGTGCAACCGATAAACTGGTCCAGTTTTCATGCTCATTCGAAATGTCCACTTTGACCAAATTGCTATACAGAGCAAGGGATCTTATCTTTCAAGGCCATCTGTCTGTGATGGAGAAGAAAATTTACAGGACAAAAATTGATAATTTTTTCTCAAATGCCTGAAATCTGAACAAATAGAAAATTTTAGAGTTGCAGCCATGAAGGATTTACTTACCATTTTAAAGAATTTACCTTATATAGCTTATGTGAAGCTGTAGAAATTTGCTATTGATATACAAATAGTTTCTTTAAGTTTATAGCTTTATTATATACTTTTTCAGTCATTGCATAAAGAGGCGTGAGAAACAAAGAAACAAAGGTTTTATTATAACTGGTAATTTTTGTGTTTGGTAATCAAACAAACCCTCTGTCTCTCTATAAGAGACACCTCCCTATTAGGGACAAAGGGCTCAGTTAGTTTGGTCTGCCTAACACACGAGTTTTACTGTAGACTATACCATGCACAGTACCATTCCAGGGCGTTGCAATTACCATATAGGGGCGAGTACCATATTGCGGCACAACAAGTACTATGGCGAGTGAGGGGTATCATTCAAGGAGAGAGAAAATTCCATGTGGGAGTTTTGTACCGTTCAGGAGGGGAATAAGTACCATGTAGGTGTGGGTATCATTCAGGGGCTGAGCAAGTAGCATTGAAATGCAGTATACCATCTTCGAAATATCACACGTGGATGGTAAGCTAAATTTTGGCAATGCGTTATGAAAAGCGTATTATTTTGAACTCCCCTCCCTCGTTCTTAATCTGTCCCTGTTATGTCAGTCGGTCATTTATAGAAAAAATACATTATTTGACTGACAGCAGCACACAAAACCACATACCAAATCTCATTGTGTGGAAGACCTGCCACTTTAAACACTGCTGTGTCATGGTGATATAAGAAAGTGATTTAAAAATTAAGTTTTCCTTTTAAATAATATAACGTGTTGCAGAATAGCGAGTTTCAGCTTTACTCACAATCACCAGAAAACAGCTTTGTCAGGGACGGTTTTCTTTTCATTCAACCGGCAAGTATTAGTTATCATCAGCACAAGACTAATTACAAATGATTACAAACAAGTGTGAATTACATGATCATAAGCAAAATTAATGTTAAAAAAGTAGAACAAAAAATTAAAAATAGAGAACTAGCAGGAAAAAAGTTTTGATTAATTGAGTATGAGATGACTATAATGCCTTAACAGCTATTCCATTTCTTATTTATAAACTTTAAAATATGCTTATCAATTAAAAGAACGCGCATTCTGCAAAATATAACTTTTAAAGGAATTCATATTAGAGTTTTCTTTTCTAATGTTGTATCCCGTAAATTGTCAAATGTGTTCTTTATTCGTTTGTTCAACATTATATAAGCATTGTGAAAGTGAAAATTAGGCTTATTTTAAGCATGTTAATAAGAACAAGTTATTGTCACAGACCATGTTGAGAGATAACGTTGATCCGACAACAGGCGAGCTGTACGGCGAGGACTTTATCTACAACGGTGTCTTAGATCTAGAAGGCAAGTGTTATCACAGAGGGAGGAGAGGATGATAGTTATCTCAGTTGTTTATAGCGTTGGTCTGGTAATTCTAAGGTCTGGGGTACCATTATGGCTGGGGGAGGTAAGAGTTGATTTGTGTTCAATGTATGAGTGCACGTTCGTAGTAGTATACTTGTACATGTATAAATGTTGTATAAATTTGCCAGGTGACAGGGTGTAGTCCCGGTTACGTCTCGGGTTCTATAAATCCTGTATAAATTTGCCAGTATCATAGCGTACGTCCGCGACTAAGTAAATGTTTATGTGTAAATGCTGCATGCCATTGCCTATATGAGAATATATGTTTGTGGTAACTTCATTGTGGATCTGACAACATTTTATAACAGGGGCATATAGCATAGCTGTAATACCTGGTAATCAGGTCTCGTACATCACATTCAACATAAATTTATGAGCTATACAAAGTAAAAATTTTACGCTCTCTTTGTTTAGAATCATTTTATCATACAGAAATTATTGTGTAATATTCAGATTATCTCTCATATATAATCATAGAGTAAGAATACATTTTTTCTTGCAATTATACAATTAAGATGTTCTTCACGGGATACTAAGATATACATTACATTTAGTTAAAAGCTTAATATGTGTTATGTTTAATGCTATGTTTAACAGAAACATATGGCGTATGTACCAATTCTGAAAACAATGGCTGTTATCGTGAAGGTCAAGGTTACGGTGTCGATACGGAGATCACACCTGTAGCCTCCGCTAGACTGCGCTCTTACGAGCGATTCAGTTATAGGTGACAGATTTCTATCACTTTTACGCAATCAAATTTATCATGACTATCAAAGGGGTTTATATTTACGATACTGCACAAGCGCGAAAATAGTCAGATTTTACATATAAAGTACCATTTACTTTGTTTCAATTCTCCATTATTCAAACCTTCTCAAGTAGATTTTTATAAATCTGCAGCTCAAAGATTTTTTACATTTTAGAAAAATAAAACCTATTTTTTGTGACTCTAAGCAATTTTTGGGTTATGTTTATATATGTAATATTTACTGCTTCCTCTATACTTGCAAACCAGTCCTACGTAATACATTCTTCCCTGATTGTGGATTCAGTTTGAGTGTATGAGGGGGTACCAGTACACTAGCAAACCATTCATACGTAATACCTTCGTTTCTGAGGGTGGTTTAAGTCTGCACGAATGAAGGGGGGTTACCAGGGATACTTACGATGCCCCAAAGAATACCAAGGCCGGAAAAATATCAAAGCCGATGCTCAAACCACCTCGATCAGTCTTTAGCCTGAGAATAATATTTTTACAATGTGCAAGTGACATTTGAATTAAAAACAGTTTGAGAACTCCGTTGAAATGCTGATGCTATTTGTATTTTTATCCAGGACTCAAATTTTTCCTAAAGCTTATCAAACAATCTTAAAATTTTAACCACAACAGAGTTTTGTGACTTCCTTTGAGGCGAATGAACCACCCCAATTAGGGGAAGAGGGGAAAGAGTCAGGTCTGGTCACTCTGTGTGTCCATTGATTTTAAAGTGTGAAAAATACCGCATTTTTAATCAAACTCAGCAGACTGGTCGATTTCACGATCTAAACTCCTATTAAAATATTTCATAAAAAAGACGTCCCTTGAGATTATATTTCGAGAAGCGGAACAGGTAAAATACAGCCATTTATTGCAATTATATAGTAAATTTTAAACACCCCTCGCATTAAGATGTGTGCATAATTTTTTTTGGACGCAGATTGCAGTTCCGATAGAATCCCATTCTCATAGGGAATGCTGAGTACTGATTAAAAATTGCCCATTAACTAGTATAACCGAGGACTGAGCCTTGACTGAAAATTACTCTCTCTCTCTCTCTCTGAAAATTAAGATTTCCATCAAATGTTTATTTTCTATTAGTGTCTAAAGTTTTATGCTAAAGTAGGCAAAACTATATAAAATAAACTGTACTATAAGGGCCTTTTAATTCATTTCTATCGCCTTAGATCTTGTCCTCTTTTAATGATTTTTTATTTTCAACATTATGCCTTCTAACGTAAGAAACGTGAATTTAAAGTATCACTCTACATTGTAAGATGTTTTCGATCCCCATTTTGTACACAAATGCGCTAGACTGTCGATGCCTATAATGTCGCCAAAAACGTATATCAAGGAAATGGCTAATGTAACTCACTATTTAGAAGAGCAACTATTTAAATACTTTTTACAATAAAGTACTCTTTAACATGAATACGACAAACATTCAGTCCTCAAGTGGAATAGAAAGCTCCAGGTTCACAGCTAAAGGTCTCAGTTTGTGTTTTCAAACAGATATGGGAGAGCGGAAGTTAGGGCAAAGATGCCAGTCGGTGATTGGCTGTGGCCTGGTTAGTATTTTTAACATTCATTGTTGTTTAACAGCCGAATCGGTGTGTTGTGTATTAAATCTTTTGGTCAGCAAATCCTCTACAGTATCATTGAAAATAGTACGATTGTTGAAAGAGAGGAACTACTTTTTATGCTCAGGATGTTGGTACATAAATACATTGATCTATCCAGAGGTAATTGTTAGATAGAAACTGTTCATGCTGAATTTCTGCATAGTTTTTTCCCGATGCACTGATGTTTAATGAATAAAATAGCCTAAAATTCTCGTATTCAACATTTTACGATTAGTACGATGCATTAATTTACATAGCTACTCAAAACAAAACAAAATCGTTACCGGTTTGCACTTTTAATGCAAGGTTTAATAAAAATCAAACTGCACAGAGTTAGAGCGGATGTGATATTTTCGTGAATAAATCTGTTTGTATATGCCAAAAAATCATTATTAAGTTTTAAATTATGGTGATAAAAGTAGCACAAATAAATTGTTGATGATGTACTTGATTTTTAGCCATATGGTACCTACCAGAGAACTGGTGCTATGGAGACTGGCCCGTATCCGGAGAAATGGATCTGGTGGAATCTATTGGTAAAACTATTTGCTTGCGGAAACAAACAAGGCTACTGAATTATTGTATCCAGTATCAGATGTGGTGTTTTGGTCTGCATCAAATTGTAGTAATATGAAATCTAATTTTGAAAAATAACCATAAAATTAAATATCTGATTCATATTTTTATATTTACTTGCAAACTTATAACACGCATTTTAATACGGATTTTCCTCACATATTATACAATTTTATTACTGTTCTTATAATTCAGTTCTGAAGGTTATGGCGACGGTAATATTTTATATGTGATGCTTTGATGTTGTAGTTTATACAATTTGCATGAGAGATGCAAATTAATACCGAAATTTATGAAATTGGATAAATTGGAATGCAGGTAACGAGGACTTCCGTTATCCAGATGGCTACCCTGCAGGCATCCAGCACATGGGCTCCACCATGCACTGGGGACCTAACAGAGACAACAACAGATACAATCTCACCACAGGCGGCAAGTATGTGTTAATTGTGAATAATATATTGACATATTGATTGAACTACATGCAGTAGAGCATTGGTCCGAAAAAATCTCCAAAAGCCTGCAGCACTGGCAGGACAAGCCTGAAAGGGAAGCGCAAACACTGCGTTTTGCGACTGTGCTTTCTTTTACTTTTATTTTCTATAATTATATAAATATATAATATTATATTTTTTTGTAAATTAGATATTTTTGCATTTTTCTGCGTCATCAGTTACGCTGATTTGGCGATGTACAATTTCAGCAGTGCGTAGCGCGACTTTTACGACACTGGAGGAACGATGACGAATTTCCACTCGTCATACGCACTTTTGAATGCTAGGGTTTGTTTTGAACACCCAATAGCAAATCAAAACAAAAAATAATAAATAGGTAGCTATTCAATTAATGCAATTTAGCGGCAGTGATGGTGTACGACAATACTCAAGGTACCTATGTCAGTACCACTCTCTGGTTGAAAACAATCAGTGTAAGCCATTGTAATTTTGAAAATATTGTGATATCATGTTGGAATTCATCTCACCGAATAACTTATAAACGAATTGAGTCCATATTAACTTTAGAATAAAGACTGAAAAAATTACTTGTAAAATCCTTTCTTACTTCTTATGGGATCCCAAAGGAATTAATAACATTGGCAGATGAAAATTTTAGTTTAAAACAATAGCCTTTGTGGCGAGTTCATGACTCACACTTTCTGTGAGAACATGAAGCTTAGGCTGGTGCAACCCCTGTACGCCCCCTCTCCTTCTCCCACCGGATCCGCTACCAAGTGACAGTTTCTGTACCAAAATTCAATTTGAAACACAATGAATAATAGAGACTAACAGCTTCACTAACGAATTAAAAAATTTGTATCTTTTAGCGTCAATGAAACTGATGACTATGGGAGAAACTTTCACATATATGCAATGGAATGGACAACTGATTATATTATGTGGGTATTCAATATTTGTGTGGGTTTATCACAAAGAAATATGTAAAAATGAAACTTTTTAAAAAACAGTATGTAAATATATAAATATCTTACATATAAAATATCTTCTTAAGTAGCATCAGGAATGATAAATGTTCGTTTGATGATACTAGGAGAAAGAAGTTTAATTTCAATAAAAAATAATTTGAGATTTCTTTTGTTCTGGTGAATGACACAGTTTCACTGTGGATGGCATTGAGGTGCTTAATGTGCCAGAAGGTGTGCTGGAGGAAGATGAAGAGTGGCAGGGATTCTGGGAATTTGGTGAATTTGACTCGTCAATAGATAATCCATGGGAAGTTAGCAACGATCCACTGTGGGCACCATTTGACACTCAAGTAAGTGCGGAATGCTCAGAGAACGTAAGTGGGATAAATAGAATGATTTTTTCTACTAGTGCAAAATAAACACTCATCACTTTTATAATGCCGAAAAACAATAGTATCCACGGACTAGTTTGTTCAGCTTTTAGTTTTTGCAGCTCTAGAGGGAATTAATTGCTACATATCTCAGTGGTCTTTCTACCTAATCTTCGGATTACCCTTTCTTAAACATAATCCGCATATTTTTTTTTAAATATTGTGCGTGAAAAAAATCCATCCCCCGCCCCCCTCCACCTCATTTCCAAAGCATCATAAGGCTAATTTTACTAGTTTTACTAATGGTACATAAAAACTACCGTATATATGTTGCTATATTACTTGTCTCAAAATCTTAATAAGTCATAACCTAATAGGACTGTTCGATTTGACCGAATTAATTGCTACATATCTCAGTGGTCTTTCTACCTAATCTTCGAATTACCCTTTCTTAAACATAATCCGCATATTTTTTTTTAAATATTGTGCGTGAAAAAAATCCATCCCCCGCCCCCCTCCACCTCATTTCCAAAGCATCATAAGGCTAATTTTACTAGTTTTACTAATGATACATAAAAACTACCGTATATATGTTGCTATCGTACTTGTCTCAAAATCTTAATAAGTCATAACCTAATAGGACTGTTCGATTTGACCGCTTATTTATATTTTTTATTTTTTTTGCTTTGTCTTAAAAATTTGACACATGTTCTTTTGTGGTATTTTCAGTTTCATTTCCTGATAAATATTGCAATAGGCGGAACGAACGGCTTTATACCGGACGATGCTATCAACAGAAGTGGAGACCCTGAATATCAAAAACCTTGGGTGAATTTCATATCCCAAATTGAAGGCATGAATGACTTCTATAAGTATGTTGGTCCATTTTTTCTGATACAACACCAATATAAACATAACCCTGATGTCAATGACACATTGCTGCTGATCATATGTGTTCAAAAAGATATATAAAAGAATAACTTGTTTCAGTAAAAACGTATATTGTTGCATAGAAAACGTTATTCTCATAAAGTTAAACATAAAAGATGTTAACCGCAACGAATATTAATTATATATATCATGTAATCGATAAACAAAAATTATCCACAATCCTTGTGCTATAATTTTCAGTCAAAAGCTAAGAATTAAATTCAATGCTTTTGGTATGCATTTTAATCAAAAGCTATTAATTAAATTCAACTTAATTTTCAGCTACTATTTTAACTTAATTTTCAGTGCCGAAGCCGCGTGGAATTGGACTTGGACAAAAGAAGGCGATGATAACGCTATGCAAGTGGACTATGTACGTGTGTACAAGCTTGCGGATCTACCGCCCGAGCAGGAAGAAGATTGTCCATAGACATACCACCCCAAAAGGAAGGAGATTGATCACAGATAGTTATGAAGCCAATAATGATAAAAATCATTCAATTTTGTTTTATTCGTGTTGTTATTTGATAAACCTGCCAAAGTAAAAACTTTGATAAAAAGTAATTTGTGAACGCAAAAGTTTAACTTATATCATACATAATTTTTATAATCTGTTATTATTTTTACATCTGTAAATACAAAAGTTCATTGTTATATTATAAATCAGTTTTTATATTCTGTTATTATTTTATATCTTTTAGTAAATTTTAGATACTAAACTTTTGATTTAATTTTGAATGTTTCTAAATACATCTTTGGATTCATATATGAAAAAACTGTAATTGATTTCAAAAATCATTTAAAATTGCAGAAATGATGAAATATTTAAATGTTGACATCTGCAAATAATTTTAAGATGTCAAAATTACTTTTTGAAATCAAATTATTAAAACTTATTTTTAATATCAAAAATTTGAAGACACACACTGAATGAATTAATGACTGACCCCTGCTTACACAGTCTTTCTTTTCATTTTGTACTAAACATAAATGAAGCATTTATTGTTGTTGATATAAAAATCAAATTTCCCTTTCCAAAATTTTATTGATGATTCGTTACACTTTTTTAAATATATGCTGCCGTTAAGTATAAAAATCAATTTTGCATCTCCAAAATTTTATTGACGAAGTATTACTTACACATAAGACCCACATAGCAAAGTGCAAATACAATATCAACATTCATACAAAAATTTCTACATAAAACCCAGGAATGCATTAAGGCAAGGTGCAAGTAATAGATATGTGTGCATAAGATACGGATATACACAGATGAGCGTTACAAACATCGAAAGTGCATCTTGAGTATCAACACATAAAAACGCTAGTGATTATTTGTTTTATCAGTCAAAAGTTTCACCTGAAGTAATAGCACATTTTCGAAACTTACTGCTTCAGCCCTTCCTTTCCAAAATTTACAAAAATGAAAACGAAAGCAGAGTCAAAAACATTTCACTAGTTGCTTAATAAGTACAAATATTTCACAACCATGCTACGCTGCCAGAACAGACTGTTAAACTATGCCTTGAAGCTTTGCTACACAAGATATTGTGCCCGTGTATGGGAAATGTATTTTTTGGAAAAATGTCAGACACCTGGAATATTGTCGTCTGAAATCATACTATATTGTTGTTTGTTGAATGAATGGTATTCTTCCAGATGCAAACATTTGCACTGATACTGAAAGGTAGATAAATAAACTGTTGGGAACAGTTATTATGTTTAATTTTGTAGGATAAAATGTCTGCTACATTCTTTATCCCTTCTAGAGAGACGGAATGCATTTTTCGCCACACTTAAGCAGAATAACTTTTTTAATGATTTGAAAATTGCCTTGGGTAAAGTACAATCATTTTCACTTATCTTTTTTTACATAATGAGTTTAGCAAATATGAAAAAAATAACTTCCAATTAAAACTTAATCACAGTGTTTTCTATACGTTGTTTCAATTGTGGTAAATTACTTAGCGACACAATGTGCATCAGAAGATAGCACTTTTCGGTTCATATATTTACTCGATGAAACACAATGATAACTGTTTAACGAAAAAAATTAAGAGCATTACTATTTTTAGAAAAACTGAATCTTGAATGCAAACTTTGTCATTGTTCTAAGTCTACACTTCTCTGGAGAGTACTTTTTCTTCTCATCTTTTCATGTCGACATCATGGGCTTACATATCATTGCCGGGAGTGCTGTTTATACCTTTTATCCTGTGGTTAACGTGTTCACATATGTTCTTATCTTAAGGGCTGGTGGGAGTGGTGGTTTACATATTTTCTTATCCTGGAGGTCATATATACTTTCTGCTGTTGGCTGCGGCTGCTTGCATTTTTCACATCTTAGCGTACAGTGGTGTACAGTGATGGCAGTATCACTTGGCATCTTTTCATGTACTGATTTCCGGAAGGTACTTTCTACACTCTGCCGTGATGGTTCGCATCTTATCATGTCCTGAGTATTTGTTAACAGTTTTGCCTGTCTAGGATGGTGATGTACATTTTCTCATGTTGGCAGTGTTGGTTTACACCTGTTTCTGAGAGAGAGTTGGTACATACTTTTCCTGATTGGAACGCTGGTTTCCACTTGTTATGCTGGGAGACCTAATATACATATTTACGGGATATGCAAAAACAAAATGATATCCAGCCAGGTACCCAGATATAAAAGCCGTTCGATAAATCACTTTCAAGTTCGCTTTTGAAATTTTGAAAACGTGGTAGAAAACTTGCTGGATCACGCTCAAAATTGAAACTTCAAAGCAGCTTGACAAATGATTACACAGTCTCAGTTTCATTAAAAGTTATTCAGTTATACATTATACACCCAAGCCTGTGCTAAATGATCACATAAAAACACTCACGCCAAGACATGATTAAGTCACTCTAACTTACAGTATTATATCAAGCGTAATGTAATGATCCGATATTAGTTAAATAATATAAAATTATACAATACTCCAACTAGCTATTATGCACTGTAATTACAAGTAATTGTATTACATCCACAAGGTTCACAGTGTAAAGCTTTATGGCAACCACGACAGCAACGGCGGTGCAATTAGGGAAAGCATTTGGTTTAATAGTTTTATTTAATTTAAACCCAGCTCCCTCTTTCTTTCTCTCCTCCTGTCCACTCCAAACCCATCCTGTCCCACCACCAAAAAAAATTTAATAAAGATTCCTTTTTTATTCACTTTTTCCAACTGACTTATGGTGCAACAATTGATTTTTGTAACTATTGCCAAATATAATTGTGATTGTCAGTTTAGTCAAAATTGTCAAAAAAGCACTGTATCGTAATAGTCTAGTGCTTTAAATGAAACTATTAAAGCATTATTATTAATGTTAATTCTTTACAATTAATTACTGTTTTCAATTTCAAAAAGTGTCATTTTCCAAATCTGTTTATAAATACTGCTAACTGATGTGGCCAATTTTAACGGTTTTTTGATGTTATATTATTACCATGCACTTGTACTTAAAACAATAATTCTGGTGCAGTTTCATTGTCATGTGCTGGATCTAAGTGACACTTACCCACAAAAAATTCTTGGTAATAGGTCTTAGGTTTCTCGGTGTCATTGCGATATGAATAATATCAGTAGTAAATACAAACTCCAACATACAAATTTCATTTATTTTACGTTTAAGTAATATATGGTGCACGTTATTAAATAATGACAGTGAGAAATATTTATTTTCTATGCACTGCAGTATTATTTAGTTCCTTATTACTAAACTGCAATCATATTAGTAGATCACGCGTAGCGTCTATTTTATTACTTGCTGCTTTTTTACTTATTTTCCTAAGGTTTTAACCCAACACAATGATTTAATGTTAAAAACAAACATCTAATGTCATCAAATGATTTATCCCATTAATAATAATAACAGCACCAAACTCTCTCGAGGTTAAGTCAGCGAAAGAATTTTCAGTTATTTCCATTGCAGTAATTTGGACTATTATTATTTTTATTCCAATAAAACAGTTCTGCGATTCAATTTCTAGCGTGTACAAATAAAAGAGTTCTTTTCACTGTATTTCATGACTTTCCTTTGAAATGATTCACTTTGAATTATGTACTTTGATTTCTTTTCTTTTTTGTAACCAAGAAAACAATTAACAATTATGCAATTCTTTCTGAATCATACAGTAAAAGAACTCTTAAAACAGTTTTTGTTAATTATAAGCAGTGTAAATAAATACTATCTAATTACTTTGAATCGTGCCATATTTGTTTTCTGCCTGGTTCTCAATAAAGTTATGCTTTTTTATTTTTCTGAAAAAGAAGACATTGTACGCCATGTCAATCACTCTCACATTTACACCAAACACCTTTCATCAACCTTTAGCAGACACACAGTTTACACATCTGTAGGTGTCGCAGCACCCACACAATTATGCAATTATTTTAACAAAGGTTAATAAAATCACTTGCATCTACGAAAAATAGACATGAAATACAAGAAGTGCGCAGAAGTTTCACAGGGTTTTTCGAAGCGTACATGTGGTTTGACTTATGTAGACATACATTAACAACACAAGAAAAGTAAGCAAGATGCTTTTATTAGCTGTCCATGATGGACCAGTATCCCCATTTCCTATGATATTTATCATCGTCTAAGGTAATCTTATCTACTTGCATATACATGCTTACTTCATGCATGAAGGTCGAATGATTAAAGGCTAAATTGCGGAATCGGGTATCCCATATTCGATATTTTAAAATAAGAAAGATACTGTTTTAACGTTGCTACAAGATTCTAACAGAAACTCAGTAGCATGAAAGCTTTTAAAAGTTGCCATGCTTTTTGCATTATTGTCACTGTTTGAGGACAATTTATGAACAGGTGGAAATTATTTTCTGCTAAATTGCATTCAGTGCAATTTTTGTCTGATTTAATTCCCCATTTTCTAAAATTTTTGTTATTGGCTAATGTGTCGTTTAATATCTTGAACTGGAAGAAAAGCAGTGTGTTATCCCCACATGAATCTCTTGATATTTTAACACTGTTGTTTACTACGATAAGGTCTTTCCCCTTCTCCTTCCACGTTTTTAAGCTAGTCCGGCGTTGACTTATTTGCTTCACTAGTTCTTTATAAAAAATCCCCAGACTTACAATTAACCCAGCCCACTTCTAGTTTAAAAAATGTAACTTCCTAAAATATAAGTTTGATTAGGTAAAATTTGCTGTTTATTGCTTGTTGAATGTTAGTTAATGTTAACAAATTAACTTTGATATTACACTTCCTTGCTAGTTCATTGCATGTCAGCCATCTATTATTTTTATTCATTAGATCTTGTATGAATACAATCCCGTTTTGGAACTGATTCGTAAAGAAAATGGGATTATTTTCTATAAGTATATCTTGATGGTTCCAGAGTAATTGATTAGACATTTTCCAGCTTGGAAATATTTCTTAAAGCTTATAAGGTATCTTAATAAAAGGGAGGCGAAAAAGACAGCTTTTTACGTCAAATTTACTGTATTAACAGATTTAGCCCACCAATCTTTTCTGAGTAATAAATAACTACTTAGGATCACTTTTTTGTTGCAATAATTTTGGAAACCAAGCAAGTTTTATAGCCATATTCTGTGATTGAATGTCAATTGCTTTTAGTCCACCTTCATCATAGTTCCTTATTATAGAGCTATGTTTAACTTTTGATGTAGAATAATCCCATAAAAATAATGAAGTTTCCTTTTGTGCTTGTTTTATGTATTCTTTTTCACATCTAGTGTTAGAAAAAGAGTAAATTAAATTAGATATTCCTAGTGACTTAGCTACTACAATTTTTCCTAATAGGCTGAATCCTCTACAAGACTAAAATAGTTATTTTTCTTTCATTTTTGTGATCTATCGATAATACTCCTCTCGTTGCATTTTTTCAGATCATATCCAAGGGAGATCTAGAGCATGTTGAAAAAGCTTCGGCATACTTCTAAATCATAAACTACTTTTCTTTTTTTCCAAGGTCCAAGCCATGTAAGTTAAGCTTTATCTTTGTTGGCTTCAAGTCCTGACTGGCTTGCAAAGTTCTCCAGCGTTCGGAAAAATTCTGCGATTGATTCAAAACTACCCAAAATACTTATTTGTGTCATCAACAACTTAACTTTTTCTGACCATTAAGCCTATAATTTTGTCATTGTCTCGTATCATTTGGGCCATGAATTGGACTGCGAGGACAAAAGAGTAGACAGGGAAGACCGCAATCTTGTCTCGCATCCCTTTGTAATTCGAATCATCCGCTGCATTAGCCATTATAGTGGGGGGAAAGTGGGGGTTCTCAAACAGGAAGTGACGTCATAATGACGTCAGGAGGTGTTTTAGAAGCCCCATGGGGTTTCTAAAACAGTGACGTCATAATGACGTCATGGACGTGATATGGACGTGTTATGGACGTGATATGGAGGTCATATGAACGTCATATGAACGTCATAATGACGTAATAGGGATAGTGGGCAGCCATTCAAACCGGCGGCCATTCAAACGACAATTCAAACGGGCGGCCATTCAAACGACCATTCAAACGGGCAGCTGTGGCAACTGGGGAAGCTGAGGCGATCTTTTTTTATTTTTTAATCTCTCTCTCCACACACATAACACAGCAGACGGACAGATTAAGCGTTTCATTTCATAAGTCAAGGTATTTTCAACCCAGACGGCAACTTTGTTTTGCTTTCTCAGACGGGCAGACGGACAGATGAGACACGTCCCCAAACGTACACGTTCTTCATTTTATAAATAGAGAACTCATAGCTACATGGTTAGAGCTCACCTATAAGCCGCCTTAAAGTCAAAAAGGGTATAAAAAGGGGTATAAAAATAGCCCCCTTTTTATATCTTTTTTTAGCATTTCCCACAATCTCATGTATACACATACATACTAACACCATGACATGATTAGCTCTTATTTCGTATTAGTGGGTGGCCCTTAGAAGGGCCGGGAGGTTTTTGCTGCTGCTGCTGCCGGACTCTAGAACTCTAGGACATCTTGGACTGGCCTTGCGCAGTGTGTTAATTGCTGGCTTGATCTGTTTTCAGTCCGCAGGTGAAGCATGCAGTCGTGTATTGATCAGCAAGCGCCATCATCTGGGTCCAAAGTGCAGTGCAGTAAATACACGATTGATGGACGCAAACCACAGCAATAACACGATCAGGACTGAGCATGCAGCCGCATCCAGTACATATGTCGAGGTCTTGCTGGAGGAAGAATCTTTCCCGTGCTGGATACTCTTCCTCTTCAAGTCTTGATAGTATCGATTCCCCCAGCATGGTGCATCGGAAGTAAGCCTCGACGTAATGTCCCTGCTCAATATTTTGCAACCGCTTTCCCAGCGTCACCCTCCGGTTAAAAAAGACCGGAACACAGAGAACCTTGGCGTTGGCAGGGTCCGGCAGCATCTGGTAGAAAAAATATCTCACAGGCTGGTTCACTGGCGGCACCACCGGCACTTGCACCTCCCTGACTTTTCTGAGCGTGAGAACATCGTTTAACGCAAAGAACAGCTCCATTGTCGTAGTGAAAGTTGAAAGCGGTTGTGAGCCTGAAATGACTAGCAGTTATATACCACCTCAAGTGAGGACCCCCCCCCCCCCCGTACCTTCCGTACCTGCTGTAGGTACCCCCTCTAGGGATGGAAGACTGACTGCTTAAAGTGAGGACCTCCCCCCGGTACTCATAGATGTGCTCTGTCAGGACCCCCCCCCCCCCCCCTGGCCAGCATATAATGCGAGGATGGTCTCTAGTATGTAGTAGTATATAAATGAGGGTTCAAGGCCACATTTCCCAAAACAAGCAGCAAGGTGTCTACAAGTCGTACAATCACAGTGATGCGAAACGGCAAGTCAGTGACGATAACGACAGAATGCTACAAGTGTTGGGTGTGGTTAGAATATCCAGGACAACCACACAACTGCCCGATACACAACAATGCACCACGTCATTACTGTTGCAAAACCTGCGGTGGTTTGCTATGGTACAAGTTTACTGCAAGATTATCTGGACCAGAGCCATGCACAGACTGCTGGTGGTGTGGTGCGACGCTGAAAAAATTTGATTATTATAATTTTTATCCTTTCAAGCGCTCAAGAAGACCTTTCTCGATGGAGCAGTTTTACAGATACCAGTGTAGTTGCGGAAACCCGAGCCAACTTACTAACATCTTTCTGCCCTTCTAAGGGCCATCCTCTGTTGTGAAATGGAAAAGCAAATTCTGTCTATGTATGAGTGTGTATAAAAGGGGGATATCTGAGATTACATTTCAGCATTTCAGTTACAGCAGTTGACGGAACAACAACCAGCTAAGATGAAACGTGAAGAGCATGGGAAAGGAGCAAAGAAACAAAAGATGGAAGAAGATGCCATTTGGCCATACGGTCAAGTTCAGTGTATGGAATGCAATGTGAAATTTCCATCTATGGATACTAATGAGACACATACATGTAGTAAGGCTAAGATGAAAGGAGCAAAGAGACAAACGATGGAAGAAGATGACATTTGGCCATACGGTCAAGTTCAGTGTATGGAATGCAATGTAAAATTTCCATCTATGGATACTTATGAGGCAAATGCATGCATACCAGCTAAAATGGAAAATGTGCCTCATGAAGAACATGTTTCAACGAAACAAAAGACAGGACAAGTAGGGAGAGGTAGAAGGGTTAGTCTTGGTGAAAACGCGCAGAAAAAACGGTTTGAGTCTGAGGATGGATCGGATTTACTGCTTGAAATGCGAGGGCAAGAGAACAGTATCAAGGCACATTTTTGGAAACTTAAAACCATGGAATGAAATGGTACATTGTCGTGCATGCACGTTTCAAGAAATTGACAGCAAATGCTGAAGGTGTTATGGTAGAGCAAGTGGATAATGCCTTCATCAGCACTCCAACATATACAGCATACAATTCAGCAGATATTGAACAGGACTTGCCAGAAGCCTATAAAGAATTGTTTACTAAGTTTGACGAACATGAGCGACAAGGCTCTGGCTGGGTATTGGATAACATACTGTACATTGAAGTACACACAGCTATGTTTGTGCCTCTGGAAGCCAGTAGTTTTATTCCACTACCGAAGAAAGTGAAGAAAACAAAGGGTGTGATAAACATTAAGAATGATGACAACAAGTGTTTCTTATGGCCAGTATTGGCTTACCTTCACCCTCATGACGACAACCCAAATCGCGTGAATTATCACAAACAATTTGAGAAGGAATTAAAGGTAGAGGGTATGATATTTCCGACATCAATTACTGACATTCCAAAGTTTGAAAAGGAGAACGATGTAGCCATCAACGTGTTTGGATATGAACAAGATGTAGTTGTTCCAATACAACTTAGTCGAAACGTCAGTGTGAGAGAAATCAACTTACTTCTGATTAGCAATAACAAGACGGGGCATTACTGCCTCATCAAGAATTTTAGCAGACTTCTGTGTTATCGATCAAAGCATAAGTGTGCATATTTTTATTGTTTCAACTGTCTTCACTGGTTTGTACGGCAAGATCTTTTAGATAAACATCGTTAAGTGTGTAACAAGAATGGAGCACAACGTTTATCATTTCCCAAGGAACCCTTTACCAAGTTCAAGAATGTAGCTAAAGAACAGTGAACACCTTTTGTGATTTATGCTGACTTTGAATGTTTCACGCAAAAGCATGAAGAAGGGGACAAGTATCAACGTCATTGTAGCGGACTTGGTGTTAGTTTTTTTGAGATGGTACACTTAACCTTTATATGGTCCCTAAATTTGAAACATGTGTTAGTCAGGTGATCCCCTGTGATTGGTCTATGACACGTGTTCTGATCAACGGACCATGTCGTCTCAAATTCGTTGTTATTTCTTCACGTGTTTGGTCAGTCTG
Organism: Protula sp. h YS-2021; assembly: GCA_949752745.1. Classification (NCBI taxonomy): domain Eukaryota; kingdom Metazoa; phylum Annelida; class Polychaeta; order Sabellida; family Serpulidae; genus Protula; species Protula sp. h YS-2021. The sequence goes on along the minus strand of OX457027.1, from coordinate 101,952,782 downwards.
TAAAAGTCAGTCATACTGGACAGATGGGTTTAGCCTGAAGTTTAAAGTCCGCCACAATTGGTAAGAGCTTGATTATAATTAGCTATAATAAATGAAATGTTTTTATGTCAGAAATATTTATATTAAGTATTGGTTCGATTTATCTGTTAATTATCGGTATATTGGCATTAATTTTGTGGCAATGTGTTCAAATAATTGTTATTGTTTATTGCAGTCCACATTGCGAGGCAGGGTAGGAAATAAATTAAGGAACACCAATGGCTTTTTATTTCCCGTCCGTCACAGTGGACAATTAGACTAGGATGGAGGGCTAAATCCATTTTGGGAGCCAACCAGTGCTGGGCAGAACAGAGGCTACCACGATGCCCCCCCCCCCCACCAGCTACGCGCTGGACGACTCAGTTACGCGCTGGACGACTCAGCTACGCGCTCGACAGCTCTGGTACGCGCTGGACGACTCAGTTACGCGCTAGACAGCTCTGGTACGCGCCTGGACGACCCAGTTACGCGCTCAATGGCCCAGCTACGCGCTCGACGACTCAGGTACGCGTTGGACGGTACAGGAATGCCAAGATCACAGCACAGGACGCCTCGATGGATGCGGTATTTTCCATGGACTGTTGCCGTGACACCGTCAAGAAGTGACTGGTATTTTTGTTCTTTGTTTAAAAAATTCTATTTAAACAGTTGTAAAAAAATTGAGAGTAAAACAAAAATATGGTCAAAATTTGAATGGAAGCCCCCCTCCCTTCCTGCCCCTGTTCAGTATTTGAGAAGATTCTGAGCCCCTGCTTTTGGAATCATTGCTGTAAAATTTCAGTATTTTTGTTTAATTAATGTACCGATCAGTTGAAAGGAATTTGGGTGTATTCTCTCCCGCGGCCCGCCCGCCCCCCTCCCAAAATATATACGTATATATATATGTATAATGGCAAGATTGGATACTGAAATACATGTGAAAGCTTTGCGTGTAGTAAAAAAAGAACGTCTCCTTTTCTCTCTCTGCAATGGTTCCTTTAACCCAAGGTTTCTCACACATTGCGGAATATTTTTGCTTAAAATTTAGTCAGTGAAAGAGAGTAAACCCATATTGATATTATCTGTAAGTTTTAAATGATTCTACAGTCATTTTGGCCTGTAAATTATTTTTAAATAAAATACAGAAAACCCGTTTAAGTAGCCACAAATAGAATCCTTTTATCGGCCAGGAAACAGCGCTATATGTATGCCATCTTTAAACTACGATTTTAGCGTTGTTATTTTAAAAACACCCTTCAAAATTGATCAAATCTTAAAAGGAATATTATTATATTCTCAAACAAACTCAACATATTTAGAAAATCTTATCCTGTATTAATCGTTTTATTTACGCCGGTGTTTTTGTCAAATATGACAAAAGTATTAATTTATAATTATTATTTAATTTGTTAAATCCCCGGGAGATTCGGGATGTATGGGAACCTGCCACATTACCGGCAGCCTCGGAGAGTCGCAGTGTGGTATTCTTGACAACGGCAAACAAATGCAACCTTAGCGAATCAGGTTCAAGGAAGTCATCAATAAAAGGTTTTGTAATGACAGTGGAGGTTATTCGTTGGAATCACGAGACATGTAAAGTTATGTAAAGGATGTAAATATAAACTCTTGTGAAGAAGATATCAGGTATTTATTGCCTTCTGTGTTGATTAAAGTAGCTAATGTCTAGTTATAGAATGTAAACAAAACATAGGGCAACTCGTGATGTGTCAAGGCAGTTCGTGTAAAATGGTTTTTTTTTTCGCTACGCCATTTAGCGTGAAGAAATGCCAATTGTGACATGTAATTTTGTGAGTATTGAGACATGAATGCCTGGCACAGGTTTAAAGGCACATCGTAAACACATTATCTGTCAGAAGTTGTCCGAGAACATTGGTTTGGCTTTCGATATGTGGGGTGTTTCGAATGGATTTCTGTGTATGGTCCATTCGTTGGAACTGGCTTCGAGTAATTGTTTTGAATGCATATATATTGAAATGCTATTTGAATGGTAAAAGTGAGGTAAATGTATTTGTAGCACCTGGCCGTGTGTTCCTGGTAGCCGTGGAGGCAATGCTGTGGGAGTCTTGATGTAGTTTCTGGTCTGTGCGTCCGTCCGCCGTGCTGTTCGTGATGATACTTAAGTTGCATTGAAGCAGTAACAACGCATCGCATATCGCAGTGCGCTATCGGTTTTGAACAGTCACTGTCCAAGCGGAGTGATCGTTACAAGTTAGCGTGCCGCGAGCCTGCGTGTCAAGGTACTGTGCGTGTCTGGGACGCTGTGTGCGTTCTTCTCTGGTGAATCGCATTTCACGGTACTGTACGCGTTGGGTGCTACGTACTTGCTACCGTGAAGTTTCGGGTCAAAGTACTGTGCGTATCAGGCGATTTGTGGGAGTTTCGCCGTGGAACAGTGTCAAGTGCGCCGCAGGGTGTGAGACATTTTGTGGGTATTTATTTATTTATTTAAGTATTTATTTATCTAGCATGTACTGTGGGCAGACCTGTGATAACGGTGGTTTAAGTGGATGGATTGTCATATTTATTGGTGGTTATTGTAAATAAAATCCTTGTTGTTTAAATATCTGCCTTTTCGCTGTGTTTCTTTGACTACCGGCCACTCATTTGCTCATCTGGCCCAAAACTCCGGATCACATCCGTGACAGTTTTCTTGTGTATATTTTCCTCTGTGTACTTGTCAAATGGCCTTGGCATTGATCGCAAGCAGTACACTGAACACTCTAAAAAGGCGTTTCGCTTTATGTGTGAGCCTTATAGGCTGTTTTGCTTTTATGCGACTTGGTTGTGAGTTTAATTAAATGATTTTCGTATGTAGCATCTAAATGTGAGATCCTTTGATCGCACTAAAGTGAAAATTTAAAACCTACTTGTACAATGTTATTCATGCTGTGTCTTTGGTTGTAATTCATTTGGAATTGTTCAGTCGCAATGATGGAGTGGAAAACTATTTTGATGGTGTTCAACACGTTCTGTCTTTGGTAAAACCATAAAGAAGGTCTACGTGTATTTGATGGCAAATAAATAAAAGGGTTGCTGCTCTGATCCCCCCTCCCGGCTTCCCGTCCCTCTGTCCCCTCCCTCTGTCTCCTTCCTCTGTCCCGTTCGCTTCGTTGTTGATATTTCAGTAAAAAAGAAAGGCAAGTACTGGAATAGCTCTGCCCAACTTAAAAAAAATAATGTATTGTTTAGTCCTTTAGTAGGGGTAAAATGAGAATTCTTGAATCACCCCTTCCAAGTCCCACCCTTCCCGGTCCGACCCCATTCCTCGTTGTCTGAACAAGCTTATTTTCTATTTCATTCGTGCCGAGTGAGTTATTTGAGGAAATCAGTTTATGTATTGTTTGGTTAGCGAGTATTTATCAAACAGCCCGTTTTCGATGTAAATTAACTGATAAGTGTTTATTAAAATTGCTAAATTAATGATAAAAAGGTTCATGGGCGCTTGAAAATCTTTACGGTTGTTTGGGAATAGAATTTAGTGTATTTGATTATGTCATTGTGTCATCATTCAACTAGAGCGAATTTCGGTTTAGTAAACATACACTCCTGTGAGTTAAAAAAGGGACACAATTTCTGTCTAAGGAGTGCAAGTGTGTTGGTAGAACTACATTATCGGGTATTGTTAAAATGTATACATTATAAAATTAGGGTCTACTACGCATATCTCGACCGTTTAAAATGCATAGGAATACTTATTATTTTTTAACTTGATAAAAAAAACAAAAGGATTTATTTATTGTCAACAACCAGATGGTCTTATGATTGTTGAATTTGTTGTCAACAATATATTCCTCTGGTCTAAAATTTTGCTTTATAATATGCCAGATGGCCTAGTACTGTTTTATCAGATTTAAACAATACATTCCTCTGGTTAAATAATTAAAACACAATTACATACAAATTTAACCATTTAAATTAACAATAGTGTAATATAATACAATTTAATTAATCATTTTTGGACACATATTTATCATTTGTTTTTTATCGCACTTTTACTTCACAAAAACATTTTCCCAAGCAACTTCATCTTCTTTTCATGTTCAGTCTTTTTATACGGTTTTACTGTGTAAAGTCAAAGATTGTACCTGAGCTTTAGGTTTGCAGATACGGTGCTGCTAGTTTCTACAGTGCTTTTTGCTTTGTTCCTCAGTATAGCTTTAGCCATGGTGGCTTCTGTTTTGGCCTAAAAAGCTGGTTTTTGCATTTATTTAATGCATGACAGCTTATGCTAAACTTCTCCTGGTTTAGTGCCAATGAGTGGACCAGTTTGTCTAGCAAGTCAGTTGGTTTAGCTGGCTTAGTAAAGCCTACGGTTATGGCTTGTTCAAGAGTTTTGTTTGGCTTAGTATAGCCTCTGGTACTGACTTATCAAAGCCTATGGTTCTGACTTATTAAGGTCTTTGGTCTGGCTTGTAGTAGCCTCTGGTTATGGCTTGGTATAGTTTCAGTGTTTGGCTTCGTGTAGCCTTTGGTCCCGGCCTAGAGTACTCTCAGGTTGAACTTGGTGAGTTTAGTTTCAGGTTGAAGATTATGCATTTGATCAAATGATACCAGGCTTTCAGTTACCATCAGGCTAATCGGTTTCAGTTTAGCGGTGAATTATATTTTCACCTCTCCTCTCTGGTTGTAGTTTACATAGAGGCATTACGTGGGACTCTTGGTGGCCATGTGTTGTGTTCATGGATGGTTGGCTCCCTGCTCTTATTTAAGTTTACTGCTAGGTTTTCCTTATTTACTGCTAAGTTTGCAGAGTAGTTTAGCAAACGTTAAGGTTAAATTTATGAAGTTTTTATTCTTCTAGTGATCCAGTGTCAGTAATACAAATTTATCATCTTCAGTTTAGCTGTTTGAGAGTTTGACAATGGAAACCTCTGTTAAAGAGGAGAGTAAGAAGCAAGATGAGGCTTCTGCTCAACAAGAGCGAGATGAAAAGGCAGGTTCTCGGGCTATCAAAGAGTTTGAGGTAGCAAGTCGCTCTCTCAAGCAGGCTGTACGACATGTTAATGCTGTCTTAGTGGATGTTGCTGATGTTGCACACCTTCAGTCGGTTCGAAATAAGTTGACAGAGCAACTTGATGAATACACTCATCTGTATGCAAAGTTCTACGAAGAAGGTACTCTTTTGGTAGCACATCTGGCAACCTTTAGCCGTCTTGAAGAGGAAACAGATGACCCCTTGAAGGAATTAAACGCAAAGATTAAGCGTTTACTCAACAAAGCTGTGAAAGATGAAGCATCGACTGATGCAGCGGACGTTGGCACAAAGGAACTACTTGGTACTTTGTGCAGCCAAATGTCATTAGCGAAGGCTACCTCCTCCAGAGCCTGAAATATTTACGGGTGACGTTTTGATATACCCAGTTTGGAAAAAATCTTTCGAGACGTTGATTTCTAGTCGGGGTATACCGGAAGAGGAGAGGTTGCCTTACTTGGCTAGGTATACGGCTGGCGAGGCGAAAATGTGCATCGAGTGCTTTTTTCTGGTGGATTCTCCCAGCGCTTTTACAAACGCCTTTAGTTCTCTCGATCGTCGCTTTGGAAACACATTTATTCTTGGTGAAAAAATGCGCGACAAGATAGATAATTTCCCAAGAATACAGAGTAGGGATTCTGGAAGCCTGAGGCATTTTGCAGATTACCTGCATCAATGCAGATCGTGCATGAAGACCATTCCAGGTCTCCAGTTCTTAGATGATCCTAGAGAGAACAGGCGTCTATTGCACAAATTACCGGATTGGCTAGTTCAACGATGGAGAAGAAAGGTGGCTGCTCACCAGGAAGAAACATCCTCTTTTCCGTCTTTTGGAATGTTTGTTGACTTTCTCCTCAAAGAAGCCGAAATCGCGAACGAACCGTTCACGAACTTGCATTCTGGCGATAGCTCAAAGCCGAAGGACAGTAGCTCTAAGGCAGGTCCTTCAAGTCTTCATAGTGGGCCGAGAAAATCTACTTCTCACGCAACAAAGAGTGATAAAATCACGTGTGTTTATTGCTCAAAACTTGGTCACACGATAGGGAAATGCTTTAAATTTGACAAGCTGTCTGTAAAGGAAAAAGACGCCCTTGTTTTGAAGCACAAACTATGTAGAGGCTGTCTCTCTCCGGGACACATTTTTAAGAAATGCAACACAAAGTCAAAGTGCTCAACTTGCAGCAAGAATCACCCAACTTGTTTGTATGACTGTGTAGTTGCCTACCAAGAGGCTCGTAAAGGTACATCAATGTTGAGTACTGAAGCTTCTAACTTGTGTCCCACTGCTCAAGAGTTTTTACCATCTCATTCTGAAATTGCTGACTCCAATGAAAGGAAATTAGCTCAATCATACTCAAACGCCACCTGCAAAGGCGACAATTGCTTGAGCTCGATGATTGTCCCAGTTTATCTCTCACATACATCACAGCCCAACAAGGAACGTCTGGTCTATGCCCTTTTAGACACCCAGTCAGACACATCCTTTATTCTTGACGACTACAGAAAGAATCTAGGTGTTGATAGGCTTGATGTTCAGCTTTCCTTGTCTACTATGTTCGCCGAAGATAAACGCGTTCAATCCAAACGAGTCGGTTGATTTGTGGTGAGAGAATTTAACTCTCAGAAGAAAATTCGCCTGCCTGACCTGTATTCAAGGCCGATTATGCCCACAAACAGGTCATATATACCAACGGCGTCAATGTGCGAGAAGTGGCCTTATTTGAAGAAGCTGCAGTCCAAACTTATGCCAGTATCTGATTCCGCGGAAATTGGTCTGCTTAGAGGATACAATTGTAGCCGAGCGCTCATCCCAAGAGAAGTTATTACAGCCAAACACGGACCCTTTGCCCAACGAACAGATTTGGGCTGGGGGATAGTTGGCATGGTTGACTGTGGTTCTCCAAACAGTCATGGTTTCAGTCACAGAGTTATGGCCTACGATGTAGGCAGGGATAAGGTCAATCAAATTGCCTTTCGCACTTGTGCTTCGGTGGTCGCGCCACCTCGTGACATTTTAGAAGTCCTTGAGTCCGATTTTAAGGACGTCTCAGAAGGCGTCGGACTGTCACAAGAAGACGCACGGTTTTTGGAGTTGATGAAATCAAACATCTTTAGAGACTCGGGTAATCACTACGTTATGCCTATCCCATTTCGTGCAGAACCCAATTTACCTAACAATCGTCGGGTAGCGGAGGAAAGGCTCGGATGTCTTAAGCGGCGGTTTGATCGTCAACCAGAACTCAAGCAAAAGTACACAGAGTTCATGACTGAAATGCTCGATAAGAATTACGCAACCCTTGTTCCACCTTCTGATCTGGATCAAGTAGTTTCGTATCTTCCCCACCATGGGGTTCATACTGCCAACAAGTTGAGGGTTGTGTTTGACTGCAGCTCCAAGTTTAAAGGAGTATCGCTCAATGATCTCTTGCTGCAAGGTCCAAACCTAACAAACACGCTTCTCGGCGTACTGTTGAGGTTTCGACAGGAAACGGTAGCCTTTGGATGTGACATTCAAAAAATGTTTTATCAATTTAAAGTACCAGAAAAGGACCGTTTCTACATGTGTTTCCTTTGGTGGCCTTGTGGCGATACATTAAAGGAGCCATGTGTGTATGCAATGTGGGTGCATACGTTCGGACTTCGATCCTCACCTTCATGTAGCAACTTCGGCCTAAAGCAAGTAGCAGATGACTTCGAGCATCAGTACGGCTCAGCAGCAAGTAATTTCTTGCGACACAACTTCTATGTAGATGATGGGATCAAGAGCGTTACTGAACCCAAGCAGGCGATTGAACTTGTTCGCAAAACGTCAGACATGTGCGGGGAGGCAAGTTTGACGCTGCATAAATTCGTGTCAAATTCGGCCGAGGTCCTGGATTCTATTACACCGGAGAGAAGGTCAAACCAAGCTAATGTTGACCTACGGTTTGAAAATTCGCCTCTAGAGCGTACATTGGGTGTTCAATGGAATATCCAGCTGGACGCGCTTAAGTTTCGAGTCGAGCTTAAGCACCGCCCTATGACTCAAAGAGGGTTATTATCTGTAGTATCCGCTCTCTATGATCCAATGGGTTTTATTGCACCCTACTCTTTGATGGGAAAACGAATCCTTCAGAACCTGTGTATTTCCGGAGCAAGATGGGATGAGGAAATCCCTGAAGATCTCAAGTACCAATGGGGACAGTGGTTAGATAGTTTTGCGGACCTTAAAGAGGTAACAGTACCTCGTTGTTTTCGCCCACAGAGTTTCCACATAGCTGAGGTACAACTGCATCATTTTTGCGATGCCTCTGTGGTAGGATATGGGTGCTGCAGTTATCTACGTCTTGTTGACAGCAGTGGAAATCCGCATGTTTCTCTGGCTATGGGGAAATCAAGAGTTGCTCCGATTAAGCCTGTGACTGTTCCCAGGCTGGAGCTAACGGCAGCAGTGCTAGCTGTTAAAATGGCAGAAACGATCGAAAGGGAGCTTGAATATCAGGATATCAGGCATGTGTTTTGGACGGACAGCCAAGTTGTACTGGGGTACATAGGCAATACCTCCAAACGGTTTCATGTGTTCGTCTCCAACAGAGTTGGTTTTATACGTTCACAGACCAACACGGATCAATGGCATTACATCCCTGGTACAGTCAACATTGCAGACATAGCATCACGTTGTTGCCTAGTTAAGGATATGTGCGACTCCAGATGGTTTTTAGGACCAGACTCTCTTTGGCAACCAGGTTTGCCATCTTTTGGTGCAAACAAAGAGATAAGTAACGATGATCCTGAAGTCAAGGAGGTACTGTCATTCGTCACAACTTCAAAGGAATTTGAGCTCGAACGGTTCTCTCACATATCAAGGTGGCGCAGACTGAAAAGAGTAGTGGCTTTGATTCTGCTGTGGAAGGACGCCCTAAGGCAGAAAAAACGAAGGGCAACCAGAAGTGCTGTCTCAGTCTACGATTCAGTTAATCTTCAAAGCTTACAATTAGCAGAGCACAAAATACTGAAGTTAACTCAGAGCTCGTTCTTTCAAGCTGAGATCGAAGCTATCTCAAAGTCGGAGCCAGTGAAGTTGTCGAGTCCATTAAATGCTTTGGACTGTTTTCTAGAGGATGGTTTGCTGAAAGTTCGGAGGACGTCTGAGGAAGTCAACCCTACCTGTGTCGACTATGCACCCTGTTGTGGTGCCGAAGTCTAGTCATATTGCGAAACTGATCATTGGCTACTGCCATGATTCAGTATTGCATCAAGGGAAAGGCATGACTTTAAATGCCGTGCGGACTAAGGGATTTTGGATAGTTGGTTGCCGTGGTTTGGTTACTCGGTTTATCTATCATTGCGCGATCTGCAGGAGGCTGAGAGCAGAAGCTGCCCATCAGAAGATGGCTGATTTGCCTGCGGACCGTGTGCAACCTAGTGCACCCTTCACCCACTGTGGTGTGGACTTGTTTGGCCCTTTTACTGTGAAGTCGGGGCGAAGAGAGGTTAAGCGAAGAGGGGTTGCATATTTACATGTCTTTCGTCGCGTGCTGTACATATTGAAGTGGTCAACTCGCTGACAACCAGCTCGTTTATTAATGCACTCCGACGATTTATAGCGATTCGCGGACCTATCTCACTCCTCAGATGTGACCAAGGCACCAATTTTGTTGGGGCTGCCAAAGAGTTGAAGGAACAGCTCAAGAACATCCAAGAGCCCTCAGTTAGACACTTCTTGTTGGAGAAAAGCTGCATATTCGAATTTCAGATGACTCCACCTGCAGCCTCCCACATGTCTGGAGCATTGGAGCGCCTCATTCGTTCTGTTCGAAGTGTTTTATCCTCTCTTATGCACCAACACGGTTCTCACTTGGATGATGAGTCACTTCATACCTTCATGACAGAAGTATCTGCTGTTCTGAATAGCAGACCTCTTGCGCTTGAGTCCTTAACTGATCCAAACTTCTTGGAGCCACTCACTCCAAATCACCTTCTAACAGGAAAAACGAAAGTAGTTGTCTCTCCTCCGAGTGAACCGAGTGAATTCCAACGTGACGATGTCTATTCGGTAAAGCGCTGGTGGAGGGTACAATACCTCGTTGATCAGTTTTGGTCTCGTTGGAAACATGAATATGTCCACTACTTGCAAAGTAGATCAAAGTGGACACGTCAGCGGCGAAATTTCGTTGTTGGAGACATAGTCTTAATTCGAGACGATTGTGTACCAAGGAATTTGTGGTCTTTAGGGAAGGTCCATGAGGTTAACAAGTCATCTGATGGCTGTGTGAGAAGTGTCACACTTGCAGTCGGTGACAGGAATCTAAATAGTGAAGGCAAACGCTTTGGTAAGGTCAAGTATCTTGTTAGACCAGTGACGAAGCTAGTTCTTCTTGTGGAGAACATGGGGTAGATTCCCCGCCGAAGATTTTGTTATTAAACGTATTGAATGCTTAAACATGACAATATATATATATTGATGTTTTCACTAGAAGTTTGACACATTAAGGTTCTGACAGTGATATGCGTAGTAGAGATTTTGTAGACGCGTTTCGTGTGTATTAATGTGAAGTTATAGGACATGCGAGGTTCATCCGTCAAATTACTGCGTAATTTGGGGAGCCATGTAGCGGACTTGGTGTTAGTTTTTTTGAGATGGTACACTTAACCTTTATATGGTCCCTAAATTTGAAACATGTGTTAGTCAGGTGATCCCCTGTGATTGGTCTATGACACGTGTTCTGATCAACGGACCATGTCGTCTCAAATTCGTTGTTATTTCTTCACGTGTTTGGTCAGACTGAAAAAGTCAGTCATACTGGACAGATGGCTTTAGCCTGAAGTTTAAAGTCCGCCACAATTGGTAAGAGCTTGATTATAATTAGCTATAATAAATGAAATGTTTTATGTCAGAAATATTTATATTAAGTATTGGTTCGATTTATCTGTTAATTATCGGTATATTGGCATTAATTTTGTGGCAATGTGTTCAAATAATTGTTATTGTTTATTGCAGTCCACATTGCGAGACAGGATAGGAAATAAATTAAGGAACACCAATGGCTTTTTATTTCCCGTCCGTCACAGTCATCGTCCAAACAGCTTTGTCTATGTGGTTGTGAGCCAGTACGTCACACGTGCACCAGTCATGTATCGAGGAGACAATGCTGTGAAAGTCTTTTTAGACCATATGGTGAATGAACGTGATCGTATTGTACGTGGTTTAGAGCAGCCAAAGGAAATGGTGATGACTCGTGAAGACAAAGAGAATTTCAAGAACGCTGTTGATTGCTACATTTGTCATGAACCTCTAGGAGCAGATCGTGTGAGAGATCATGACCACATCAATGGCAAATATTGTGGAGCTGCACATAGTGAATGCAACTTACAATTTCGACTTAGAAAGGATAAGCAAGAGGATAAAGATTCTTTTGTCATTCCCGTGTTTTCCACAATTTGCAAGGCTATGACAGTCACCTAATCATGGAGGAAATTGGGAAATTCAAAGGTGAAACGATTACAGTCATTTCCAACACCATTGAGAAATATATTGCATTCACCATGAGCAATCTGAAATTTACAGACAGCTTTCAGTTCATGAGTACCTCTCTACAGAAGTTGGTATCCAACCTTGAAGCAGAAAGGAAACTTCTACAACATGACCTCTCACATACACGATAGTGACCAACAAGATTTGTCGCTGAGAAAGGGAGTGTACCCCTACGATTACGTGGACAAACCATCCAAGTTTGCTGAAACACAGCTACCATCAAAGGACAAGTTTTATAGTCAGCTTAGCGAAGAGGACATTAGCGATGAGAATTATGCGCATGCGCAGAAGGTGTGGGATACATTCAACTGTACCACATTTGGTGAATACCACGACCTGTACCGGAAATCAGATGTGTTATTACTAGCTGACTTGTTTGAAAATTTCCGTCAAGTGTGCCTGAACACGTATGAATTGGATCCTGCTCACTACTTTACAGCACCAGGACTGTCGTGGGATGCAATGTTAAAAGCGACAAAGGTAAAGTTGGAATTGATCAATGACATTGACATGTACCAAATGGTTGAGCAAGGCATACGTGGAGGAATATCTGTGATCACACACAAGTATGCGAAAGCAAATAATCCCTACGTAGCAGATTACAATTCTGATATACCAAACAACTATCTGATGTACCTCGACGCAAACAACTTGTATGGCTGGGCCATGTCCCAAAGCATGCCGCAAAGAGGATTTATGTGGGTGAGCGAGCCAGAATCCCTCGACGTCATGGATGCAGCTGAAGATGATGACATTGGATTCATTTTGGAAGTGGATTTAGAATATCCAAATTCAATCCACGATCATCATAATCACTACCCAGTGGCTCCAGAACGGAAATGTGTCAAAGTTGGAGAATTGTCAGAGTACAGTCAGAAGCTGCGGAAAGATCTGACAGGAAAGACAAACCCAGTGAAAAGCTCATTCCTAACTTGACTGACAACACGAAATATGTACTTCATTACAGGAATTTACAACAGTACGTCTCACTGGGGTTGAAAGTCACCAAAGTACATCGCGCCATCATGTTTGAACAGAGCAAATGGTTGGCAAAATACATTACCTTGAACACGGAAAAGAGAAAATTGGCCAAGAACCCGTTTGAGAAAGACTTCTTCAAACTGATGAACAACTTTGTGTTTGGTAAAACCATGGAAAGTGTGAGAAAGCGAATCAATGTTGAACTGGTTCACAAGGAAAAGTGGTTCTAGAAACTTGTAGCCAAACCTTCTTTCCACAAATTCAAAATTTTCAACGAAGATTTGACCGCTGTACATTTGCGCAAAGTGGATTTGCTTCTGGATAAACCCATTTAAGTTGGCTTCACCATTCCAGACCTCAGCAAAGTGCTTATGTTCAACTTTCATTACAACTACACCATGGTCAAGTATCCCAATGCCAAGTTGTTGTTCAGCGACACCGATAGTCTATGTTACGACATAGAAACGGAAGATATCTACAAGGATATGCAGCAAGATGCTGACCTGTTCGACACAAGTGCCTATCCGCCGAATTCCAACGTGAACAAAAAAGTGCTTGGGAAAATGAAAGATGAGACGGCAGGCATCCCTATTGAAGAGTTTGTTGGACTCAGACCGAAAATGTACAGTTTATTGTGTGGCGGGAAAGAAAACATACAGCTAAAGGCATCACTCAAGCTTGTCAAAGACGCATTACACATGTGCAGTATAGAGACAGTTTGTTCAATGGCCACAGGACACATTATCCGAAGTCATAGTCACCATAGTCACCAGAAATTGAGAAAGGTAGCCCTCTCGACAAGCGATATGTATTGGATGATGCCTATTCCACCTTAGCTCATGGACATTACAAGGCTGTGGTATAAAAGAGGGGAGGTCCTTCAACGTAAGAGTTATTTGAGGTGTGAACATTGAAGCGTTAACATGGAACGTGAAAGTCGTAAGAGATCTGCAACTGATATGGATGCTCTTACAGATACAGTCAAAGACTTAAAAGTTAAAAATCCTACCACTACCATCAAGAAATTGAAAGTGGAGACGGCACCAACACCACAGTCATGGGATGGAATGCTTTCTCTAGGAAATGGAAAGTATATCAAGATTATGAAACAAAGCAATGAAGGAGTCGGAAACATCCGCAAGTACCTCAGAGATGAGGGGACGGGAAAAAACCGTCCTACGAAAAAGGGTATTTTGCTGACAATACCTGAATGGAAAATGTTGAAGAAGCAAGTGAAAGAAGTGGATAAAAGGCTTCGAAGACAAGAAGACGGCTCATAACAAGTATTCTCATCATGAATGCATTCATGTTTAACGGTGGTACTTACCTTACTGTAAATGAGAGGAATGAAGTGATACTAGGTTCTCGGAGAAGTTCTGATCATCGGTTTAAACCTGAAGTGTGGAAAGACTTTAAAAACATACCGCTTAAACATGACTTTAAACGCAGACTTGAAAATAAAGTTGAAGTGATGGTGACTGAATATGATGCTAACATATGTGGGACATTCTGGAGAAATCTTTTACAGGATTATCCAGAGGATTATAAGGGAGTTGTGCCAGATACTTCACATATAGATTTGATTCACTTTGATATGAAGAATTGGCGCGCAGTCTTACGATTCCTAGAAGCTATACAACATCCACTCTTCACCATATTGCGAGCATAAAAAAGTCTTTGCAGACAAGGAGACAGCTCATAGTTGATCTGACTGTTGAACGAGATGGAAGACTTTTTATCGGAATATGAACCAATTACACATGGATTCTCATATCTGAGAAACTTATGTGATGACATTGTGCTAAGACATTTTGGAAAGTATGTCATTCTATCACATGACAAACAATCTGTGTTGAAAGACCATCTAGAGAAGTTCAGGATACCTGGCTTTCTCCTAATACTCTCAGAGGATTTAGAAGTGCATGTGACTGAGAACTGTCTAGACGTGTTTGTACAATTTCGCAAATATGACGAGCTTACAGAACGCTACGACTACATCACCCTCAACACGGTGGAATGGTACGCTCTGTTGCAAGCATTGGATTGGAAAGAACCTGACGCTTGAATTCAAAGAGGAAGGAGTGCAACTCATGCAAGGCACCAAGTCCATTGAGCTGGACATTGACATGAATGATCATGGATATGAACTGAAACTGTCTGAACACGAAGATGTTAAAATAATAAAGTTTGGTAATGGACAGTGTTATGCTAGTTTTCATAGCATTTACAAACGTGAGTGTAATGTCTATGATACATATATTAATTTAGATTGGTATGAATGGCATTTGTTTATTGATGTATTGAATGTATTTGTGAAATAAAAGTTTAATGTAAAATAATTGTTAACATGTAAATAATGTATAACACAATAAAAAAGAATGTTGCTTAAAACTGTCTTGTTTATTTACAATATCCATAATAAAATTAACAATTACCAACAACTTAACTAATACAACTTAACTAATACAGTATCAATAAAATAATGGTTTATAATGTCTATATACAAAATCCTTTGCAACAAAATCACCATCACTTCTTCTTAATACATCAATGATTTCAAAAGGACTACGTCCTCGAGCTCTTTGAATAATATAATACACACAATAAAATCCACATGTAGATGATATCGGTGTTTGTAATGGAACTGAATTATAAATGAAATTAAACTTTAAAAACGTATTCAAACGACTGTCTATAGGTAAAAGTCCATAAGAGTCAAAATATTCGTCATAATATACTGCTACTCAATGCTCTCCTGGCTCATCATGATCGTCTGTGTTGATGACATAGGCACCGCGTTAAAGATGGTAACTGGTCCATGGTAAACACACCTTGAAACAAGTCTTTTGTCGCGGCATCATGAGATAGTATGGCTTCTATCTGCTTCGTGTTCATGACTGGTAGTCGAATTGAATGCTACGATTTGCACTTATTTCAACAATGTTATCAAATTCAGCATACACTATAACATTGACTGTATTTTGCAAGGCACCAGCAAAATTCATTTCTAGTCTCAAATTCCCATGTTTGATAAGGGCATAATGATCAGCACCATCATAATCAGGTGTTAAGTCAAAAGAAAATAAAGAATAACCTCTAGGCCAATCTTCCCGTTTTATAATGGAACTTTTCTCACCATCCAATCTATCAAAAGATTTGTAAAGAGTTTCAAAGCATCAAGATATTTGCCTCGATTTGTATCAAGCTTGAGAGGTTTGGATAGGATTGGTTCACCATCAGAGTAAAGCTGCATAAAGTTAAGATCAAAATGTTCAAAATTGTATGGATTTCTCAATACTGTTCCAGCAAAGGATTCATTATGAACCATTCCAATGACAATACGTTTTGGTAATTGGCCTAAAAAGATGCTATCTTTCACAAAAGATTGAAATCCAGTTGGAATAGCTAAAACTTTACACTCTTTTCTATTAATAATAAACTTAGCAGGACTTTTCATCAATGCATCTGTATGTCCCAACTGAATGCCTGGACTAACCCTCACTTTTCGAATGGCTAAAAACGCTTCTCTCACTTCTACTTTAAAACCATTATTTGCAGACATTAATACATATTCATCTTTTTGTCTATGTAAACGTAATTTCATACTAACACCATTGGGAAGATAACGATCCTGCTTAAACAAATCTACCCTTAAACCACCTGTAAGCATAAACTCACGGCTTAGACGTGTATACAAATAACGATTATACTAACACCATTGGGAAGATAACGATCCTGCTCAAACAAATCTACCCTTAAACCACCTGTAAGCATAAACTCACGGCTTAGACGTGTATACAAATAACGATTATGTAAACCATTATTTCCTGTTTCAGCTATATCGCCACCTTCAACATTAACATGAAAACCTGATACATATTTTCATGATTAGCTCTTTTCACCTCATGAGTATTCATTGACCCGGCAGTATCTTTAAAGATGAGACGCATAGAGCGCTCAGAATGGAGATTTCTTCCGAGTCATGAATGAGATGAGATATGATGCTGGTATAACCATGGGTATTGTTACTATGTGATATCAAACGATCATTTAGAAATAATTCAATATTGGACGATAACCCATTAAACAAATCATTGATACATGACACGTTATCATCTACACCACACAGTGTTCCATCAGCCTTTACAATGCGACATACAATATGGAGTTTACTGTTCTTTAAATCTAGATATTCTTCTGTACTCGCAGGAATGTAGAATTCTATTGGAGCACCCTCTCTAATGGTAGTCATTGGTTGATAGTCTACATTATAACTTTTTTCTACTGTAGTTTGCGTTGGTGGTATGTGAAACCATTCTAATGGAGAAAGGCTACATTCACAAGAATGGCTATGAATTAAAGACATGATTAAAAAATATCTTTCTTATGTTTTGTTGATGTTTTCCGTTTAGCTGCCTTTGGCCTTCTTACACGTTTTGCTCGTTTTCCTCTCTTTTGTCCCCGTAACCCACCACCAAGCATACGTTGTGCTACTCGACCTGTAACATCTTTCGCGATATCTTTTGCAGCCTTTTTAAGATGTGGTGCAACGATTTTAGCCCCTGTCTTAAGTAGTGGAATAGCTTTGCGAGCCAATGATCTCAGTATTGAACCAATGCCATTTCCATATTGTATTCGCGCTCCTTTAAATCCTGGTAATTGTCCACCCACTTGACGAAGAAAATGGTTGCGATATATAGATGGATTGTGTGTGTATGCTTTCATAATGCTTTTGGTCGAAAATGAAGTTTACAGATCACCTTTCCAGTTTGAAATGGAACATTATGACCTGTGTCGTACTTAATATTTATTTCTATCGCGTCAAATTTGGATGTGTTTACAGGAACATAATGAGGTTCTCCATAACTTTTCATGATAATGTCTCCATCATGTCCTTGTATTCCAACAGAACGTAGCAAAGGAACATAATAATCACCAACAACTTGTGGCTCACAAATACTACAGTACACATAAAGTGTATAAAATCCCTATTTCACATCGGCTTTATGTTCAGCTGTACACGTTTCAGTATACCATTGATCTGGGATAAATCCTAAAATCTCAGCTAATCCAGCGGAAAATGACACTTCAAAGCTGTAATTTAGAAATAGAAAAACGCGTCGTCTAATTTTATTATACTTTATCCGAATAGCTTCTTTAGGGTCATCTTTCATAGAATTAGCCGCTTCTTCATTGCCTGCATGATACATCTCTTGTATGGATCTGTAGTAACTATAAGGAATATTGATTGTGTCAAGAACAACATCTGTCAGTTGTTGTTGTCGATACTGAATAGAATAGTCCATTCCATGTCTCATGGTTGTCCATGTATGTGGATATTGAATTTCAGCTAAAGCCACTTCATATTTTCCGTTCAGATAGATGGTTCGAGGCATACGAATTTGATAATTAGAAGTCTTGTTGTTGGGATAATAGTTCATACTAGCATTGCTGGGTAAAGTAATGTAAAAACTTGTTGACTCCATGACAGCTAAATCGTTTTGTGATGTAGATAGACTAGTTGTGTATATACATTACTTCATGTTTGACACTCTTCATCCTCACTCTCTACATTGCTGTCTACATTGATGTCTAAATTGCTATCTACATGATCTACATTGGTATCTACTACTTCTCCCTGACAACAAGCACTAACACACCTAATCTTTACAGGAATAGTATTTTTATTTCGATTTTCTTTACAACAACAACACCATTACTCTTTAATCCATGTTAAAAAGTTTCCCATCCTTATGGAAACAACCTTTGTTGACGTTGTTGTATCTCTTTTGCAATATCTTCACGAGTTGTCTTTTTGCCAAAAACAGTTTTTGGAATATTAGTTACAATTTCCTAAATAAACTGCTTCCAACCACGTGGTGGTTCTCGTCGTTCTTTTCTTTTTGTAGCAACCAATGCTTCTTTCAACAAATCAATAATGTTAGAATTTGTAATGACAGTACCCGTTTTTAAAACAAGTTCATTTTTATCTGTCCATCTCGTACCATAATTCTTAAGTTCTGCCAGAAGTTGTGTTAGTTTTACATGAAAAATAGGTTGAAAATGGTTTAGAAACTGTTGGGACTTTTCTGATTTTTCTGCATTAGATGCTGTAACAGACTTTTGTCGTTGTTGTTGTTGTTGTTGTGATTGAATTGTTCGTAAATGACGTCCAAGCACTTGAGACATTTCTATTGCTTTTTCACGAGTTCGTTTCCCACGTAAAAGTTTATTCACTTTCGCTTTGATTGCAGCGGGCCTAAACGACATCTTTTGCAACATCTTTTCCCTTCTTTTCTAACAACATTTCATATTCATATTCAGGAATGAGGACCATTTTCAAAGTATGTTTCATTTTAACAGCAACTGAGCTAACAAGGGTAATGCAAATTTAGCAATAGCTCCAATAAATCCTACTTTCTGATTAAACAACTTCTTTTTTCTTCGAAGTGATATCTTCTTATCTGACAGTGTACGTAGGGTATGACGTTCACGCTTGAAGAACTTATACCTTTTTAAGCTTAAGGATAAATTTCCTCGCAATATATTCAAACAAATTTCAAACAAGCTAATTAATTCCTCCTTAGTAGCTTGTTGTAACAAGGATTTACGTCGTTTAGGCCCGCTGCGTGCGAGCAAGTGAAGGAAAGGTTGATTTGCTTGAATACGTTTAGACATCTTGGCTGCGAATGATTAAGTGACTTGGTTCTTGTTCATACGCTACCTTATCAACATATACGTAATGTGTATCTTTTGGTAAAATGCCTGTACGAATACGTAGTTGATCATTTGTCTTCGGCTTCAGATCAATGAATAAATAGCCATGAGGTTTGCTGGTAGCATCTTGATAAGCTTCTATGAGAAATTGAGATTTTCCAGGATACATTTGTCGCGCTAATGTACTTATTTGTTGACTGTCTCTAGGATTTTTAAACAGAATGATATAATATGTATTCAAACTAATATTTCGCATCTCTTTCCCATGATGGAGTAAATTATGCACAATAAAGATAATGCTTAGATTTTGATGACTGCTGTCAACACTAAAGAGACGTGTCATTCGCTCATCACTATGACATTTGGTCATTAAGTCATCAATGATGAGTAAGTTTGCTTTTTTTGGATTAAAACGCTCTTCAATGTTATCTGGAATGCCTTGGTAAAATTCCACACCTTTCTTTCCCTTATACAAAGGTGATCTGCCGCATAGAGCCATAAAATGGTTTTTGGAGAGGGTTTAATTAACTTTTGTTCTAGAATTTCTCTAACTAGAGAAGTTTTACCACTGCCTATAGGTCCAGAGACCAAACATGTGAATGGATGCTTCATTTTCGAATATCTGTTTCTTTCACCTTACTGTTAAACTTCTTTGGCCAACCTAACCACTTCACAAATAATTCTTTAACACCTCGTCTTTTTCGTGTTTTCAAGACCTTTTCGTAGACTGATTCAAGACCTTTTCTGTAGACTGATTCAATATCTTTTGTCATTTTCTGCAGTTCTTCTTCATAGAAATGTCCATCAATATCTTCATCCAAAAAGTCATTCACACGATACAAGTGTATTCCTTGCTTCTTACAACAATGTGTGATAATGAAGACTTCTTGCGTCCACTTTATATTATAATTCCGTTGAAATACATATTTCATGTGAGAAATGCTAACCTGATCACCAATTTTAAATTTGTAGGGTTTTTTCTTCTTTGGTTTTAATTTTAATTTGTCTACATACATATACTTCCACACTTTCGATTCTATGTCTTTACGAATATCTGCAGGAGCATACTTATTAGGGAGGGGGCCGTGAGGTCTATGGTTGTAATTATACACTAAGTCTGGAAGGATGTCCATATATATACGTTTGAATATGAAGGAAATATCGATACATCATTCCCCTTAGAGTACGAACGACTCTCTCAGCAAAGTTAGCTTTGGTTTTATTCTTTGTTGTATAGGCATGTATTCCCTCCTTCTTCAAAAATGCTTTTACCCATCTGTTTTTAAATTCAGTTCCCTTATCTGACCTTAGAGTTCGTGGTCTTCGTTGTGTTTCATGAAAAATCTTTTGAAAGGCTTCCATGACGCTGGTATTAGTTATTGGTTGCACCCATAAATATTCCGGACCTACAGCAGGTACAGTAGGTACAGGGGGTCCCTTTATAATAGCAGCCTCGCAGTCTATGCAGTCAGTCTGCTTTTGAACGTTGAAGAGACAACATCAAAAACAAAGATGCAACATAAGGAAGAATTTTTTCGGAGGAACGCCGGAAGAGATATTATCTCACCGCCAAGGATGTCGACCTTTGGGAGGAAATTTATATTGACTACCAGGCGTTCCTCTTTAAGAAGTGGAGGGATTTTCTGAGGACCAGGCCACAGCAGGAATACAACCGGTTTGGCAGGACGGCGGAGGAAAGCCACAAGCGACTGAGGGAGGTGTCACCCGAGAGGTTCCGGGCCCGTCGCCCTGCCAGGAAGCAAGGCCAGCCAGACCGACTCCTGCCAAGGCCACAGCAGCAACCATGACGACGGCGACTCCTGTCAAAGCGACTCCTGTTAAAGCCTCAGCGTCGACGATGACGACTCCGCCGAAAGCTAGTCCAAGGGAAGCTGATGTGACTGTCCGGAAGGTGTCGGCGGCACCAGTTACAGTGAGGCGGCGCGTCCCCAGCGCCACCGTTACAAGGCCGGACAGTCCGCCACCAGCTCCTGAGGATGAGCTAGCAGCCTCATGCAGTCGCCTTCCGATTATGACCGCACCACGGCACTGGTTGACGTGAAACAAGAGGACGGCTCTAGCAAAGAGTCAACACTCCAGGAGATCGTGCAGTTCTTGGATACGGCCGATAATATACAGTATTGTGACTTCTGACATTTTGGCAGGAACCTCCATGCGAGTGCACGAGCAGGAATGCCCAGAGGCTTTGCGACCAGAATATTATTATTGTAGTGCTCTGGGCAGAGGTTTCAAGTCACACAGGGCCGCGGTAGCGGCGCACAGGAGGAAGGCTGGCTGTAAGGAGGATGACGGCAGCGGCAGAGGCGGAGGTAGCGGCGGCGCTAGAGGTAGAGGCAGGGGAAGCGGCGGCAGGGGAAGCGACGACAGGTGAAGCGATGGCAGGGGAAGCGACGGCTATTGGAGCTGAAGAAGACGGAAAATCTCTCCACGGCTGCTTTTTAGCGGCCACCCATTATTACGAAATGGAACGCTATCGTGTTGTGGTGTTAGTATGTATGTGTATGCATGAGAGTGTGGGAAATGCTAAAAAAAGGGGGTCTATAAATCATTGATTTATACCCTCATCTGTCCGTCTGCCCGTCTGAGAAAGCAAAAAGAGTTGCCGTCTGGGTTAAAAAATACCCTGGCTTGAGAAATGAAACGCTTAATCTGTCCGTCTGACCGTCTGCTGTGGTGTTATGTGTGTTTGGAGAGTGAGAATGCAAAAAAGTTGCTGTCTGGGTTAAAAATACCCTGGCTTGAGAAATGAAACGCTAAATCTGTCCGTCTGACTGACTGGTGATGGTATATGTGTGAAGAGAGAGAGATAAAAAAAATTAAAAAAATGATTGTCCGTCTGACCGTCTGAGAAAGCAAAACAAATTGCCGTCTGGGTTAAAAATACCCTGGCTTGAGAAATAAAACGCTCAATCTGTTCGTCTGACCGTCTGCTGTGGTGTTATGTGTGTTTGGAGAGTGAGAATGCAAAAAAGTTGCCGTCTGGGTTAAAAATACCCTGGCTTATGAAATAAAACGCTAAATCTGTCCGTCTGACTGACTGGTGATGGTATATGTGTGAAGAGAGAGAGATAAAAAAATAAAAAAAATGATTATCCGTCTGACCGTCTGAGAAAGCAAAACAAATTGCTGTCTGGGCTAAAAATACCCAGGCTTGAGAAATCAAACGCTAAATCTGTCCGTCTGACCGTCTGCTGTGGTGTTATGTGTGTGTGTGAAGAGAGAGTTTAAAAAAAAAGTTGCCGTCTGGGTAAAAAATACCCTGGCTTGAGAAATAAAACGCTTAATCTGTCCGTCTGTCCGTCTACTGTGTTATGTGTGTGTGGAGAGAGAGTTAAAAAATTAAAAAAAAATGATTGTCCGTCTGACCGTCTGAGAAAGCAAAACAAATTGCTTTGTGTGTTTGGAGAGTGAGTTATGTGTGTTTGGAGAGTGAGAATGCAAAAAAGTTGCTGTCTGGGTTAAAAATACCCTGGCTTATGAAATGAAACGCTAAATCTGTCCGTCTGACCGACTGGTGATGGTATATGTGTGAAGAGAGTTAAAAAATATTTAAAAAATGATTGTTCGTCTGTCCGTCTGCCGTAGGTGTTATGTGAGTGGAGAGAGAGTTAAAAATAAACCACTGTCTGCGTTAAAAATACCCTGATTTATGAAATAAAACGCTCAATCTGTTGTAGCTATTGCTATATATGTGTGTGAAGAGAGAGAGAGACAGAGCAAAAGAAAAAGTGAGGGGAAAAAATCATTGCTTGTTTGCCTGACTGTCGTGAATAGACAGAGCAAAAGAAAAAGTGTGGATAAAAAAAGACGACCCAAGTTCGAGAGAGAGCGATAGAGAGGCTGGGTAAAAAGAGTGGCTGCGTTTGCTGCCATATTTGGAAAGCCGTAGCCGTCGTGGTGTGTGTACCGCAGAGAGCTCTGGGTTAAAAATAGCTTCCCTTAAGGCGGCAATGGCTGCTCACATTCAATTGCTTCTACGACAAGCCATTACTGAAGGTGTGCGTGTGCTTGGAGAGAAAGCAAAAAAAAAAAAGACTTCGTTTGCCCCCTCTGCCGTAGGTGTTATATGTGCATAGAGAGAGAGACAGAGCAAAAGAAAAAGAGAGGGAAAAAATCATTGCTTGTTTACCTTATTGTCGTGGATAGACAGAGCAAAAGAAAAAGTGTGGATAAAAAAACGAACCCCGTTCGAGAGAGAGTGAAAAAGAGAGGCTGGGTAAAAAAAGAATGGCTCCGTTTGCTGTCGTATTTGGAAAGCTGTAGCCGCCGCGGTGTGTGAAGAGAAAGCTCTGGGTTAAAAATAGCTTCCTTAAGGTGGTAATGGCTGCCCACTTTTAATTGCTGCTACGACAAGCCATTAGTGAAGGTGTGTGTGTGCTTGGAGAGCGAGAAAGCTCCCCAACTGCCGTGGTATGATGGAGAGAGAGGGTACCTACAGCAGGTACAGCAGGTACGGGGCGGTGTACCTACAGCAGGCACGGCAGGTACGGGGGTGTACCTACAGCAGTTTCGACAGGTACGGGCTGGGGGTGCTGCAGGTCTACCGTACCTACAGCAGGTACAGCAGGTACAGCCGTACCTGTTGGTTGCATGCAGGCTTAAGTCGAAATGTGTGACGTCATTGATGGGTCGAAATACCCGACAGGCCAGCTCTAACCATGTCTCTATGAGCCCTTTGCTTAAAAAACAGTTGGGGAGCTCTCTACCCGTTTGTACGACTGCCCGACTGTCCGGCTGTCCGGGTGTACGGGTGTCCGGGTGTCCGGGTGCCCGGGTGTCCGGGTGTCCGGGTCTCCGAGTGTCCGGGTGTCCGGACGCCCGGGTGTCCGGGTGCCATTTTGTCCGGGTGCCATTTTGTCCGGGTGCCCACTATCCCTATTACTTCATTATGACGTTCATATGACGTTCATATGACGTCTATATTATTATTATAATTATCTCAACTCTTATATAGCGCTAATTCATATTGAATGCTCTAAGCGCTTCACATAGAGCCTAAGAGAGATGTTACTACACTCAAATATATTATAAATATTTATAAATATTTGAAAAAAAGATACAAATAAATAAATATGAATAAAATGCAAATAGAGATATTGCTTAAAAAAGTAAGATCTGGCAGTAGAGCAGATATCTAGTTTGGCATTGACTAGAGTTAAGTGACTGATACTAATGAAAAGAAAAACGTGTCCGAACCAATAAAAGACGTTTTTAAACTGTGCCTAAGAATCTGGAAAAGCTAATTTAAAATAGTGTGTCTTGAGATGTTTCTTGAAGGTGTCAATAGTCGGCATTGTTCTGAGGTATTCCGGAAGACTATTCCATACAGCAGGAGCTGCAGCAGCAGACGATCGATCACCACCTGATTTCAGACTAGTTTTCGGCTTTTTAAGCAACATATTATCCTTGGATGAACGGATGGATCTTGTTCGGTTTGAATTACGTAGCACAAGTAGGTTCCGAATATATTCAGGAGAGCCATGGTGAATTGCTTTGAAGGTTATCGTGGCAATTTTTTACAGGATCCGATAGCGTATTGGCAACCAATGAAGAAATTTAAGCCCTCCCGTGATGTGATCATATCGTTTGAGACCGAGGATGAGCCGTGCTGCAGCATTCTGGACCCTTTGTAGCTTGTTTAATAGGTATTCAGGCATGCCATACAGGAGACTATTGCAGTAACCAATGTGCGATGTGACCATGGACTGCACTAGCGTGCGTGTTGTATCACGAGTTAAATATTTACGGATGGACCAAATCTCTCGAATATTGCAGTAGCAGATCTTCACAAGTCGGTTTACTTGATTGGCCATTTTGAGCTCAGGGTCTCGGAGGACGCCCAAATCACGAACGTGCGAACTTGCTAAAATATCTTCTCCGTCAACAGTTATAGAGTTAAACCTGATCTTATATGTTTGGCACTTTGTTCCTAAAATCATAAATTCTGTTTTGTCACCGTTCAGTTTCAGTCGATTCACCGTCATCCATTTGGATATTTCAAAAATACAATCTTCAAGCTGTGATTTGGTTGCATTTTGTGCAGCTGTTGAGTTAGGATTCACACTTTTGTACAGCTGTGTGTCATCAGCGAACATGTGGAACAAAAACAATAACGACTGAATAATACCTGCCAGTGGTTTGGTGTATCTGGTGTAGCCCCAAGGACCAAGTATTGATCCTTGAGGCATACCCTTATCAAGTGAGTAATCTGTATCTGTTTGGTGTGGCCTTCGAAATAGGACTGGAACCATTTTAACGCTGAGTTGCTGATTCCAAAGGAATCGCGCAAGCGTGCCAAGAATAGTTCGTGTGGAATCGTGTCGAATGCGGCACTGAGATCCAGGAGCGTCAGCAAGGTCACTTGCTGTTTATCCATGTTAGAAAGTACATCATTTGTCACTTTTAAGAGGGTAGTTTCTGTACTGTGTCCACGCCTGTAGGCTGATTGCAGCGGCTCATCGAGGTTGGATTTTTCAGAGTATATGGTTAATTTGTCCACGACTATCCTTTCGATTATTTTTGATATGTAAGTCAAGTTGGATATTGGTCGATAGTTTTTAAATTCACGTATATCCGGTTTTTTCGGGAGGGGTGTTACCAACGCCTGTTTGAACGCTGGGTGCATGTGACCTTCTGATAGTGACTTGTTGACAATAGCAGTTATCACTGGTGTAAATTGGTCGACGTGTTGCTTTAGCAGTGAGGTAGGTATCGGATCAAGGGAGCAAGATTTAGATGGCGATTTCATGATGTATTTCCTGACATCATCCTCAGTGACCAGTGCAAACGACGGAAACGAAGTGATATGTTTAGGATGCTCGGCAGTAAACTGTGTGGTAACTGTGGTGTCAAAAGATTTGCTAATGTTCTTAATCTTAGCTCGAAAAAATGAGCGAATTCATTGGCCAGATCAGTGTCGGTTTTGGAATCGGGGTATTACGAGTTTGACTGTTTGTTGCAGATTTTCTTCACTAGTTTAAACAAAATCTTTGGTTCTTTTTCATTTTCTGTGATAGCTTTGTTGAAATATTCAACTTTACTCTTTAAAATCAAAAAGCTAGTTTTTTTTTTTGTTTTTTTTTTTTTTTTTGTTAAATGTACTTGCTTCTACTTTCAGGAGTGTTCTTTTTCAGAAAGACTCGTTCAAGTCTACGTCGCTCGATTTTGGCATCATTTATCACATCATTGTACCATGGTTGTCGCGGTTTTATAGAAATATGTTTGGTTTTTAGGGGAGCATGTTTAGCTATAAGTTTTACCAGTGAACTGTTGTATGAAGTTACCCTGTCATCAAGATTTGAACAGGCAGCCACTTTGCTCATTTCAGAGAAGAGATCTTTGTTAAAAGAATCAAAGTCAATGTTCACAGTTTTCCGAGGTGTGATCGTTTTGTGCTCGAACGACCGTTTTGCAATAGAGTATACAACGTGAATGCCATATGATCCGATATCAGATCTTTTGCAGTTGGGGCAGAAACATCCGCACCATTTGAAATGACTAGATCTAAACAGTTTCCTGAGGCATGTGTTGGTACTGACACATACTGTATTAGTCCAAAGTTTTCTAATATCGAAAGAAATTTCCGTGCTGAAGGGTCATCGGGCTTCTGGATTGCAATATTAAAATCTCCACATATTAAAAGTCTATATCTCGTCTATATCACGTCAATATGACGTCACTGTTTCAGAAACTAAATGGGGCTTCTAAAACACCTCCTGACATCATTATGACGTTCATATGACGTTCACATGACGTCCATATGACAACCATATGACATCCATATGACGTCAATATGACGTCAATATGACGTCAATATGACGTCACTGTTTTAGAAACCCCATGGGGCTTCTAAAACACCTTCTGACGTCATTATGACGTCACTTCCTGTTTTAGAACCCCCACTTTCCCCTTACTCATTATTCATTACTGTATTAGAAACATATGTGTGGCATAGTTTAATCTGAGATATAAGTTCCGGTCCAAAATTAATTTTTTAATACTTTCAGCATAAAGTTCCATTCTAAATTGTCAAAGGCCTTTTCAAAATCTTTTTGAAGGAGCAGACAATGGATTATTTCATTGTCAGTAAAGACAAATAGGTCTGAAATCAATCGAATATTTTCACCAATGTATCATCCTTTTATAACTCCAGTTTTTTTATTTTTCTTGAAAAAGAAGACATTGTACGTCACGTCTGTTACTCACACATTTACAACAAACATATATCAGCAACCTTTTACAGACACACGGTTTACACAGCGCTAGGTGTCGCAGCACCCGCACAATAATATGGCAAAACAAATATACGACAAAACAAAAAACCAACAATAACAAGGTTAAAAACAATCGACGGATCCATTACCATGTTTAGCAAAGAAATTCAGTCTCAAATTAAAGATTTCTACAGCAAGCTAAATACGCCACAGAGTCTTAAGTCTGTAGACCCATCATTTTTAAAGAATTTAAGCAACTGCCCAAGCTTGGTGTTTTTGAACAACAAAGCATTGAAGACAAGATAAAAATAGATGAACTTTATAGTACCCTAAAAGCTATGAAAGCAAACAAAAGGCCAGGCATAGATGCTCTATATTCTCAATTTTACATCAAATTTTGGAATAGCATTGGTCCGATATTTACTGACGTCCTAAATACATCACATTCAGAAGGAACAATATCACCCTCATTTCGAAGAGCATCTATAACCCTGTTGCACAAAAGTGATAAATACCCTGAGATTATTAAGAACTGAAGACCAATCTCCTTATTAAATACAGATTACAAGATATTATCGAAAGGTCTAGCTAATAGAATCTCTCCATTCCTAAATAAACAATTAAATGAAGATCAAACTGGATTTATAACAAGACTATTCTTGGAAAATGTTTCCTTAAAAAATCGCAGTGCCATGACTGTCATAGTTTCTAGAAGAGCAATATAAATATCAGGAAAAAAGTAAATCATTATATTTCGTTTGGTATATGTACAAATGGAGCATCTTTGGTTTACCAATAAAACTACGTTAAATGTGATAATTTCGTTTCTTTGTTTTGGTCAGTAAACGTGTGGGATCGTGGTATTTATATTTGTGCATGTGAAAAACAATTTACTGGAGTGATAGGGAACATTTGACTTTATTCAAAGCTGCGAAGAAACACAGGTAAAGTAATTGTGGTTTGAATGTAGCTATAAAACAGAAGACCTCTTCGGTGCATAAGCAAAAAAGTGTAGATCTTTAATGTATCTCCCTTCTTTTGATGAATATTATTCTTGCGGAAAATCGAGTTAATGTGCTGAAAATTACTGATTAACTGACACAAAAGTTGGCTGTTGGACCACAACGGTGATCCGAGGTCAATTTTGGAAGCGCTGATTTTAATTTTCGCTCCGTAGCGTCCATAGCCACACCATCAAAGGGAATTCCTTAAAAACGGGGAACTACTGTAAACAAACAAAACACACTGAATTGAAAAGTTTGCTAAAAAAATATTTATGAAGAATGGCCAGTGATATTTCACAGGTTTTATTTGCAACTGAGGCAGAAGCTTACGTTCAAGCATTAGAGGAGCTAGATGTGACAGAGATAGGGGGTACAAAGTGAGAAAATTCACGTCTTCTCTTCCCTGTACTTGCGTCTTGCGGCAAGAACGAACACAAGTTTGTACGCGTACAAGTACGAGGGAGAAGAGATAGAAGAGATCTACTATAACCATTCGTTCTCCTCCCCCTCATAACTTCGCGCATAACAGAAAACCTGTGTAAAATCCTGTCTTTGCTTCATACAAAAGCGTATTCGGAAGTTATTGCGCAAAAACCATTGAAAGTGGCGAGCGGTCCTTTGTTACTGGTACTGTAGTCCTAGATGACTCTTGCGGTCTTCCTATGACAGCAAGAGTCATAGTTCCTACAATAGAAAATGTCATTGATGTCAATTTTCAAATCTCGGCGCACGACTTGGGCCAACGGCGTTATTTTAGAAAGGGTGCATCATATAAATGGGCCAATTATAAATTATGGCGCACAAGTTTTATGGTCAGATAACAATTTTTTACTGAGAAAAATATGTGTTTTCTTGAGATCAGGATATCGAATCCCTCATTATCGCCCACAACAGTGAATCCACAGTTTCAAAACCACGCATTACTCTAGTTTGGGAGTTTCGCTGAGGTCGCAAATAATGCGCTAAGGTACTTCTTAGTGTGCTTTTAAAGAAAAGGCCTGCGAGTGCGAGAGTCGGTGTCCTTGAACGTGCGCCGAAGGATCCAGAACCTCGAAAATTGAGATCAATGGCCATTTCTATTGCAGGAACTGTGACCCTTTCTGTCCTAGGAAGATAGAAAGGGTCCGCTGGGACTAGATCTACTGTAACCGTTCACCCTCCCCTCTCCTCGCACGAGACGAGCAGCATCCACATAAGTGGGATCGTATTTTAAATTGTATCGACTGCATTGCTTTAGGTTAAGCGCATGAACAAAATGACATATAAAACGAGAATTTGTTTTTCATTTTTTTGTCGTATTTTCTAAGAAATGTGTTTTCCAGTTCGGAATCTAGAAAAGTCATAGCTTTGCTACTCACTCTATGAGACGGTATTCCCCTGCATTTCTTGATAAAAAACCTTTTTTCATCGTGTTTTGATCATGAAAATGATAAAAAAAGGACCAGTAAAGAGAAAAAAACTGCAAGTTCAACTGTGCAGATTCCTTTTGGATTTTTGCATTCGAAATGTCTGTATTAAAATATCCCCGTACAGGAGCAAGACGTCTCCCAGACACTTTGGAGTCAGCAGTGATTTTTAGGCCCCAACGCTTCGGATTGGGGCCTATAGGTTTGGGGTGTCCGTCCGTCAGTCTGTACGTCCGTCTGTCCGTCATCGCTTTATACCCCTATGAATTTGGGGGGCGGTTGGGGCCTGCTTGTGTTTTACAAATACTTACTTGTTTGAGACCGAGACCGAGGATGAGCCGTGCTGCAGCATTCTGGACCCTTTGTAGCTTGTTTAATAGGTATTCAGGCATGCCATACAGGAGACTATTGCAGTAACCAATGTGCGATGTGACCATGGACTGCACTAGCGTGCGTGTTGTATCACGAGTTAAATATTTACGGATGGACCAAATCTCTCGAATATTGCAGTAGCAGATCTTCACAAGTCGGTTTACTTGATTGGCCATTTTGAGCTCAGGGTCTAGGAGGACGCCCAAATCACGAACGTGCGAACTTGCTAAAATATCTTCTCCGTCAACAGTTATAGAGTTAAACCTGATCTTATATGTTTGGCACTTTGTTCCTAAAATCATAAATTCTGTTTTGTCACCGTTCAGTTTCAGTCGATTCACCGTCATCCATTTGGATATTTCAAAAATACAATCTTCAAGCTGTGATTTGGTTGCATTTTGTGCAGCTGTTGAGTTAGGATTCACACTTTTGTACAGCTGTGTGTCATCAGCGAACATGTGGAACAAAAACAATAACGACTGAATAATACCTGCCAGTGGTTTGGTGTATCTGGTGTAGCCCCAAGGACCAAGTATTGATCCTTGAGGCATACCCTTATCAAGTGAGTAATCTGTATCTGTTTGGTGTGGCCTTCGAAATAGGACTGGAACCATTTTAACGCTGAGTTGCTGATTCCAAAGGAATCGCGCAAGCGTGCCAAGAATAGTTCGTGTGGAATCGTGTCGAATGCGGCACTGAGATCCAGGAGCGTCAGCAAGGTCACTTGCTGTTTATCCATGTTAGAAAGTACATCATTTGTCACTTTTAAGAGGGTAGTTTCTGTACTGTGTCCACGCCTGTAGGCTGATTGCAGCGGCTCATCGAGGTTGGATTTTTCAGAGTATATGGTTAATTTGTCCACGACTATCCTTTCGATTATTTTTGATATGTAAGTCAAGTTGGATATTGGTCGATAGTTTTTAAATTCACGTATATCCGGTTTTTTCGGGAGGGGTGTTACCAACGCCTGTTTGAACGCTGGGTGCATGTGACCTTCTGATAGTGACTTGTTGACAATAGCAGTTATCACTGGTGTAAATTGGTCGACGTGTTGCTTTAGCAGTGAGGTAGGTATCGGATCAAGGGAGCAAGATTTAGATGGCGATTTCATGATGTATTTCCTGACATCATCCTCAGTGATCAGTGCAAACGACGGAAACGAAGTGATATGTTTAGGATGCTCGGCAGTAAACTGTGTGGTAACTGTGGTGTCAAAAGATTTGCTAATGTTCTTAATCTTAGCTCGAAAAAATGAGCGAATTCATTGGCCAGATCAGTGTCGGTTTTGGAATCGGGGTATTACGAGTTTGACTGTTTGTTGCAGATTTTCTTCACTAGTTTAAACAAAATCTTTGGTTCTTTTTCATTTTCTGTGATAGCTTTGTTGAAATATTCAACTTTACTCTTTAAAATCAAAAAGCTAGTTTTTTTTTTTTTTTTTTTTTTTTTTTTTTGTTAAATGTACTTGCTTCTACTTTCAGGAGTGTTCTTTTTCAGAAAGACTCGTTCAAGTCTACGTCGCTCGATTTTGGCATCATTTATCACATCATTGTACCATGGTTGTCGCGGTTTTATAGAAATATGTTTGGTTTTTAGGGGAGCATGTTTAGCTATAAGTTTTACCAGTGAACTGTTGTATGAAGTTACCCTGTCATCAAGATTTGAACAGGCAGCCACTTTGCTCATTTCAGAGAAGAGATCTTTGTTAAAAGAATCAAAGTCAATGTTCACAGTTTTCCGAGGTGTGATCGTTTTGTGCTCGAACGACCGTTTTGCAATAGAGTATACAACGTGAATGCCATATGATCCGATATCAGATCTTTTGCAGTTGGGGCAGAAACATCCGCACCATTTGAAATGACTAGATCTAAACAGTTTCCTGAGGCATGTGTTGGTACTGACACATACTGTATTAGTCCAAAGTTTTCTAATATCGAAAGAAATTTCCGTGCTGAAGGGTCATCGGGCTTCTGGATTGCAATATTAAAATCTCCACATATTAAAAGTCTATATCTCGTCTATATCACGTCAATATGACGTCACTGTTTCAGAAACTAAATGGGGCTTCTAAAACACCTCCTGACATCATTATGACGTTCATATGACGTTCACATGACGTCCATATGACAACCATATGACATCCATATGACGTCAATATGACGTCAATATGACGTCAATATGACGTCACTGTTTTAGAAACCCCATGGGGCTTCTAAAACACCTTCTGACGTCATTATGACGTCACTTCCTGTTTTAGAACCCCCACTTTCCCCTTACTCATTATTCATTACTGTATTAGAAACATATGTGTGGCATAGTTTAATCTGAGATATAAGTTCCGGTCCAAAATTAATTTTTTAATACTTTCAGCATAAAGTTCCATTCTAAATTGTCAAAGGCCTTTTCAAAATCTTTTTGAAGGAGCAGACAATGGATTATTTCATTGTCAGTAAAGACAAATAGGTCTGAAATCAATCGAATATTTTCACCAATGTATCATCCTTTTATAACTCCAGTTTTTTTATTTTTCTTGAAAAAGAAGACATTGTACGTCACGTCTGTTACTCACACATTTACAACAAACATATATCAGCAACCTTTTACAGACACACGGTTTACACAGCGCTAGGTGTCGCAGCACCCGCACAATAATATGGCAAAACAAATATACGACAAAACAAAAAACCAACAATAACAAGGTTAAAAACAATCGACGGATCCATTACCATGTTTAGCAAAGAAATTCAGTCTCAAATTAAAGATTTCTACAGCAAGCTAAATACGCCACAGAGTCTTAAGTCTGTAGACCCATCATTTTTAAAGAATTTAAGCAACTGCCCAAGCTTGGTGTTTTTGAACAACAAAGCATTGAAGACAAGATAAAAATAGATGAACTTTATAGTACCCTAAAAGCTATGAAAGCAAACAAAAGGCCAGGCATAGATGCTCTATATTCTCAATTTTACATCAAATTTTGGAATAGCATTGGTCCGATATTTACTGACGTCCTAAATACATCACATTCAGAAGGAACAATATCACCCTCATTTCGAAGAGCATCTATAACCCTGTTGCACAAAAGTGATAAATACCCTGAGATTATTAAGAACTGAAGACCAATCTCCTTATTAAATACAGATTACAAGATATTATCGAAAGGTCTAGCTAATAGAATCTCTCCATTCCTAAATAAACAATTAAATGAAGATCAAACTGGATTTATAACAAGACTATTCTTGGAAAATGTTTCCTTAAAAAATCGCAGTGCCATGACTGTCATAGTTTCTAGAAGAGCAATATAAATATCAGGAAAAAAGTAAATCATTATATTTCGTTTGGTATATGTACAAATGGAGCATCTTTGGTTTACCAATAAAACTACGTTAAATGTGATAATTTCGTTTCTTTGTTTTGGTCAGTAAACGTGTGGGATCGTGGTATTTATATTTGTGCATGTGAAAAACAATTTACTGGAGTGATAGGGAACATTTGACTTTATTCAAAGCTGCGAAGAAACACAGGTAAAGTAATTGTGGTTTGAATGTAGCTATAAAACAGAAGACGTCTTCGGTGCATAAGCAAAAAAGTGTAGATCTTTAATGTATCTCCCTTCTTTTGATGAATATTATTCTTGCGGAAAATCGAGTTAATGTGCTGAAAATTACTGATTAACTGACACAAAAGTTGGCTGTTGGACCACAACGGTGATCCGAGGTCAATTTTGGAAGCGCTGATTTTAATTTTCGCTCCGTAGCGTCCATAGCCACACCATCAAAGGGAATTCCTTAAAAACGGGGAACTACTGTAAACAAACAAAACACACTGAATTGAAAAGTTTGCTAAAAAAATATTTATGAAGAATGGCCAGTGATATTTCACAGGTTTTATTTGCAACTGAGGCAGAAGCTTACGTTCAAGCATTAGAGGAGCTAGATGTGACAGAGATAGGGGGTACAAAGTGAGAAAATTCACGTCTTCTCTTCCCTGTACTTGCGTCTTGCGGCAAGAACGAACACAAGTTTGTACGCGTACAAGTACGAGGGAGAAGAGATAGAAGAGATCTACTATAACCATTCGTTCTCCTCCCCCTCATAACTTCGCGCATAACAGAAAACCTGTGTAAAATCCTGTCTTTGCTTCATACAAAAGCGTATTCGGATCGCGTCTAAAACACGAAAGTTATTGCGCAAAAACCATTGAAAGTGGCGAGCGGTCCTTTGTTACTGGTACTGTAGTCCTAGATGACTCTTGCGGTCTTCCTATGACAGCAAGAGTCATAGTTCCTACAATAGAAAATGTCATTGATGTCAATTTTCAAATCTCGGCGCACGACTTGGGCCAACGGCGTTATTTTAGAAAGGGTGCATCATATAAATGGGCCAATTATAAATTATGGCGCACAAGTTTTATGGTCAGATAACAATTTTTTACTGAGAAAAATATGTGTTTTCTTGAGATCAGGATATCGAATCCCTCATTATCGCCCACAACAGTGAATCCACAGTTTCAAAACCACGCATTACTCTAGTTTGGGAGTTTCGATGAGGTCGCAAATAATGCGCTAAGGTACTTCTTAGTGTGCTTTTAAAGAAAAGGCCTGCGAGTGCGAGAGTCGGTGTCCTTGAACGTGCGCCGAAGGATCCAGAACCTCGAAAATTGAGATCAATGGCCATTTCTATTGCAGGAACTGTGACCCTTTCTGTCCTAGGAAGATAGAAAGGGTCCGCTGGGACTAGATCTACTGTAACCGTTCACCCTCCCCTCTCCTCGCACGAGACGAGCAGCATCCACATAAGTGGGATCGTATTTTAAATTGTATCGACTGCATTGCTTTAGGTTAAGCGCATGAACAAAATGACATATAAAACGAGAATTTGTTTTTCATTTTTTTGTCGTATTTTCTAAGAAATGTGTTTTCCAGTTCGGAATCTAGAAAAGTCATAGCTTTGCTACTCACTCTATGAGACGGTATTCCCCTGCATTTCTTGATAAAAAACCTTTTTTCATCGTGTTTTGATCATGAAAATGATAAAAAAAGGACCAGTAAAGAGAAAAAAACTGCAAGTTCAACTGTGCAGATTCCTTTTGGATTTTTGCATTCGAAATGTCTGTATTAAAATATCCCCGTACAGGAGCAAGACGTCTCCCAGACACTTTGGAGTCAGCAGTGATTTTTAGGCCCCAACGCTTCGGATTGGGGCCTATAGGTTTGGGGTGTCCGTCCGTCAGTCTGTACGTCCGTCTGTCCGTCATCGCTTTATACCCCTATGAATTTGGGGGGCGGTTGGGGCCTGCTTGTGTTTTACAAATACTTACTTGTTTCTGTCATATTCTCAATTAACAACCGAAGTGGCAGTCATTTGGAAGATTTAACTGCACCTTGCACGACGCGTAACACTAATACTTTGTAAGCACACGGGGTAGAGACATGCTTGACCAACACCGGAGTAATTGCAGTTACCAGCACTGGTCCTCTCTTAACCTGCTGCCCACTGCTAAATCCCCACCTCCGAAACTAATGTGCACTGATAAGCGTAAGATTTATGCTTTGTTTAAACAAAAGGAATTGCAAACGATTGCTGTGTGCTTTTACTGCACACAAGGGCTTAATGGCAAACTTTTTTTTGGCGGGGGGGGGGGGGTTAAAATAAAAATAAATAATTATGATTTTTTTTACGTTGATTTAAATCAGTTTTTTTATTTATTTTTTATTATTTTATTTTATTTTTTATTCTTTCTTTGAAAATACAGCGAAATTTTCAAGTACTTTCGTGAACTAACTTAAACTTCAAGCAAACAAATATTTTTATTATAATCGTTCACAGATGGGCAAAACAGCACGAGTATTTGGAGAAATTAAATATGCAAGCGGTGATGAATGCATCGCAGCAAGAGGACGAATTTGTGAAAGAATATCTCATCACCTACGAAAAGGTATAGTGAGAAAAACAGTTGAAGAACGAAGTACATTCTTGCACTTGAAAGTACCATGGAACAGAGTAAGTATGAAACAACACAAAATGGCCCACTGCGGTGCTGATAAATAATCTGGTTCGCAAATCTAGTTCGCTAATTTAATGATCATAATCAATGGAATCAAGTGCCTAACATTTTTGTCGAGTTCAGACTTGCATTTTGCAGCTTATAAAAATAAAGAATATCGTTTTAAATTTGTTGTTATTTGATTTTTTTGTGGGACATGCAGGTGGGAGTGTTGATCCACGACCTGATCGCTACGGAGGTGTGGAAGCAGAAAGTGTTCAGCGAATTCGTTGCCATGGAGATGGAGCCCGGAGTCATGTTCCCCGTCTACATGGCGGTCAGTTTGACCCCTTTCTTATATAAACACCCCCCTCCCCCAACAACCCACCTCATGTCGTCTCCAAAGTAGGAACAAAGAGTGTTCCCGGCCAAAAGCAGAGTGATCAACGAATCTAAACTGTAGTTGATATTAATGACTTTTGCAATAGATTGGAACGAGTGTATGTGAAATTAATAAAATAGGTTGACCAAATTGTAAATTCAGATTAGAATTTATTACAGATAAAACCATTTGCATTAAGTTGTGAGTGCAATTGATATCAATGAAATTTTTCAATCAGATCGAATTGCCATTGGAATGCACGTAAGAGCAATTGTCGTTGTTTTTATTTTAGCACAATAACGCATTTTGTGGTATTGTGTTGACAAATCTATGTGAATGTATATTTTAGAGGCCCTTTCGAAACCATTTCGTATTTTTCACTCCCTAAAAAAATGTCATACATCTTAACTGAATTGGGAGCATAATTCTGGAAGTGCCCTGGGCCAGGATTCCACTCACTCATCTTCCACATTAATTCCGTGTTTCGATGCCTTCGGTATCCGACCCGGCTGCTGTCCCTCGGGACTCAGGCCTACTTTGTTGCTGTCCTCCTCTAACATCCTCTTTCAAGAGTGTGATTCTGCTGTCGATCGAATCTACCAAAATACTTTTCGATATTCGAATGAAGTTCGGGGATATTTGATGGGTACTGCTCGATATTAAAGTGCTATAATCCAGAGGCACCCCGTAGTCTTACACATCTCTCAGCCAATTCAGTCAGGTTTAGTTGTTCATAGTATGTCGAACAGAAGTTTTTACACCCGTTGAAATCGTATGATCCAGTTTTTGCCGAGCATGGAAGGTTATTAGATGTTAGAGGCAGAGTAGAGAGCCGACAGCATTTATCACGATAAACACGTAAAAAAATTTGGAAAATCAACTATATGATTTAACGGTTTGGACTTGGACTCGATTGGATAAGGAAATGGAAAAAAAAAAACGTTGATGCCTGGTACCGTTAAGTGCAGAGCGAAAGACAAAATGTAGCCAAATCTGACTGACCAGCATTTGGAATTTTGCCTTTCTTGAGATTAGATTAAAAATCCAGTTAAAATAACACAGGATGTTTGACAAAAACGTTTAAAGGCCAGTTATTGAGTAGCGATTACTTGTTAACTTGTTGGATACGGATTTGTTTCAGAGCTACCACGAGTGGGGACCGTCGATAATTCAGGCATTTTTTTTTCAGGAAATTTTTTTCCACTGAAAAAAAATGGAAAATACTGAAATTTGCCTGAAATAACAAATAGTTAACTTTGTAATTTTATCCACAAGTATATATGGGAAACCGCTTCAGTAATTTATCATACAAACACACTCGACTGTTAACAGTTGATAATTAAAGAAATATTTTGGCAGCTGGGCTGGTATTCAGGGTAAATAAAGCGTGTTTACCCATCAAAATTGCTTGTACTTGTAAAGCACTAATTATTTGACCAATGAAAACTGTTCGGGGTAGTGATTGACAGCCAAGGCGTGGGTACGTGTGCTGAGATGCACACTGTCCCGTGTACACCTTGTTTCGACGAATAATTGTGGGCTTTAGGCAATGAGTACTCTGGTACCCCAAATGATGAAGTGAAACGTGACGGCGTTAAAGGCAAATTGAATAGCTTAAGACGACAAAATTCATATAAATTGACCAATAAGTATACACTGATAAAGACCGTCTGTAACTCGCTGGACGCGATTCTGTCTGTAACTTGCTGTCACTATTTTGTTACAGATCTACCACGAGGTGACCGTGTGTAACCTGCTGGAGACGATTCTGTTTCACCGAGAATCGGCCGAGGCGGCAGAGGATCGGATCCTGGATCTCACGGATTACTGTTACCGGAAGCTGACCCAGCTAGTCGCGCTGTGAGTGCTGTAGAAAGCTGGTCCCGCCGGATGGAGGTGGGGGGAAGGGGAGAGAGAGGGGGTGGGAGGGGCTGACGTACAGGCTCCAGTCTGGCTTCATCAACATAGATTGAAAAAAAAAAGGTTTTTGGAAATTCCGCAGTTTATTATCAGTGTTATTTATTTATTTACTTCAGGGGGGAGGGCGAATTATTAGGGGTGGGGGGGGGGGGGGGGGTCCGCGGGGAAGTTTACACAATCAGCAGTCTAAGTTCATCAAGTGAAACGCCTTCCGCCTTAGATAGTTGTTTGGCATGTGAATGGAAGATCTCGTCAGTTTCGAAAGTCAGTGACTTCGTGTACTTGATGCTGCGATGCGCATGTCGTAGAGGGTTTACTTTCCCCGCCTGTGGTTAGTTTGTATTTTTTTTCTCAGTTATTTCTAACGTCGCCACAATAAGTTTGACATCGGTTGTAGTGACTAGGAATTTAATAAACCCACAGTTGTAAACCCTCGTCATAACGACATTGATTATTACGACATTGCGTCGGCTGCGACAGCATTTTGTGCCCCACAGTGCGACTTTTTGCTGTTTAAAAAGAAAAATATTGCGTATAACGACAAAGCGGATGTGACGACGCAAGCTCCCGGTTCCAGGTATGTCGCTGTATCGAGGCATTAGTTTAGTTGTTTTTGTTTTTTTTTTCAGGAAGGAGAGTGCGGAGGAGGAAGATGAGGGAGAGGAGATTAAGAGCGTCACGGACGCGCACGAGGCGACGCAGCTGTCGTCGTTAGAGGTAGGCGCATGCGCATGGTTATGTGTGCGTGGTGATGTGTGCTGGTCCGTGGTTAAGTTTGTTGGTGCATGGTTATGTATGCTGCTGCGTGGGGGGTATGTGCGGGTGTGGGCGTGTGTGTGGGTTTGCGGGTATATGCGCCGGTCCGTGGGTGTGCGGGTCTTTGGTGTATATGCGGGTCTTTGAGTGTTTGTGTGGGTCCTGTGGGCATACGCGCTTGTCCGTGGGTGGGCTGAGCATTGGTATATGCTGGGATGCATGTGTGCGGGCGTATGTGTGGGTTTGTGGGTATATGCGCCGGTCCGAGGGTGTGCGTGTGCGGGTCGTTGGTGTATATGCGGGTCTTTGGGTGTTTGTGTGGGTCTGTGGGCATACGCACTTGTCCGTGGGTGTACTGAGCATTGGTATATGCTGGGATCCATGTGTATATGTGCGGGTCCGTGGGTGTACGCTGGGATTCATGGGCATATGTCGTGGTTGTAGGTGCGATCCGTATGCGTACTGACAATTCAATGCATTGTTTACGGCGCAATTACTCATCACTTTCATTTAGTTATTGATCATTAGTTAACAGTTCAGTTGGGGTAGATCTGGGTACAAATCCCTACCAACCCCCTTCCTCCCCCTCCTTCGGACCTCCCACACACAACCTTTTTGCGAAAGTTTTGGAAAGGCCCACTTTTATTTCTAATTACTTAAACTGCGTGATTTTAAGAGGGGAATCAACAAACTTGAAATAAAAAAGAAAAATATTGAATATATTTCACTTCCACTGAAAAATAATATTTTCTATCTGTTTATTTACAGGAACTTGAAAAACAGAACAAGAAGTTGAATTTTGATGTGTGCATTAAAGCAGTGTCCATCTTGAGATATATTGCCGACCATATCACGCAGTACGTAAACCCATTATTATTTTATCTGACCATATCATAAAACAACTATCATGTCTGACCATATCGCACAGCATGTAGTCAACCGTAATGTTTATTGTTGTCTTTCAATATTGCACTTCATTTAAAAATTTTACGATTGGTAAGTTGTCCTGTCGAATTTCATCAGCAAAACTAAAGCAACAAAATTAAGTTAAATGCAAAATAACATTAATAATAAAATAAAAGAAAAAAATATTGTATCTGTGTAGATGTTGCATTGTAACAAGACCTGTGATTGGCTTTTGATTTGTAACAAGGCTTGTGATTGGCTGTAGAATTGTAGTAAGGCCTATGATTGGCTGTTGATGTATAACAAGGGCTGATGTTGACTGTTGATTTGTAACAAGGCTTATGATTGGCTGTTGATGTATGACAAGGTCTGCTTTTGACTGTTGATTTGTCACAAGGCTTATGATTGGCTGTTGATGTGTGAGAAGGTCTGCTATTGACTGTTGATTTGTAACAAGGCTTATGATTGGCTGTTGGCAGCTTGCCGCTGAGCACGGTGACACGGGTGCTGGAGACCCATGATGTACCCATACTCCTCGTGCAGCTTATCGAGTCCCCGCCCTGGACTCGCACCAGAAACGGTCAGTGTGGCGGCTGAATTTCTTACCTTTCAACACCCCCCCCTATCCCTCCTATAATAGTTCGCCCGTCTCCTTCAGAATATTTTCCCAGTTGTTTGTGAAATAACAAAATGGGCCCTGAAGGAAGATGAAGACTATAGAGAGAGAGATATGGAGATTAGAATTGTAACTTGGTTTGAAAAAGGAGTATTTTCTAACTAGAATAGTTATGTGCGAAGAAAATGTGTAGGAATTTTGGCGAAATTAGAAATGAGTTTTATTTGAAATTGAAAATTAATTTATGTATTATTTTATGTATTCATTCATTTATTTATTTCTTTGCAGGTAAACTAGAAAAATATCTGGACACAAAATGGCAAGAAATCCCGGAGTCAGAACGCTTCAAACTGACCAAAATGGAAGGCCAGGTCTGTGGCTTGCTGTCTGCTTTCGTTGAATGTTGCTTTTCTTAATGGATGAAAGAAAGACGCAATGAGCGATAGTTTTGAATACAGTGATAGCTTGTCTAAAGCATTGCATTCGCCTAGCTGAAGCAATCGGAACAAAAGGTCAAAGGTCCCCTACTTGCCACCTCTGGTCGGATTCAAACCCGCGGCCTAACTGGACTAACGGTTCCACCTCGCGAGCTAAAACCTCGCCGCCTTTTGTTCTAGTGCAACGAGAACCTATTTCTCAAAGGCGAAATATTAAACCCTTGGCCAAAAAAAAATATATTTTAAAATCAATTTCTCCTCTCTAGTAGAATTTTAAAATCTTTGCAGCCTGACTTTGGTGTTTTTTTTTTTTTTTTTTTTTAAGAAAAGACCATGTTTTTTTTCATGATTCCGAAACCTTTATGAGAAACTTTTGTGCCAGTTTCGAAACCTTTCTGAAACAAACACAGCCTAGCTACGCACTCTGTGAAACGACCTCCCTCTCTTATGTAATCACAGTGTGCCTGTCTGGCAGAATCAGGCTTGCAAATCTCGCTGCAGTCATAACGCCTTGCATATCTTGATAAAAAGTTAGTTTTTTTTCTTTTTTGTTTCGCGTTTTGATCATGAAAATAAAACTAGGCCAAAACAAAAAAAAGGGAGATGCATAACTTCAGATCAAGTACTGCCTGCGTGCGATGCCTGTGAGTCTTAAGGCCAGTATGGCCATAGTAGCAGTAAAGACAAAATGACGGACCATTAAAGAGAGAAAAAAGGTCTCCTACTTGCCAAGTGTTAAAAGATGCCACGATTTTCACCATTTGATTTAGTATTGACATAACAGAATGCCATTTGTGTCGGTAAAAATAAATGGTGTGCAATCAAAATATCAGCCTTAGAATCGTTGGTAATATATTCAGTTTTAATTACCAAAACCTGTGGCGTTTTTCAGCTTGAAAACCGTGAGGCACTCTTTGTGTTTTGGTATATTATGTAGTGCTTTGGAGGTGTGGCTATGCATCGCAACGGTGTTTAATGATTTTAAGATTTTACTAGAGATACTTTGCAATTTGAAGTTATTTCCGGAAGTGACTAGCTATCGGTCTAATGTCTCTTTGCGGAGGAAGTGTGCCTAGCTTTCATTATGAATTTGTTTTTCTATGCTGACCAGGTGTGGCTAGCTATCTATCAGCTATTGATGACGGAAGAGTGTCAGCGAAAGTACGAGTTGGACCCGTACCGGAAGAATACTCTGCTGAAGGTAACAACCTTCTCATATCAACTCGTCGCCATTTTTATTTTATTATTATTATTTTATTTTTGGGGTGGGGGGGGGGGGGGGAGGTTAACTTTCAGTTCTGTGATGGGTGAACGGATCCGTTGCGTACACTTACCAGAACCAATCGTTAGGCTGTTCAGCTACCTGCTTAACCAACCCTGGCTAGATTTGAACGCGGGACCTTTTGGGTTTATAAGGCAGTCGCTCGGAGCTACTATCATCCCACCCCCCTCTCCCACCCCCTCTCTCTCCATTTAGTTTTTTTTCTTCATCTGTAGTTTCTTTTTTTTAAAGTGAACGAATTGAACAAGCAACATTTATGGTAATGAACAAAGAAAAGCACGGCAGTTTTGACGAAAAAAAAACTTCCTCACATGAAAACTGAAAATAAAAATTAATAAGAAGTCTGCGTCTTGATTTCTATAAAGGAAAAGACTATTTGCACCGCAGGAATTGGAAGAGACAAAAGTTCAAATCTTGTAGTGCGAATAGCCACTTGATTCTGTAAATGCCTGATTTTGATTGACAGCTTCGCGCGCACCTGCATGACGTTATGCTTGATCAACTTCCGGTCATGGCAGGACTACGGCAGTATCTGGAGCACCTGTCTCTCATGGACCCACCGCCCGTCAAACGTGATCTCATCCTCGAACAAGTAAGCCTCTCCCCCACCCCCCCCCCCTCCCCCCCACCTCAAATAGCAGGGCTTAATACAACTCTCCCGAACCCTTCAAAGCGATCTCGTTCTGGGACACCTTACTCGTTAATTCTTGGGTGCAGCAGCTCCATCCCGCTGCTCATCAGATGACGTGGCGTGACGTATGACGCGTTGGTCCCGCCACACATGACGTCACGTATGACACGTTGGTCCCAATACACGTGACGTGACGTATAATGACAAGTTGATCCTGCCACACATGACGTGACGTCACAAAGAATAATAGGTTGGCCCCGCTTTATGTATCATGACGTCACGTGTTTGTTGCAGGTGCCGGAACTAAGAGACAATTTCTTGAAGAAATACGAAGGGAAATGGGCGAAAATTGCCAAAACACAAAACAACACCTTCTTCAGCCCTTCAATGCTGATGTACAAGCACAAGCAAAGCGGTATGTAAGCCTCCCCCCCCCTCACCAGGTGTGGCAGTGGGTAGCCTCCCCCTGCCCCCGTGACCAGGCGAAGCGGTGAGTAAACCTCCCCCACTCCCTCTGCATACCCCCCCCTCCCCCCCCCCCGTGACCAGGCGAAGCGGTGAGTAAACCTCCCCCACTCCCACCTCTCTCTCTGCACACCCCCCCCCCCGTGACCAGGCGAAGCGGTGAGTAAACCTCCCCCACTCCCACCTCTCCCTCTGCATACCCCCCCCCCCTGCCCGCGCCCCGTGACCACGCGAAGCGGTGAGTAAACCTCCCCACTCCCACCTCTCCCTCTGCACACCCCCCCCCCCCTCCCCTCCTGCTCCCGTGACCAGGCGTAGCGGATATAAAACCCTCCCCCATCCCACCTCTCTCTCTCTCTGACCCCTGTGAGCAGGTGTAGTCGTAAGTCTCTCCTACCCCTTGCCCCCGTGATCAGGCGAAGTGATGAGTATACCTGCCCCACCCCCACTACCCAAGAGACCAGGCGAACCGATGAGTAAACCTCCCCACCTCCTCCCTCCTGCCCTCCCTGTGAGCACACGAAGCGGTGACTACAGTCACCAATCATCAAAAAGAGTAATATTGCGTGTATCCAAAATGTAGTATTTTGTGTTCAAAAATATTTCTAACTGAATGTGCATATTTCACTTAAGTTAACGCACTATGCAAGTATTTATAATAAAACAGGACAGTCTTGTCTTGGCAAGTGGATGGTGGTGTGAGACGGAGGTGGCGTGAGGAAGATCTGGTTGGAATCTAATGGTTGTGACCTTTATGATATCTGCAGGCTTGTGGACACGTATAACTTCGATGTACTGGAGAGTTTGATAGCAGAGCCTCCCAAGTGTGTGCTGTGCGGGGAACCCGCCACCAAACGCTGTTCACGCTGCCAGAATGAGTGGTACTGCCGCAGGTAAGAAAACGCGCCGCATCACGTGATCGAGTGCCTATCGCGTCACGTGACCAGTCCAACACCCCGCAGCACCGAGTCACGTGTTCATTCCTCAGTCACAATCCCCGCAGCAACGGGTCACGTGTTCGTTGCCCAATCAGTCCCCGCAGCAACGAGTCACGTGTTCGTTGTCCAATCAGTCCCCGCAGCAACGAGTCACGTGGTCGTCCAATCAGTCCCCGCAGCAACGAGTCACGTGTTAGTTGCCCAATCAGTCCCCGCAGCAACGAGTCACGTGTTCTTTCCTGTCACAGTCCCCGCAGCAACGGGTCACGTGTTCGTTGTCCAATCAGTCCTCGCAGAGTCACGTGTTCATTCCTTAGT
The DNA here is from genome assembly GCA_949752745.1 of Protula sp. h YS-2021. Lineage (NCBI taxonomy): Eukaryota > Metazoa > Annelida > Polychaeta > Sabellida > Serpulidae > Protula > Protula sp. h YS-2021. The sequence goes on along the minus strand of OX457027.1, from coordinate 101,907,910 downwards.
CACAATCCCCGCAGCAACGAGTCACGTGTTCATTGCCCCAATCAGTCCCCGCACGAACCACGACGCGTGTTCATTTCCAGTTATAGTCCCGTCAGCAGCGAGTGTAGTATTCAGAACCTTTCACGAGTCACTTTCTGTAATAACAGTTCCCGCAGCAACGAGTCACCTTTTCATTTCCCTGTCACAGTCCCCGCAACAAAGTCATTTGTTGATTTTCATTCACAGTCCCGCAGCAACGAGTCACGTGTCCATTCTCGCGCATTTTATTTCCATCTGAAGCGCATTTTAACAAATGTACTTTATATATATATATATATATATATATATATATATATATATATATATATATATATAAAGCAGTGCTTGTTCTTGAAGTATACTTTTCTTGTAGTTTTTGCGTTGCCAAGTGATCGCACGGGTGACGCATGGGTGGGTGTTCACCCCTCGATGATCTCGCGATTATTCTATTAATGTATGTGCCGGTCATGTGATTTTGCAGGGAGTGTCAAGTAAAGCACTGGTCAAAACACAAGAAAGCCTGTGATCTCATGGTCGAATCCCAGCAAGAAGCGACACAGCGAGAACAGAAACAAACAACCCAAACGTAGCCCCAAGCCAGAGCAAAGCAAACAACCCAAACGTAGCCCCAAGCGAGAGCAAAGCAAACAACCCAAACATAGCCCTGAATGAGAACAGAAGCAATCAACCCAAACATAGCCCTGAATGACAACAGAAGTAAACGACCCAAACGTAGCCCCAGAGAACAGAAACAGACCACATTTGACCCTAACCAGGAAGAGAAGTAAACAACCCAAGCGTTACCCCAAATGTTCTTGGGGAAACGTTTCAAAACGTGGTCGGGCGTACAGCCCAAATGCAGGCTGTATATGATGGTAAAATTTTCCAAAATTAGAGCGGTTTTTTTTTTTTTATCTTCGTTTTTTTTATTCTGAAAACGTGAAAATGCCGAAATGTCAAATAAATGGCTATTCTCTGTACAAAATCCGAGTATCCAGTATATGGCTACAGGTGTATTCCGTCCATTTTATGAAGAAAAGTAAATTCATCATGGCGATTTTGATCAAACACACCACGGGAGAGGCTGGAGTTAGAAACTGTAGTCACACAAGGTGAAATTGAACAACAGGTTCAAACTGGTGAAAATGTACCTCTGCCGCTTTTAAATTTGATTACTGTAATCGGCTGTCAGAGTTCGAAATTTTGTTGAGTTTCGATCCGTTGCTTTCCGCTCCCTTCTACGCGAGGCTAATTACTGGGGTTTGCTCGGAGGAGAGGGGCATCATATGGTTGTAAAATTGTCGGTTCCCCCCCGCCCCTTCCTTCCCCCCGGTGTGGCTGTTTTAAGTTGTAAACATTGAATACGTGAAAGTGTTAAATTATACAAAGGCCTGTTTACGTATCTGTTATAACAACGGGGGTTTCCGGTGGGGGGGGGGGGGGGGGGGGGGGGGGGGGGGGGGAGGGGAAGGATGATGTTAGGCGTGTGATGTGATGTGTGATTTTTTGGCATGTTATTCCGTCCTTTATGTAGCTGTGGAGAATGATATAACATCGTTCCGATCTGAGAGGGGGGTGGGGGAGGAGGGGCTGGTAAGGTGGCTAGGTGATATCACTAGACTCCCAGGTATGTTATTCCGTCCTTTATGCAGCTATGGAGAGTGATTGATATAACATCTTTCCGATCTATGAGGCGGGTGGGGGTGAATTCGCTCGATTCCCATCCTTTGTGATAATACATGGCTTGTTTAATCGCCATGGCCTTTCGTATCGATGTTGCTGGTGAGAAGTTAAACATTTAGTTTTACTGAATAACCCAGTGCTTGAAATAAAACCTTTCTAATGCGTGTGGTCTTTTCTTGAGTGTCCACGAAAACGAAATCGGAAAAGCTCCGTGATTGGTTGGCAGGTATTTGACGAATCGGACTGTTCTATACTGCGACTCGCAAAATTGATGCATGGATTTCGTAACATGAATGTAGTTTCGGCGTTGATAGACACAGCTACGGCTGCCAGGTGGATTCCACTCTATCGAGATGAATGACGGGCCTAGAATTAGCCGGGACACAACGATTTTCAGCCCTACAGAAAAGAAATTATTGTCCGTAGTACCAAAACTTCACAAGCTTTAGTACAGACGACAACCCCGATCCGGCATCCAAGATGGCGGCCACTGTGACCTTGAAATTGCGTCAAAGTGAAAATAAATAAATAAGAAGCATTTACCTACTATGGTACTTCATGCAGGCTATATACTAATAAATACCACATGAAGGCCGATGGACGGCTAGACGGACAGTACGAAAGATGGACAACACCCAAACCTATAATTTTCTAAAAGATAAAAAAAGACGGTCATGTGAACGCAGCACAGTTGATGTAAGGGTGAAAAGAAAACTGTACGGCACCTGTTCCTCAACCTACTCCTATTCTGGAATGGGCATGATTTTTAATCTCTGAATTACACAGAATACCAACAAAGCTGATTTGTCAGGGAATCTGTTGCGAAAGACTCGGGTCTATAAAGATTTATTTTGCAAATGAAAAATTATTCGCACGATACATGGTTTTCATTCTTTCGTCACGTTATCATTTCAGTGTGTTCTTTTGAATGTGGATGTTTTGGCACAGCGATGGCTCAGGAAGTCCCTGGATCAATCCCCCCCCCCCCCCCCCCCATCCCCCACACACCTCCCGAAAACCCAAAGTTGTCAGTTAAACGTCGTAATTCTGCTTCCCAGAGCTAATCGGTGTGCACATACAACTCTCAATTTTAGGGATTGAGAATTACGAGATTATACGCTAAAAGAGGTCAAGTCACTTCTGGTTTCCAGAACTCTAAAGTTAGGCCTAATATAAGAGCTATTATATGTGCACCTCGAAACTACAGTGCACACAAAACATCAGTGTACAGGGATATAGATATATGGTACTTTCAACTTCAGCTGGGCCAATGTCCTCGGGCGACGTGGCTCATTTACAATATAAACTCTTGTTAGGACCCATACTACCTATATGTAAAATATTTCGCCAATCGATCATGAAATGTAGGCTTGAATGTGTTAACAAACTCATTCAAATGAGTAAGGATTGGGAAAATTTGTTAAGTTCAGCTGGGCCAATGTCCTTGGGCCGACATGTCTCATTTACAAAACCGATCCTTGTCCGTTCCAGTACCACCCATATATAGAATATCTTAACAATCGGTCGAAAAATGTAGGCTTGAGTGACCAACGGACAGACGGACCCGAAAACTATAGTCCCTCGGCGGGGGATTAATAAGTTCACAAGTACTCAATGAATGTGCAAATTTTTAAATGCCAGAGTCACTGTCCTCGGGCCGACCTAGCTCATTTACATTATTAACCATAGTAAGCCACCCACACTAACTATGTCTAAATTATAACATTCGACAATAAATTAAGAAATGTTGGCTCGAGGGTGTTAAACTCACTCAAGTGCTCAAAGACAATTTTAAATTCCAGCTGGGCCAATGTTCTGGGGTCAACCTGGCTCATTTACAATACCAACTCTTATTAACACCCATACTGCCTATATGTACAATATTTTAACAATCGATCAAGAAATGTAGGCTAGAGTGTGTTAAAAAAAGTGTCGACAGACAAACCCGAAAACTAGACCTCAAAGCCGCGCTACGCGTCGGCGGAGAACTAATAATTTCCATACACTGGAAAGCAGTTTGAGCAGGACTGATAAAAATAAAATCCTATAAAACTAACACTGCCCGCCTCCAGCAGCAGTTTGGTGGGAACAAATTGCTTCTGGCTTAAAATTTAAACGCTAAAGGTTATATGAGCTCAGAACTTCAAGACATTGTGTACATTTTAGTGACCCTAAAAGTAACAGGCTTAGTACACGCGACATGAACTAGAGCAGCGTATATAGCCCACATATTCCCCACAGGTCCCCCCATCAGTTAAACACGGTCATCAATGTAAACCTTAGACATAGCACAAATCGAACAATACACTAGAAACGCCGTCTCTAATTGGTCCATTTTCCTTGGGCCACCCTGGCCCATTTACAATACCGATCCTTGTTAGTGCCCACAGAAGCTACACACCCAAGTTTTATTAAAATCCCTGCAGTTGTTCTCGAGATATCGTGTTAACAATAATCAATCAGGAGCGGAAATTTTCCAAGTCCAGTTGGTGCATTTTCCTTGGACGAAACTCGCCCATTTACAATACCGATCTGTTTGTTCCCACAGAAGCTACATACCAGGTTTCAATAAATCCTAGCAGCAGTTTTTACGTTATCGTGATAACAAGCTGTTGATGACAGACCGACAGACAATCGGTCGATCGCACATATTCCCTACGAATGTGAGGAATAAAACAGTGCTCTAAATATGCAGGTGACTGGCGTCAAAGGAGAAAGCTACTAAAATATTCGTACGGACAGACGACATACCTAAAGCTCAAGTATGCCAAAAATCTTACGGACTGATACAGCAAACCTTTCCGTTGGAAAGAAGAGCCCAATTCCCCCACCCACCGCCCTCTCACCACCCCGAATTAAAAGCACGTAAAAGAACACAACAAATGTTAAGACAATTACTTTTATTCCTCTCTTTACGATTAAAAACATACAAAATACAAATCCACAAGGTGAAAATTTAAATAGCAGATTAAGTTCCAGTTGAATAGCAGATAAAGCCCAGCAACGTCACGAACACTGAAAGCCGTGACGTCACCAGCACTCAAAGCTGTGACATCACGAACACCGCAACGTCACGAACACTGAAAGCCGTGACGTCGCGAGCACTGAAACCCGCAACGTCAGGAGCACTAACAGCCGTGATGTCACGAGCACTCAAAGCCGTGACGTCACGAGCACTGCAACGTCACTAGCACCAAAAGCCGTGACGTCGTCAGCACTGAAACCCGCAACGTCACGAGCACTGAAACCCGTGACGTCACTAGTTCTTAACAAATATCAAATAGAAGCACACACTCGTTAACCCCACATACACAAGTCTTCTTTTTTTTTCTCAACCACAGTCTCATCAAAAAAATTATTTTTGTGGAGTAAAGAATAGAACAAGGCATTTTTTTTTAATCGTGCCAACTGTACAAAAGTAGTTTCAATATGTAGTTCTTAGACAAATCTGTTATTTCTGATACAACTTGCATAAAGCATTTTCTATTGGAAACTAAAACGCAGGTTTCTACCAGGGTGCAATTTCGAGATTTGAAAAAACAAAAAAAAAATAAATAAACACATAAGTTTGAAACAAAAAGCAACCCGCAAATGATTCAAAGACTTGCTCTTTTTATTATTATTATTATTATTTATTATTTTTCAAGGATAATTCTATTGAAAATAATGTTGAAAATCGCCACATCCCTCCTCCCACAAAAATCTTCACACTGCACCCTGGTCCAGAAACCATTTTCAACAGTCTACATACAGCGGACGCGCCACCATGGCAACGAAACAAGGGCGTTACTTAGCAACAAAGCAAACAGGTTCCCTGAGAACGAAGAAGACAGGTCATCGAAGGTACAGCAGACTTGTGAGAACACGCCGTATAAATACATTAATTTCTAAGGAACGCTCAATGACATAGCATTAGATAAACAATTGTGTCCAATTTCACGATGCGTAAGGATTCGAATTTTTTTTTTAACCGTTATTTAGTATTTTTGTTTAGAAAATAGGATGCTGCCATCTGACGGCGTTACCCATAACCAATGCCTCACTGCGCGTTCCTCATTGACCCGAGTGACACTATTCACACAGATTGAAGGAGTCCAAAATAAAACAACCCCTTGCCAAGGGGGGCATTTTCGGACTCGCCGAGGTTCTGAGGTACTCCATCCAAGTTGAAGGATACGCAGTCGTTACCAACATCTACCCAGCGAAGAGGAAAAAGGAAATTGACTCACAGAACATCTAAAGTAACAATAAATACATCTAAAAATGGCACGCGCTAAAGGATTATGGTACGGTCATGGCATATACAGCCAACCCAAACCCCCCGACGAGCTAGTTCTCCGAAATAGACGACGCCCTCCCCTCCCCTCATCACCCACTCAAACCAATTACTCGACGATCATGACATATACACCCAACCAAAATCCCCAGCAAAATAATTACTCGAAACTATCCTAACCCCCCCCCCCCCCCCCCCCCACTTCCAACACCCCTCAACCACCCGTTAACTTTGAAACCTAACGAGAAATTCAGTGAGCATTAAGACGCGATTGATCTGGTGGAGGGGACAGGGGGTAAAGGGGGGGGGGGTTACCGAGTACACAATTAACTTTGTCCTACTCAGAATAAAATCGACACGACACCGTATTTACAGTAGAGATCGTCTCCGTTAAAAGCACGAGAGATATGTGTTCATTGAATTCGCCCTCGCCCGCCACAGCGGCCAATCAAATACGTCCGCTTGACAAAGCATACAATAAAAAATAAACTGAAAAGTCTAACACGTGTTGACTATCTTTACAAACTTCCCTAAAATCTCCTGTCGGAGAACTGCCAATTTTTCATAATGATGCTTTTCAGTTAACAACATTAAAAAATACACTTTTAATTACGCCATGTTCAGCTAATATACCACTCCCCCCCCCCCCCCCCCTCCTCTCCCGCAACTGGAGTTTCAAATAAGAAATATATGAAATACCTTTTTGAATTTCCGTTCAGTCACTCGTGCCAAAATCTAAATCTTAATTATAATTTTTTTTCAGGAGATTACACACTGCTCATCAACCTGAACGGCAAAATTGGCTCCAGCAGTCCTCGTCACGTGAACCAAACGCATGCGTACTACTTACACAACTGACAACACGCATGCACACTTGCTCAGGAGTTCCTCCCCTCCCCCCCCCCCCCCTTCTTTTCGTACTTAAATACAGTAACGTTCTTGGCACACCTTTCAAATTAAAGTCTTCTTCTTTTAATGCCTTTCTCATCTCATCTTTCTTGACACGAATCAATATTTCTTGCATCTTTTTTTTTTTTATCTCCAACAAAAAATCAACCAGCTTACATGGTCCAAGATAAAACAGCAGTTCTTTATTGTCTACCCACTACAACAAATGCCTCAAGTGTGACTATGTACAATGTCTAAAAATAGCCGCGGGGCGCAAGTGACGTCACCAGGGGCAAGAAAACGACACCACAATGACCAGCGGGGGGTGGTGTGTGAGGGGTGTATGCTGCCTTTCGCTTCACACACAACAACTGTCTCGACTCCTTATCCTCCCACCCCCCCCCCTCCCCCTCCAGTGACGGCGGCGTGTACCTAAAGAAAGTGGGTCACAGGAGGATTTGGCGGAGGTTAGCGGCGCGACTTGGGGAGGGGAGCATGTAATTATTGGTCCTCCTCCTCTTCCTCTTCTTCCTCCTCCTCTTCCTCCTCCTCATTGTTGGCCGCCGGCTCCTCGACCTTGACCTTCTTCGCCGGCGTTGTGATGCCCTGGCAACACGAAGTACTGGTGGGTCAACACGTGCAATACGAGGGGGAGGGGGGGGGGGGGGGGGGGAAGGGCACGTGGGTCACTAAGCGCAACTCTCACCATATTACGGGAGTATCTGGGGCATCAGTGGCAACAAATGCAACTTTCTTCAAAAACCAAACTTGGTCAACCAGTGCAGCTTAATGCATCATACTTACTCCATGGGAACAACTCAGTGCAAAATGACATTTAGAATTAGAATGGCTGCGTTTTTTCTTTCTTTTTTTTGTTTTTTTTTTTTTATTTTTTGATATTTTTTCTAAACCTTCTGAAGTCGCCTGAAAACGCACGCAAAGGTGAAGTCACATTCACCTGGTCGCACATAAAAAAAAAAACAAAAAAAACAAAAAAACATAGACTCTTCAATAATTTCGCATCAATTAGGCGCTTTAGCAAAATACATATCTTCAGTCTCAGTAAGTAAGTCCCGAGGCCGCCACATTTTGTGTTTGTTTGTCTGTGCGGTGTTTAACGCCCCGTTCACCAACTAGCATGGGTATATCAGGACGCAAGTGGGAAAAAAAAAGAAGGAAGAATGATGAAATAGTAAAAGAAGAGTTAGAAAGACAGAAATTCCGATAAGTCACCTCTTGCGCCATTCACGGAACAGAACATAGTCGGTGTATTCTTAAGATTTCCCCCAACCCACAGGAGGAGGGAACATTGTTACTTTACGCTGTGTCATTTAGGTGAAAAGATAACCGCTCTTGTAATACACGTTATATCGAAGCAGAACAACACCCGACTGGAAAATATCCGACCGAACAAAACTAGACTGAAAATATCCGACCGGAACACAACTGCTGAAAAATATATAAACCGGACAACATCCGACTGGAAAATATCCAACCGGGCAACACCCGACTGGCAAATACCAGACTGGAGAATGCCCGACACAGGACTTCACTGGTAATCTCCTATGATGGGTTCCGTCCTGTAGGGTTGGGTCCCATGTCAGGCTACCGTCCCGTGGGGGTAATGTCCTATGTAGGATAGAGTCCTGTAGAATAATGCCCCACGTCGGGTATTGTCCTAGACCCACGTCACACATTACACGCCGAAATAAACCCCCGGGACCAGTAACGCTTCAACTCCTCACTCCTTTATCTGAATCTGTGTTACATTTGACAAGTTCAAGTCTTTCATGGCTGACAAAGAGCAAGAAATGGAAGTACTGTCAACCGCCGTATTCTCAAAAGTTAACTGCAGTGCAAGCAGTGAAAATGACCTGATCCGGCTAACTGATTCACTTTGCTTGATTGATTGGTTTCAGTTTGCAATATATAAATTTTGTTTTCGCTACAAGTGGGCAAAAAATTTAAGCGCCAACTTCCGAAAGTGTCGTGTGTCAAGGGAATCTGTGAACTTTCGTGAATACGGCCTCGAGAATAAAACTAACAAGTCACAAAACCGCAATAGACACACATACCTGATTGTAGTCTCTCATTCTTTGCTCATAGTTGAGTTTCTCTTGTTCTGCTAATTTCTCAAACGGCACTTTCTCATCCGCCTTCAAGTTATTCCACGCCTCACCAGCTGAAAAACACAACCGCTCCAAGCATCACACTTGCTGGAGAATACAGCACGTTAGGGGACGCGAAGGGTCGATGGAAAGATGCCCCCCCCCCCTCCCCTTACAATTTGTGTTCAATAACGTGTAAATCTTTTCGTTTTTTTTTTTTTTTGTCGATTCGATCCATTCCGAACGAAATTTCTGATCCTCAAACATTTTCTTTTCTTCGTATTTTGCGGTTAGTGGTTACAGGATTCCAAAACACAACATACGCAATAGGGGTGTTACAGTTCGTACCGTAACAGAACACCGACCACGGTTCTTCGATTCGGTTAAAAAAAAGTATTTTCGTTTTCTTTTTTTTTTTACAGTTTTTTTCAAAACCTCAGCATGTTGACATGTTGCTCTTTTTTTTTTAAAAAAATATGCACATGTGCCAAGTTATCACTTCACATTTTAATGTGAAGCGTTCCTTTAGCGACAGTAGCGTTATGTTTCCTAAGTGTAATTCAAGATTTAAAGCTTCCTTTAATATGTGTAAAGCCGTATTGTTTATGGCGTTATAATTAACAAGCTGCAAATGTTTTCAAGTTAGAACACAACTGTAATGACTGCTATGTGATATTAACTTTAGTTAGGGCAAAACTGCAATGATTGTTATAGGATATACCTTAATTTAGTTGCAAGTTCGGTGACTTGAAATAATACAAGTATTGATTGTTATTAGTCAATGGAAATATAGTCGGGCTGAGTTATCACCAATATTCATAAATTTGGCGATTATCTTAAATTTATACTCGCCAAACTACTTTTGCTTAAAAATCATACTCGCCGATTTGGCGAGTGTGATTTGATTCATACTGGCCAACCCAAACTTTCGCTCGCCATGGCGAGCTTGCGAGTGCCGATGTTGCACCCTGTAGCTATATATTTGTTTTTGTTGCGGGGGCGGGGGGGCGTGGGAGGGAGTGCCAAATACCGCCAGTCCTGTCGCGTTTTCACCGCTAATGACATGCCCCCCTCCAACCTCCAAAAAACACCCACTCACCCTTTACGCGCTCGTGACGCCACATGGGTTTATCTCCCTCCCCCCCCCCCCCCCCAACACCCACTCACCCGCCCTTCTGAGTTCTCTATGCGCTCCTGACGCCACATGTATTTACCCCCCCCCCCCCACACACACTCCCGAACACCTACTCACCCGCCCTTCTGAGTTCTCTATGCGCTCCTGACGCCACATGTATTTACTCCCCCCCCCCCCCCACACACACTCCCGAACACCCACTCACCCGCCCTGATGAGTTCTCTATGCGCTCCTGACGCCACATGTATTTACTCCCCCCCCCCCCCCCCCCCACATACACTCCCGAACACCCACTCACCCGCCCTGATGAGTTCTCTATGCGCTCCTGACGCCACATGTATTTACTCCCCCCCCCCCCCCCACACACACTCCCGAACACCCACTCACCCGCCCTTCTGAGTTCTCTATGCGCTCCTGACGCCACATGTATTTACTCCCCCCCCCCCCCCCCCCACTCACCCGCCCTGATGAGTTCTTTATGCGCTCCTGACGCCACATGTATTTACTCCCCCCCCCCCCCCACTCACCCGCCCTGATGAGTTCTTTATGCGCTCCTGACGCCACATGTATTTACTCCCCCCCCCCCCCCCACTCACCCGCCCTGATGAGTTCTCTATGCGCTCCTGACGCCACATGTATTTACCCCCCCCCCCCCACTCACCCGCCCTGATGAGTTCTTTATGCGCTCCTGGAACTCCTTCAAAGTTGGTCTTGTACTTGAGGCGGAAGTCGGCTAGAAACAGGAAGTATGCCGACTGCGGTCTTTTGGGTTTACTGTCATCTTTCGGCCGTTTGCCCGAATACGCCAACATCTGAAAGCAAGTGTGAAACTAGTCATGCAGGCCCCACAATAAAGGATCCTTGGAGAGGGGAGAGTAAAGGGGGGATTCAACACTGCACTGCTTTTCCCTTTCAAACAAGAGCGTTTCACTTCACTAAATCTTACCCTCTCTTATATTCTTTCACAAAGCATACAAGAAAAAAAAAAGATCTACTGCAGTGATGTCGGCTATTGTTCCCGCGCAGTCAGTTTGCATGCTCCGACAATTGACCAAAATAGATATAACGGCAGCCGAAACGAGTCGACTGCCCTGAAACAATTGACGCGATTACTCCGTCAATAACCGGTGTCGTTATAAAAGGATTCTACTGTATTTCCTGGGTAAAGTGGCATATCGTTACAACGATATTCAGCGTATCACGACACAATGATCTAAACCCAGACAAATTTTTTTTGTTCCTGCGGAAACTACAGCCATGTCGTTATAGCGAGGCTCTACAGTAGTTCGTTCACCTCGCGATCGTATCTTTCCTTGTCCGCGGCGGCCAGCTTCTCGTACGGGCCTTTGTCGTCGGCGGGAAACTCCTTCCAGATGGCAGCCACGTCTTTCGTCCACTGCGCGACCTAAAAAATCGCACATAAGGGTTGACCGCAATATCTGTCCATCCTATCAACTACCGCGTGAACTCTGCACATCAACTCGCGCCCTTAGGAGGGTGTTAACCAACTTACAACTGCAATACCAGGTAATTAAGTCTTTTTCTTTCTTTTTTTTTTTTTTCTTTTTCTTTTTCTTAATTAATCTAAAAAAATAAATAAATCATTTTTTTTAATTAATCTAAAAAATAAATACACAAAACCTACAACAAACGCACTCAAAAAATACCAGAAACACATTTTACATAAATATATTTATTTATTATACTTTTTTCTCCTTGCGCGATACATGGCCTGTCTAAACTGTCCCCCCGCCCATTTTTTTTTTTCTTTTGCTATATACTAGATCTTGCCATGTAATCTCGCCCCATGCCCTCTGACAGGAAAAAAAACCCAAAAAGGCAAACCTTTGTAATTTTGTGGCCAGCGCGTTCCGCCTCCCTCCTCTTCTCGCCAATGAAAAAGAAGTAAGCGGAGCATGGTCGTTTCGGCTTGTTGGGATCTTTCGGCTTCTTCACTTTGCCCAGCGCTCCCTTTGGTCGACCTAGAAAAAAAAAAAAAACAAATCACAACAGCGACCGATTAGCTTTATAAAGGTCCTACTGTACACAAAACTTCTGAATAAAATAAACCCATTGGACTAATGTCAGAAACCTCAAGCTTATAATGAAGCACTATGTGCATTAACTGATGTTCACCGTTTTCACGTCTGTATGCCAAAGACTTGAAATTAAGAATCTGACGGCAGTTGGCCGTTCAAAAAAAAAAATAATTGCAAAAATAGCGCATCTAAAATGATAGACCTGTAGCCCTACTATGCCGTATCAGCTCCCATCAGTAGCGTATCCAGTGTTTCTTTTTTTCGCTCCAATGCGACACTATGCTTACTTTTGTGCAAACTTTTGCTCATGTATTCCCAGCCCTTCCTGCCCAATTACCCCCTCTCGCGTTTGCTTGAACATCGGCCCCTTCCCACTTAGCATCGGTGCGGATTATAATGGTCCTACTCACAGTAGTTAGAATTTTCTCTTTTTTCAGTCTTCCTATAATGAAGCACTATGTGCATTAACTGATGTTCACCTTTTTCACGTCTGTATGCCAAAGACTTGAAATTAAGAATTTAACGGCCGTTCCAAAACAAAAAAAAAAAATGCAAAGTGGTCATTATGGTGCATCTAAAATAATAGACCTCTAGCCCTACTATGCCGTATCAGCTCCCATCAGTAGCGTATCCAGATTTTCTTTTTTCGCTCCAATGCGACACTATGCTTACTTTTGCTCATGTATTCCCAGCCCTTCCTGCCCAATTACCCCCTCTCACGTTTGCTTGAACATCGGCCCCTTCCCACTTAGCATCGGTGCGGATTATAATGGTCCTACTCACAGTAGTTAGAATTTTCACTTTTTTCAGTCTTCCTATAATATGATTTCCAAGCTTTTCCCTCAAAAACACTCGAGGAATATTTGAGGCAAATTTCCAGGACTCGCACAAAATTCCAGGATTTCAAAGGACGCAGGAACTATCTACATAACTGTGATAAGTCTTTCGGACTTCACTGTCTTTTATCATTCTCAGCCATAATTCCCTAATGTGACCTAGCCTGTAATCTGCACATACTCATTAAATACAGCAGAGGTCCTCAACTGCTCATAAACGGTCCGGTGACAAATATCTCTCAGACATAGGTACCCTATTCTCGTCTTTGTGTTGATTTGAAGCAATTCAAAGGTGGTTTTTTTGGGTCTAGGACAAAACCCCCCGTGACCAAACCCCCGCGCGCATAACCCCCGTGTCAAAATCCGATCGGACCAACCCCCCCCCCCCCCCTCTCAGCCTAATCAAAATGTCAATATAATGTGTCAAATTCGGGCCTCTCGAATTTCACGGACTTTACACGAGACACGACGCAAAAATAATTTGCAACACTGACTAGTTACTGGCTCCAGTTTCAGCACGAATACAGACAAAAGATCTGCAGCCGAAACGAGACGAATCTGAAATTTTCAATTCTTATTCAGATAGTTACCGAAAGTCCTCCATGGATAGCTCTCCCCTTCCTCTCCTTATATCATACTCAGGGTTGCCGCGCAAAAAAAAAAAAAATCCAGGATTTTATGAGGTAAAATGCCAGGGCTTTCCGATACATGTATTTGTATGCAAAGTTCAAGGACTCGCACCGCTTTAACCTATCTCCGTACAACAAGTTTACATAACTTTTTTTCGAGAAGTCGTGTTTTGACAATTTTTGGTCGATTTCAAAAATAATGTGACGTTGCACTTGTACAATACATATTTTTTTCACTGAATAAAATTTCAGAACGCTGGATCGAATAGTTTTGGCGCACTCGTCTGGACAAAATCCAGCCATTTTTGACATGTCGTATTTTTGAGAATTTTTGGCCCATTTAAAAAATAATACGGCGTTGCAAACCTTGAATATGCGTTCTAACCGTATGCCAAAGCAAAAAGCTATATGAAAATAATAATATAGCCCGGACAGGAAGGCGTACGAAAGCGGACAGAGGAACAAGCTGAAACTAATATCCCCTAGTTACACAGGGGGACAATTGCATACTAGCTAGAAAAATGTGTATTTCACAAGAAACACATAAGTGGGCTGCAATTTTTAAAAGATCACAAGATGGCTTTTCAAACTTGCACACTGAAAGAAGAAATAGGATTCTGAAAGTTTTTCTCTCCGTTTCTTTATAATTTATCCCCCACAAATAGCAATCGAAACGACACCTTCACCGGAAAGGGCTGATAGTACGATTTTGCTTACTGATAAAAAAAATAAAACTTCCTCCATCGCACCGAAGCTGCAGTTTGTTATCCTTATATTTCACTTTGAACAAAATCTGTCAGAATTTCTGTTTTGGGGCCAGCTGACAGAAACTATATATAGTCAGTCAACACTTCAGAAACTAAAATAGATGCAAGTACTAGTAGCTTAGTTGTTTAGAATCGTGCACTTAACATTTTGGCAGCTGAAAGTTTTTTTTTTTTGTTTTTTTTTTTTTTAACTTCCGTCATTTGCATGGCGCCAGCTGTACAAACCGTACATACATATTGGTCTATTAGCGACAAAAGATTATCATACCCTATATGAGCGATTCGTACTTGGACCTTTCTGAAAAGTCTTTGTGTTTCGACTGAACTCAGCTGGGAAGATATAAAGAAACGACAGAAAAAGGGGCAAAAAAACAGCAAAATTTCATTTTGCCACAGACATATTAACATTTTTGGCTGAATAATGCGCAAAATAGTTAAATAGTTTTTAAAGCACCGTGTGATAGCTTTTTACATTCGAAAGTGTGCAAGCTGAAACAAATTTAGAATTTTTATGTTTTCCTCTTATCATTTCTTCATAATTTATATTAAAAAAAATTGGTAGTAGAAACGGCACCTGTACCGGAAAGAGCTGAAAGTACAAACTCGCTTAGTTCAGAATATCATAGTGTGAACTGCGTGGTTTCTAGTTTGAAATAATAAACTGGAATATGCAGTGCAAAACGCTTTTTTCACCTAAAAGGACACGTTCTCAGTTTTGCTAATTTCGATAATGTGTTCAGTTTCAAGTTTCTACCCCCATACTTACTGTTCGAATGCTTGTCGCTTCCCTCTAGAGTTCACTAAAAAGCAACAAAGTGTACCAAACAAAAGGATAACCTTAGTGACACACATCTTTTGAATAACATGGCTTCCATTCAAACACAAAGCGTTCCGATAACGCGTCCAAACACCTGCTAGAATAAGCATAAATTTGCGACATTTATCCAAAAGTATTCTTGAAATATCACCCAATACGGCCCTATAACCATCCTAAGTTGTCATTCAGTTTTTGTAGCAAAAATCGTACCACAAAAAATTGCCGGTAAAACTCAATGAACATTACTATGAATGTCTGTGTGAGAAGAAATATAAGAGAAACATCATGGTTTCAATCTTTCCAAAATGGATGGTAGCCAGTCTCGAATTTTGGCTTTTTAGTTAAGAAAAGCACCACAATATCAGTTCAAATTTATTCAGCATGTTCTTATAATGTGTATTCACCGTGTCAGTTGTACTTACCCATACTTTATTTAGGTACTCAGCCGATAAAAAATTGTTAAAAGTCAAATCTTGCGCCCACACAACAAAGAATAATAAAATCTCTTTCTTCAGTGAAGTGCTCTAAGATCACGTGACAAAGATTTGCCCAATGAAAAAGCTGCGCGGGAAGAAAGTGGGTCATGGAAGGGACTCTTCAATATCAAAATTATATTTTAGTGCAGTCCAATTTTGAGATAATATATAAAAATACCAATATTTCAATGCTTAAATATACAATGTGTTGCAGTTTCAAATACTTGGAAATGATATTTTCAAAATCTTGTAATATAACTTATTTTTAAAGTTTGAAAAACAACATGGTCAGCACTGAAAAATACTGACTATTAGGTTGGCAGAGGGTGAGATAAAGGGTTCGCTGGAGGTCTGCTTTCAACTTTGTCGAAGTTGCCGGTAATCAGCGAGCGGTCGTGGGTAAACTGGTACTATCAATTTAAACTGAAGGTGAGGAGTTCTGTTGAAATTCCACTTATTTTAAAATTCCGTTCCTGCGTTTTTGATCATGTTTTTTTAACCAATTGCTTTATTCCTTATTGCGGATTACCTCGAGCTTCAGCTTTCTGATTGTTTTTAGGTGTTGAATGTGATGTTAATCAATAAAAAGGAATTCTCCTTTTTTTCAACGAAAACAGTGAGCCGTGTTATTTTTTCCAATGCATCCTCCATACATTTTTTGAAAAGAGCTTTATATTTATCATCTGAATCGAGTTAAATTTGAAGTTGCCAGGTCAATGTTTAGCAAAACTCGACTTTCTTCTAATGCTCGTTTTGATTTTAGTGTCAGTGTTTGTGTTTATGCTTGTTAAGACAGAAATCTTGGTTTTATTTTCCCGTGTATATCTATGGAGATTCCTTTATGAAAGATTCAAAATTGTAGTTTACTTTCCGCTAGGATGTCTGAGCGCCTTTTCAAACCAGTATTTGTAACAAAATCAGTTTAACACTTTGTCACGCGTTATTCCACACACATATAAAATTCCACAACACGTGCTCTCAGTCTCAAACGATTTCTGAATGCCGTGGAGTGTAAAATACAAATAATTAAATAGTTAAGTAAACGGATATGGACCGTCCTTGAACAGCAGTATATTGGTTTTACTTTCAGTCTAAATTTGTTGCACATTCTTTGCTACCGAGTGATTAAACACAGATTAAATTGTAAAAAGGTACCTTTTAACTAAGAGTTATAAGGTTTAAGAACCACTACATATTATTGAAAATTTGAGAAAAATCCATTGAGTCCTTCTCCTTTAATTTATTTTTTAAAATAAAATATAGAAAACGCCTAAAACCAGTCTAGGAATCAAGCGATTCTCACCTGCGAGTAGGGTAAAAGTGGGGGCTTAAAAACACTGTCTCTGTATAACGTGGGGATTTAAAAACACTTCTGAAGTGTTTTTAAACCCCCAGTTGTCAAGAAAGACTGGTATGCAGAGTGCAGCCGCATGCGCCGGTTGGGGCAACAAACGCATAAAGAAGCGTCTGTATGGTCGGCCGGTAAGTTGTCATCCTTGAAAATGGACCTCCTGAACTTCTCTGACGACAAGAGCATGGTCTCAAGCGAATTAACACTCCATGACTGAAGAATTGTACTGAAAACATTTGTGAAGGGAACACTTATATACCTTGGAAAAATTAGGTCAACCCCCCGCGATAGTATGTCGGGTCGGAACCCCTCAAGGAAAGGTAGCTACATATACCTATGTATAGTATGTCCGACCCCCCTCCCCCAGGAGAGCCAAATTTAACCATATTTAACCAAATTGACCATAGTATACATATTATAGGAAAGTATGGTAGCAGGGTCGGACTCCCCTCCCCCCAGGATAGTGTGTTGGGTCAGACCTCCCCGATTTTTGCATATTTATCCGTTTCAGACGATTCTGAACATTTTTGGTTTTCAGACCTGCTCCCAGAGGGGGCCATTTTCAGATTTTTGCATATTTATCCGTTTCAGACGATTCTAAGCATTCTTGGTTTCAGAATCCCCCGGAAAAACATAAAAAATAGTGTCTAAACAGGAGGTTAAGGGCTGGTTACAATATTCCAAAGCAACCAGCAAAATGACTTCATATAACAAGACAATCACAGTGATGGGGAACGGTCGTCCAGTAACACTAACAACGGAGTGTTGCAAGTGCTGAGTGTGGTTAGAATATGCAGGGCAGCCTCACAACTGCCCCGTAAACCCTGCTGCTGTGAGGCCTATGGCGGTCTCCTGTGGTACAAGTTTGCAGCGACGTTGGCTGGGCCGGGACTGGTGTGTACAGACTGCTGGTGGCGTGGCGCGACATTCAAAAACATAACATATTACAACTTCCACCCCTTCAAGTGTACAGGAAGACCGTTCACCATGCAACAGTTCTACAGACACCAATGCAGTTGCGGGAACCCGACATGTTGGTGTAGAGCCAAACTTACTAAACTTTCGGCCCTTCGTCCTCTCTTATGAAATGACGCTGATTCTGTCTATGTCTGTCTGTGTGTGTATGTATAAAAGGGGACGTCTGAGAACACATTTCAGCATTTCAGTTCAAGCAATTGATACGACAACAACAGCAATGGCAGCTAGTTCAGTCAAGGATACACCAGTCCTCTGCCTTGAATGCAATGTGGAATTTATATCTTTGGAATTGTTTGAGGCACATACATGTAATAAAGCGGAGATGAAAACTACAGTAAAACGTGCTCGTGAAGAGCCTGAGAAACCAGCAAAGAGACGAAAGATGGAACAAGATGACACTTGAATACACAGGCCAGTCCTCTGCCTTGAATGCAATGTGGCATTTCTATCTCTGGATGCGTTTTAGGCATATGCATGCATACCAGCTAAGATGAAAAATGTGCCTCATGAAGAACATGTTTCAAAGAAACAAAAGACGGGACAAGTGGGGAGAGGTAGAAGGATTAGTCTTGGTGAAAACGCGCAGGAAAAACAGGTTGAGTCCGAGGATGGAACGGATTTACTGCTTGAAATCTTCCATCCTGCAACAGCAACAGAACGGTATTAAGATACATTTGTTGGAGACTTTAAGCCACGGAATGAAATGGTACATTGTGGTGCATGTTCGCTTCAAGAAAATGACAGCGAATGCAGAAGGTGTTATGATAGAACAAGTGGATAATGCGTTTATCAGCAGTTCAACATATACGACACACAATCCAGCGGATATTGAAAAGGACTTGCCAGAAGCCTATAAAGAATTGCTTACTAAGTTTGACGCACAGGAACAACAAGGCTCTGGCTCTGTGTTGGATAATATATTGTACATTGAAGTACATACAGCTACAACGGCGCCTCTGGAAGCGAGTAGTTTTATTCCATTACCGAAGAAAGTGAAGACTATAAGGGGTGTGATAAACATTAAAGACGATGCAAACAAGTGTTTCTTATGGTCAGTATTGGCTTACCTTCACCCTCACGAGAACAACCCATGTCGTGTGGGTCATTACAAACCATTTGAGAAAGAATTAAAGGTAGAGAGTATGACTTTTTTACGCCAGTTACTGACATTTCAAGTTTGAAAAGGAGAACGATGTGTCCATCAACGTGTTTGGATATGAACAAGACGTAGTTGTTCCGATACAACTCGGTCGAAACACCAGTGTCAGAGAAATCAACTTACTTCTGATTAGCAATGAAAAGAAAAGGCATTACTGCTTGATTAAGAATTTCAGCAGAATTATGTGGTATCGATCAAAGCATAAGGCTGCAGCTTTTTATTGTTTCAACTGCCTTCACGGTTTGTGCGATAGGATCTTTTAGATAAGCATCATGAAGTGTGTGGCAAGAACGGAGCACAACGTTTATCATTACCCACGGAACCTTTCATCAAGTTCAAGAATGTAGCCAAACAACAACTGTGGCGGCAGATATCACGGGTTATTGACTAAAACCACAGGGGGTTTTAACGGAAAGAATTTCTTAATTTACATCTTTATTTCCCTCTTTGATTCCGTGAAACTACAATAATAAAATAAAAAAAAGAAGAACAATATTAGAATCGTGTTTTCAATCGATACTTATAAAATTATGCTTAAGCAGTGTCGATAGCTTAAGTACCGAGTGAGAAATACAGAAAATGGTGTGTAAAATACACAACCATGCATATTTTTAGTTCTCCCTTGTAATTCACTCTTTGAAAAAAAATTTCATTTTATATCATATTATTATTAAGACAAACAAAGACAAATTTATTAAAGTAATTTCTTACCCATTGTTTCCCCTGTGTAAGAGTTTAAATTTAAATCCAAAAACAACCCGGAATTCGGCCCACCAGCGACCGCGGCTAGACTTTAACTAATGAAAAGAGCGCTATTCAGTTCTTTTATAGTAGCTGAAAGCGCAAGGGGGGAAAATCAGTCAACCTTAGCCCTTTAAAATCGCGGGCTTTTATCAAGACACCCAAAAAATTGTCAAACAACGACGAACCGCATGTTTCACAAAATTTGTCACAAATCAAATCATACGTCAAATAAAAACAAAGAATGGCATGGAATTCATTCTTTACATGGCTCCCTAAATTAATGAAATTAATTTCACAACTAACAGCATTTGCTTTATCATGAATTACAGCACTTGAGTTCTAGCACAGTAATGACTTACACACCACAATTCATGAAAATGACAGCACTTAAGTTTTAACACAGTAATGACTTACACACCACAATTCACGAAATCTATATCACTATATATGTTTCGACTTTGCGAGATTCCGGTAAGCTACTTTTTGGGCTGTGCTCTCCAGCAGGGGCAACTCCCAACCAAATACACGGTCCCAATACCGAGAGGGGTTAAGGGCGGGACCGAGGTGGGTGTTGTCGAATGGTGGTCTGGTGGTCACCTTCCTCCGCTGTTGGCAGAAATGGCGCATTTGACCCATAAAATAGCTGTCTATTTTTTTTCTTTTTTTGTGTCGGGGGATTGACAAAAATGAGCTTTCCCCCTCTCCAATAGTCCTTTGTTCCAAAGTAAAATTACGGCGCTTCCCGTATTACATCAATTCCTGTATTATTTAGATTTTATCTTAGTGTTTATATTATCCCACAATTATCTCACAATTTATTAAAAGACATTATTTCACCTCATGAAAACAATTTTAATTTTACAAAAGTCACAAAAACATTTCATGAAATCACAAAAATCACAAAATATTTATGAAATCACAAAAATCACACTATTTCATGAAATCATAAAAATCAAACAACTCACAAATGTGACTTGTAACAAAATGTGTACAAACAAATATTGTGAAAGTCTCCTTGGTGGGGAATACCCCGGAACCTAGCCACACATACATTAAGATTCAACAAGTAAAACTAATTTATGGACAGGCCTAACAAGAATACTTGTATGGGACCGCCTGCCTTTATTATCTAAGCATCGATCGCCCACTTGCAATTCAACACTTCTAATAAGCTTGTCATCGGAAACAACAGTTTTGATCACCCGTGCTAAATTCCACATATTACGCGGAACATTTTCGTCTTTAATTAAGACAATATCACCTGTCTTCAAATTTCGCCTTTCTCTCATCCATTTGGATCTTACCTGTAGATTTTGGAGATACTCTTTTCTCCACCTACCCCAGAACTGCTCTACTAAATATTGCACCCATCGACAACGCCTTAGAGAATATACATCGTTGTGTTGAAATTCTCCTGGTGGGGGTAAAACAACATTTGATTTCATCATGAGATTGTTTGGGGATAACGGTGTGAGAGAATTCGGATCATTGATGTTTTGCACTGTGAAGGGGCGACTATTCAACACTGACATCACTTCACATAAGAATGTACGAAGAGACTCATCGTCTAACTGTTTGCTATGCTGACAGAGCAGCACATTCAAAACACTTCGAGTACTTCGTATGAGTCGTTCCCACGACCCTGCCATGTGACTTGCTGTTGGAGTGTTGAATCGAAATTCGAAATCACAATCATGCTTCTTCAAAAATTCCCTAACAGTGCTCTCATCAATACACGAAACTGAGTTTCTTAGCTCTCGTTTTGCACCGATGAAATTTGTTCCTTGGTTACACCTGAGAAGTCGGAGTGGGCCCCTAATACTCAAAAATCTTCTGAGTGCGTTTATGAAAGAGTCGGTGGTTAACGAATTTGCAACTTCGATGTGAACTGCTCTGGACTGTAAGCAAGTAAAGAGAACGCCATAACGCTTGAGTTCTTTACGTCTATCTACAACTATGAATGGCCCAAAATAATAAACTGCAGAAAATTCAAACGGAGCTGACTCCAGTACTCTGTCCATTGGTAAATCGGCCATTTTTTGACCCTGAAAACCACTTCTTACTTTCCTGCAGATAACGCATTGGGCAATTTGATGTGCTACCATAGAGTTTATGTTCACTATCCAGTAACCATGTGACCTTATTCTATTTATGGACATACCTTTTCCCTGATGGGCAACAGCTTCATGAAAATGGCCTATAATAAGCTTTGATACATAGCTGTCTTTGGGCAATAAAATCGGGTGCTTTTCACTAAAAGGCAAATCACTGTTTTTTAGTCTAAGTCTACCTCCAACTCTAAGAACCTCTTCTTCATCTAAAAAAACAATCTAGATTTTGAAGTACAGAGCTTTTGGCAACATTCTTTCCAGCCTTTAATGCGTGAATGTCATCTGCAAAGAAATCGTTTTGAACAGATTTCACAAAACAGATTTCACAATAATCTTCTCGGATTCCTGCAAATTAGCAACATTAATAGAGGAATACAAAGTCAAATGACTTTCTCTTTTCTTTGCGCGGCTTTGCTTCTGATCAAGTTTTGACTTTAAGAATCGCCCAAACTTGACACAAATTGCAACCACCCGTATCAGTTTCCTAAAACTAGAAAATTTGGCGACAAAACCTCTATCAATGATTTTTGGTCGGATTGAGATGGCTGCAAAGGTTTGAGCTTTCTTCACTTCAGGATCGCATGTCTTCAGATCGCATTCGTAATCACGACCGCTGGAACAGGGTAACTGAAATTCGGGATCGTGTAAAAAGGTAGGCCCATTGAGCCATGCAGAGGTCTGGAAAGTTTCATCAATGACTATGCCTCGGGATGCAAGATCAGGAGGATTCTTGTCGGTGGGGACGTAGAACCACTGGTCAACATCTGTAAAATCTCTGATCTGATCTACCCTGTTTGCTACAAAAATATGAAACCTTCGAGTGTCATTAGCTATGTAAGACAACGTCACAGTGCTATCGGACCAGTAACAATTCTTCACATCGGTCAGTTTCAGTTCTGCGTTGAGGAACTTACTAAGTTTCACAGCAATCAAAGCTGCTGTCAGTTCGAGACGCGGGATTGTCATAAACTTTAGGGGCGCGACTCTGGCTTTACCTAAAAGAAAGGACACAGAAACATCGCTTTTGTCATTTTTCAGTCTTAAATAAGAGCAGGCAGCGTAGCCTACTGAGCTAGCATCGGCAAAATGGTGCAGTTCAGTGCTAACCACTAATCCGAAGTCGTTAGGTTTGACGCATCTGGAAATGCGCAGCGCTTCTAATTTCTTTACTTCATGTTTCCACTTGACCCACCGTTCTTGAAGTCCTGCACTAACCTCATCGTCCCAGGCCGTTTGCTCCCTGCAAAGTTCTTGCAATAACTATTTCCCTAGAAGTGTGAAAGGGGCTGCAAATCCTAATGGATCGTATATGGAACTGACTGTTGACAATGTACCTCGTCTGGTGGTTGGTTTGTCTTGTGTCATGACATGATACTGAAAGGTGTCACTCTTCAAGCACCAACGAATTCCCAGCGGGCGTTCAGTTGGCAAATCTTTCTGTAGCAAATCTAATTTGTCAGTACCTTTGGCTCGATATTCGATCGGAATTTGGTTCATTACTGCAGCGGAATTCGACAGAAACTTGTATAACTTTAGACCTCCTTCTTTGCACATGTTTATGCTACTGAGAATCAATTCGACAGCCGATTTCTCGTCTGCAACAGATTTCAATCCGTCATCGACATAGAAGTCTGAAGTAACAAAATCCGTCGTCGCTTGGCCTTCTCTTTCTGAAAACTCAGAGGCTATATATTTGAGGCCGAAATTTGAACAACTTGGGGAGCTTACAGCTCCGAAGAGATGCACAGTCATTCTGTACTCCACTATTTCTCCATTAACATCACCACCTTTGAACCACAGAAAACGTAAGTAATCGCGATGCTCCGGATTGACATGGAACATATAAAACATTTTCTCCACATCGCACATGAAGCATATGGGTTCTAGTCTGAACCGGCACAACACTCCGATCAGACAATTCGTCAAGTCTGGTCCCTGAAAGAGAACATCGTTAATACAGACACCATCGAATTTTGCACTGCAATCGAATACAACTCTGATCTTTGGTTTGTTGGGGTCGTATACTCCGTGGTGCGGTATGTAATTTGCTGATTCGGATCCAATCTGTGACTCGGGCACTGGTTCTGCAAAACCCCTAGAAAGCAATTCATCAATGACATCATTGTAATCTGATCTAAACTTGCCATCTCTAATCAAGCGCTTTCTTAAACCAAATAATCTTTTCAGCGCTAACTGTCTGTTATTTGGTAGTTTAGGTACAACTGTCCTGAAAGGCAAAGGCATTTCATAGTGATTTCCTGTGCGGTGAATACCCTGCTGCATAATTGACAAGAACTGTTTGTCTTCCCGTGACTGCTTTACCTGTTTCTAGTCAAAGTGATCATTAAAATCAAGCTCCAGCATCTTTGTAACATCCCTAGGTGTGATAACTTCGGACACCTTCACCTTTGCTGAAAAATGAACTTGGTCATTAGTTTCGGGAAGCAATAATTCTTTCGGGACTACCTGAGTCAGGATCCTGTGACTGAGTCCAATTTCATCTTCCTCAACTTGAGAGTCAACAATTCCGATCATGCCCCAACCTAGTGCTGTCTCTTGACCATAGGGACCTCCATTCACTGGCGCAATAACATCGATGGGCAACAAAGCTTTGACGCAGTTGTAGCCTATAAACAAAGCGATGTCACAGGTTTGCAAAGGAGGAATTTTATCTGCTAACGGCCTTAAATAAGACCATTTTTCAGCCATTTCTCTTGTTGGGATGTGGCGTCGGTTTGCTGGCATAATGTCTCTCGTGTATGTTGCAGGTAAATCAACTGAAGAGTCTGAGCTGAAATGTCGTACCCTTAATCCTGTAATTTTATTACTCTTGATAACCTCATTCTCAGAAGTCATTGTAGATAAAATCAAGTTCACATCGGTTTTCGGGAGACGCAGATCCTCCGCCGTCTTCTGCAGCAAAAACGTCGTGTCAGATTCTGTATCTAGTAGTGCATATACCAAGGTTTCCTGATCCGGTTTGCTGCAGTGTGACATCCATACTGGCACGATCATGGAGCTTTTATTTGATTGTGAACTGTGAATTGAACTGTTTAAAGCTTGTGACGTTATCGGCTGAAATGGCTTCGCATTCACGTTAACACCGCTTGAACTCGCTGGCTTAACGTCAAAGTGCAGTACAGTTGGGTGCTTCTTTTGACAGATATCACAAATAGCCTTAGCCTTACAATCTTTCTTCATGTGACCCTTCTTCAAACAGCCGTAACACAAGCCCTTACTTTTAACAAAAGTTTGCTTTTCTTCTGGTGATTTACTTTCAAAAGCTGGGCATTTTATCAACTGATGGACTTCACAACAGAGGCACTTTGGGACAGGTAGTGCTCCCTCAGCTTTCCTTGTCTGTGTGTCGAGTTTGCCTTGCTTAGGCTTTGTATTGTTTGCTTTGGCCTGAAAAGATCTAACAGAATGACTCACTTTCTCCTTGCCCTGGGTAGAATCTTTGATTTTTGGTTTCAGGTTCTGAAATGAAGTTTCAGGATCACAAGCTATGTCTGCTTCATCTGCAATAAAGGCGACAAATTTTTGAAAATTAGGATATGCATTTTCCTTTTTCCTGTATTCAGCTGAAACTCTTGCCCATCTGGTCACGAGCCACCCTGGTAACTTGGTCAGTAGACATTGCGATTGCATTTCATCGTCCAGGCTTTTCAGGTTTCTTGCTACGGACATGGCCGCTAGAACCTGTCGTAAGAAATCTGAAAATCTACGCAACGCAAGCGAATCTGTCTTCGAGATCTTTGGCCAACTCTCTAATTTCTCTTTGAATGCTGTACCTATGCAAAAGGGATTACCAAAACGTTGCTCTAACAGAGCCATTGCTTCGTTGTAAGCATCATCACTTGGTATCAAAAAGTACCCTTCTACGCATTCTAGAGCAGAGCCAGACAAATTCTTCTTAAGATAATGAATCTTATCTGTCGGCAAAACACCTCTTCTTTCAATAAGCACGGAAAACGCCTGCTTCCAATCTGTAAATTTGAGAAAATCGCCATCAAAAACACCTGGTTCGGGTATGGGCAACCTGCTCGCTGCTGTCTGTTCACATAGAGCCTGTAATAAATTGTTCTGAACATAATGCACGTCATCCCTTCTCGGGGGTGGCAGCGTGGGCAAACTGGAAACATAATCATTTACCTGTTCCATTTTGAGAGGTTCTTTGAATTCACCACAACAGATTCTACCTCTTCTTCGATTTTCAGCGCCTGCGCTTGTGCATTCAGCATTTCAATCTGTTTACTCACCTGTAACCGTTCTAGTTCAGCTCTCTTTTCCTCAGCCTCAAGCCGTTTTTGCCTTTCAAGGTCCATGAATTTCACTTTGGCTTTGAGTGAGGCTGCTTTAGCTTCTAGATCCCTAGATCGCTTAGAAACATTAGACACATTTGAGGTGGAAGACTTACGCTCTAACACAAACTGAGCTATTTCTTCACTAAGCCTTTTATTTGACCTCAACGCTTCCATTTGCGTGTATTCATATTTGGATCTCGTTTCATCTTCTGGCTGGTAGCCTTCAATAGTTTCTAACCTTTGATAAGCACTATCTAAAATCTTAAACGATTCATTTAAATCATTTCTTGCCGATTTTAAATCGACTTCAGATAGTTCATCTGCACCAAGAAAAATATCAATTGACATGATTAGTTTAGCAAGTTTGCTAAATTGAGATTTAAAGTGTTTGTTTGCAATACCAATTTCGTACTCTAAACCTTTATCCGTCAGTTTTTTCTTGCGTACACTTGCGCGTTCGGCATTTATGCCAGAACCAGAACCCTCACCTGTTTGATCAACAGTTCCTTCGCATTCGGGATTAAAAATAATAACCTTGTCACTCTTAGGTTCCATTTTGGGGGTTGACAACGTTGTGCGTGCTGGGGTGCTATACACTATGTACTGAGTTAAAGTCTAGCCTTCAGGTCACCCGTTACATAATGTACCAAATCAATACCCAAAATTCTATATCACACAACCCCAATTACTAAACCAAATAAGCAACAAATACTCGCTTTACTTAACTTGTTTTTACATATTTAATAACCCTGAAAATAAAAAAAAACACAATAAACCAAAATAAATGTTCAGTCAAAATAGGTGTCTCTTGGTTGAACGGCAGGTCAAACACAGTACCTTATTTCAGGAGTAGAATTCTGTACTGAAGTTCCAATGCGCGAAACACAATCAAAATAGTCAAATGTCACCTGTTGGAATCTGCAAAAACAGCTGATCTCGTGGTAGAGAGCGCATTGCTGATATCTTGATATACGCGACGACACACATGTTGGTATACACGCCGACACACATCTTGATTTACACGCCGACGCACATGTTGATAAACACGCTATGACTTCCCTGAACAGCTGAACAGCTGTTTGTGTAGAATTTCGTTGAAGCGGCGCCTGAGAACGGTTGTTGAACTGGGCTGCTCTACCAGAGCGACTGTTGTGGAGAAAACAGTTTCTTCTTGACTGGCAGTCTGAACGTCACAGAGTAGAATTTAAGGCGTTATTTTCGTGCGGCACGCTTGCAGAAAAGGCAAAGCTAATCTGCTTGAAATAGGTTAAACATCATTGCTGAACATCATTGAAAACACGTGGCAGCAGGATAGCAGAGCTAAACTGCACGATGAGAGCGCATTTGACGGAGCCCTGACCATCATAGCGACAACGCATCAGTGACAGTAAAACTGCGGAAGATCGGTACTTGCGGGAAATGGTTTCACTGTGGCGGCAGATATCACGGGTTATTGACTAAAACCACAGGGGGTTTTAACGGAAAGAATTTCTTAATTTACATCTTTATTTCCCTCTTTGATTCAGTGAAACTACAATAATAAAATAAAAAAAGAAAAACAATATTAGAATCGTGTTTTCAATCGATACTTATAAAATTCTGCTTAAGCAGAGTCGATAGCTTAAGTACCGAGTGAGAAATACAGAAAATGGTGTGTAAAATACACAACCATGCATATTTTTAGTTCTCCCTTGTAATTCACTCTTTGAATAAAAATTTCATTTTATATCATATTATTATTAAGACAAACAAAGACAAATTTATTAAAGTAATTTCTTACCCATTGTGCCCTGTGTAAGAGTTTAAATTTAAATCCAAAAACAACCCGGAATTCGGCCCACCAGCGACCGCGGCTAGACTTTTACTAATGAAAAGAGCGCTATTCAGTTCTTTTATAGTAGCTGAAAGCGCAAGGGGGGAAAATCAGTCAACCTTAGCCCTTTAAAATCGCGGGCTTTTATCAAGACACCCAAAAAATTGTCAAACAACGACGAACCGCATGTTTCACAAAATTTGTCACAAATCAAATCATACGTCAAATAAAAACAAAGAATGGCATGGAATTCATTCTTTACAACAACAAGCACCTTTTGTGATTAATGCCGACCTTGAATGTTTCGCGCAAAAGCACGAAGAAGAAGACGAGTATCAGCATCAATGCCCAAACAGCTTTGCCTATGTGGTTGTTAGCTAGTACGAAACAGGTGCACCAGTTGTGTATCGAGGAGACAATGCCGTAAAGGTCTTTTTAGACCATATGGTGAATGAGCGTGATCGTATTGTGCATGGTTTAGAGCAACCAAAGGATATGGTGATGACCTGTGAGGACCGAGAGAATTTAAAGAACGCTGTCGATTGCTGCATTTGTCATGAGCCTCTAGGAGCGGATCGTGTAAGCGATCATGACCACATCAATGGTAAATACTGCAGAGCAGCACATAGTGAATGCAACTTACAATCTCGACTTAGAAAGGATCAACAGGGGGATCCCCCTACGATTACGTGGATGAACCATCTAAGTTTGCTGAAGCGCAGCTACCATCAAAGGATTAGTTTTACAGTCAGCTCAGCGAAGAGGACATCAGCGATGAGGTTTATGTTCATGCACAGAAGGTGTGGGATACATTCAACTGTACTAAGACCTATACCTGAAGTATGTCTCAACACGTATGAATTGGATCCTGCTCATTATTATACAGCACCAAGAACTGTCGTGGGATGCTATGTTAAAAGCGACGAAGGTGAAGTTGGAATTAATCATGACATGGTTGAGCAAGGCATACGTGGAGGAATATCTGTGATCACGCACAAGTATGTGAAAGCAAATAACCCCTACTTAGCCGATTACAATTCTGAGATATCAAACAACTACCTGATGTACCTGGACGCAAACAACGTGTATGACTTGGCCATGTTACAAAGCATGCCTCAAAGTGGATTTATGTGGGTGAGCGAACCAGAATCTCTCGGCTACATGGATGTAGCTGAAAATGACGATATTGGATTCATTTTAGAAGTGGATTTAGAATACCCACATTCAATCCATGATCGTCATGATCACAAGCCAGTGGCTCCAGAACGGAAAAGTATCAAAGTTGGAGAATTATCAGAGTACAGTCAAAAGCTACCGAAAGATCTGAACATGAAAGACAAACCTAGTGAAAAGCTCATTCCTAACTTGTGTAATAAGAAGAAATATGTGTTTCATTATAGGGATTTGCAGCAGTATGTCTCACTGGGTATGAAAGTCACCAAAGTGCACCGTGCCATCATGTTTGCATAGAGTAAATGGTTGACAAAATACATTACCTTGAACGCTGAAAAGAGAAAATTGGCCAAGAACCCATTTGAGAAAGATTTCTACAAACTGATGAACAAAACCATGGAAAATGTGAGAAAGCGAATCAATACTGAACTTGTTCACAAAGAATAGCGATTCAAGAAACTGGTGGCAAAAACTTCTTTCTACAAATTCAAATTTTTCAATGAAGATTTGACCGCCTTACATTTGAGTTAAGTTTATTTGCTTTTGGATAAATTCATTCACGTTGGCTTCACCATTCTCGACCTCAACAAAGTGCTCATGTTTCACTTTCATTACAATTACATCATGGTTGAGTATCTCAATGCCAAGTTGTTGTTCAGCGACACCGACAATGTTATGACATAGAAAAGGAAGATATCTACAAGGATATGCAGCAAGATGCCGACCTGTTCGACACAAGTGACTATCTGTCAGATCACCTCCTGCATTCCAACGTGGACAAAAAAGGGCTTAGAAAACTGAAGGATGAGACGGCAGGCTTCCCCATTGAAGATTTTGTTGGACTTAGACCGAGAATGTACAGTGTAATGTGTGGTGGGAAAGAAAAACATACAGCCAAAGGCATCACTCGAGCTTGTCAAAGACTCAGTACACATGTGCAGTATGGAGACAGTTTGTTCAACCAAACTCAAACGATGGCTACAGGACACATTATTCGAAGTCATGACCACCAGCTTTTCTCGGAGAAGTTGAGGAAAGTAGCCCTCGCCCCATATGACGACAAGCGATACGTGTTGAATGATGGCTATTCCACCTTGGCACATGGACATTCCAAGACCGCATTATAAAAGGGGGAGGTTCTCCAACGAAGGGTTATTTGAGGTGTGAACACTGCAGCGTTGCATGGATTGTAATCGTAAGAGATCTGCAACTAATATGGATACTCTTGCTGATACAGTCAAAGACTTAAAAATCAAAATCCTACCACAACCACTGCCTTTAAGAAATTGAAACTGGAGACGGTACCGCCACAGCAGTCGTGGGATGGAATGCTTTCTCTTGGAAATGGAAAGTACATTAAAATTATGAAACAAAACAATGAAGGACTGGTGAACATTCGCAATTACCTCAGGGATGAGGGTCTTGAAGAAACCGTCCTACGAGTAAGGGTTAAAAAGAAGTTAAAGAAACATGGAAGCTTCACAAACTTCGATCACTGCCTATTTGAAAAATGACACTGCAACTACGCCGGCTTCTATTGTTCCCAATGAGAAGCAAGTCCGAGGAATAAAAAGAATATTGTTATCCAACAGCTCCGATGAAGACAAATCTGTGCGCATGGTTGTGTCGGATAATAAATTAGACCTAATGGCCAAACTCAGCGATAAAACAAGCACAACAAGAAACTATGAAAAAACAAAAAAAGACATTATTAAAAGATACTCTCAATCACGTTGTAAAACGAGTGGAACAGTTGGAGGAGAGTGTTAGCCAAATAGAAGCTGATAAAAAAGCGCATCAAGGGGAAGTCAAGTTGATGAAGAAAACCCAACAAAGTCTAGAAGAAAGCCTAGAGTTTACCCAAAGAGAAGTGAATGATATCAAAAACACAGTCGCCGATGTTAAAGCAAGTACCTCTTCTCAAGCCGAGAAGTCTCAAGCTTTGCTGAATAAGCTCGCACAAGCAAGCGCCGAAAAATCCCGAAATGAAGCACTGCTGCTTAAAGAGTATACCCAGCGGCACAACCTGATTGTCACTGGAATACCCGAACAAGGCCCTTCTGAAGACTGTGCAGGTCTGGTAGACAAGATGATATACGACAATCTTTGTCTTGACAGTAGGTCAGAAATGGAGAGTAGATCCCTTTCTTCTTTTTCTTTCAGTTTTCTGGCCCTTTTATTTTTTCTGCTCCAATGCAATAATTTAAAACGACTATCTAAAACTAGAGGTCTATATTGGCTAGTAAATCTCGCTCCAGTCATTGAAATGGCAATACTATTTTTAAATAGTGGAACTGTATATAAGATGATAAGCGCCTTCTGTTGGGCAAGGTGTCTTGCTATTAACGATTATAGAAAATTGAAAAAAAAAACGGTACAATCAGCACCGGTAGATAACAAAACGGTTAATCTATCTCTGTCTTATGTATGTGTGTGTGTTTGTGTTTTTTACATTACCGCTGAATGCATCACCCGACATCCTTCAAAAGAAATATTTTTTCTCGAAATTTCATGACAATAAAATATC
Source organism: Protula sp. h YS-2021 (assembly GCA_949752745.1). Classification (NCBI taxonomy): domain Eukaryota; kingdom Metazoa; phylum Annelida; class Polychaeta; order Sabellida; family Serpulidae; genus Protula; species Protula sp. h YS-2021. Next base: position 101,876,075 of record OX457027.1, on the reverse strand, counting down.
AAAGTTTTAATATAAGAGGTGGTCGCAACCCTGAGAAACTGTTATCGATATTTGAATACCTAAAACAAAAGCACGCTGATTTTTACCTACTCCAGGAAACACATGCAGTGAATAATGACACAAAATCCTGGAAGGAGAAATGGGAAATCGGGGATATTTATATTAATCCGGGTACAACAAGAAGCGCGGGGCAAGCCATCCTTACCAAGAAACACATGGATTTAATAATACACAAAATAATTATTCCGTGTAGATTACAAGTTATAAAATTTGGAATGTATAACACAGTACATACTTTAGTAAACATATACGGTCCAAACAATGAAGCTGATAAAATTCTCTTCTATCAAAATTTACACAACTTTTTAAATAATTTCAACTACGGAAATGAACTAATTATTGGAGGTGATTTCAACTTAGTTCTTAATAGTAACCTAGACAAAGTAGGGGGTCTCAGCAAAACTACTCCAAGCCAAACACTAGTAAATACCATAATTTCTGATTTAGATATGGTCGACATATTGAGGTATAAAAAGACAGGAAATCGACGATATTCCTGGTCTCAAAAAGACCCTTAGTTCGATGTAGACTAGACTTCTTTTTAATCAAACGCTCGAGTGTTCCTAGAGTATGGAAATGTTGGAAAGTTATTATTCCAAGCTTTATAGCTCTCCTTAAACGATGCAAAAAACCTTCGAAATTAATATAAGTAACACTACGATAGATAACCAACTAACAGAAACACAAAATGAATCATGTGAAGCGAGATCGAATGTTTGGAAGCGCTAAAAACTTTTCAACCAAACAAATCACCCGGTTGCGACGGACTTCCAGCCGAATTTTACCGTCATTTTTGGCCCCTAATTGGACCAAAACTTACAGAATGTCTTAATAATGCTATACACACAGGATCACTTACTACATCTCAAAAGAGAGGTGTAATAACTCTACTAGATAAAAGGGAAAAGACCCTAATAAAATTAAAAACTGGCGACCAATAAGTCTCCTCAATACGGACTACAAAAGCTTTTCAAAAGTCTTAGCCAAACGACTAGAAAAGCACTTACCGTTTATTGTAAATAATGACCAATTTGGCTTTGTTAAAGGGAGATATATAGGCGAAAGTATAATTTTTGTACAAGATTTAATTGACCATTATGACAAAACACAACAACCAGGAATACTACTCCAACTGGATTTTGCTAAAACTTTTGACTCTATCGAATGGCCATTCTTATTTGAAGTTCTTAAAAAGTTCAATGCAGGCCCTGAGTATATTGCCTTGGTAAAACTATGCTACACCGATATACAAAGTTGTCTAAATAATAATGGGCACTTATCAAGATGGTTTCCTCTATATAGAGGAGTGACCCAGGGTTGCGGCCTCTCTGGTCTATTATTTATACTTTGCGCAGAGATAATTTGCGGCCTCTCTTATAAGAAACAAAAACAACATAAAGGGGCTACTTATGGGAAACAAAATTCACAAAATCAAACAATTCGCCGATGATTGTACTTGCATGGTGAAGAACATACCACCAATTTACACTTTAATAGAAACAATACGAGGATTCACAGAACTTTCTGGTTTGACATTGAATACTGAAAAATCTACACTGTTCTTTTTAGGTCCATGGAAAAATAAATCTATGAACAATTTAAACATGTGCATAGAACGTGACTCTTTTAACATGTTAGGGATTCAGATAGGAAGAAATCAAACAACAATGCGTAGGATTAACTTTGATGAAAAGATAAAAAATATAAATTGTTATCTTAGTCTCTGGGGCAGGGTACTTATATCCAAGTCGTTTGGAATATCAAAACTTATACATTCAATGTCAGTTCTAGACGTAGGCAATGCCACTCAAAGAAAAATACAAACTGAAATAAACAACTTCATCTGGCGATATAAACCAGCCAAGGTCAACCACTCAACCATAATTGCAGACTACGACGAAGCAGGTATGAAAGCCAGAGATGTGGAAAGTCAGTTTAAAGCACTTAGAATGTCTTGGATTTGGCGCATACTAAAAGGAGCCGGATGGAACCAACATATAGGAATAATGTTCCAGCCTATGGCGGGACTGAAATTTTTGCTGAGATGCCATTATCATATAAATAATTTGCCTCAACTACCCTTATTTCACCAAAACCTGCTAAAATTTGCCAACATGATAATCTTTTCGAGACAACCGCAATATATTAAATGGAATAATAAAGAGATATTATTAGACGGTCAAAGTATATTCTTCCAAAGTTGGTTCGACAAGGGAATAGTTTTCATTCAAGATCTATTTTACAATCATGGCCAATTTTTGACTTATGAAAATTTTCTACATAAATATAAAATTAAAACTAATTACCTAAAATACTCTGGGTTGATAAGTGCCATCCAAAATTCAATTAATAGAGGCTCTGTGTTAGCCGACGCATCTGGCACAATTAGACCAACAATAAACTTTAATAGTAATATATTTCAATTTAGCAGTGGAATCAAAACCAATATATCTAAAGTAGAAAGTAAGTTCTTTTATAACGAATTTTTATCTCTAGTATCAATACAACCTACACAATCACGCAAATGGCTTCTAAACGATGATATAGATGAAACCACATTTTGTAATAGCCTAAAACAAGCGAAAATGAGTACGAATGAACCCAAATTATTACCCCTACAATTTAAAATTATTAATAATGTTAACGATTGCGGATCAAATCTTTTAAATGGGGAATAAGGACAAGTGAGACCTGTGAGATTTGTAACAGTCGTGAATCAGACTCAGTAACACATGCTTTAACTTAGTGCTCTACAACAAATCATGGTTATATGAAATCTTTACTCAGATAGATCCGGAAAGAAATTTTGCAATTAATATTAGCCCAAATGATTTTCGGCGTCAGAGATATGGCACTTAATCATATTATTATCATTATTAAATTCTACATTTGTTACATACGAGGAGTTATAAAAAGAAGTTTTCTTGTACCGTTTTACTGAATGAAATTTACAAAAGAGTGCAAGTTGATTACATCTATCTTTCGAAACCAAAATTTCTCAAAAAGTGGGGACATTACAAAAACATCGTTGAAAAAAGCGAAGCGTTCTATGGACAGCAATCTCACAGGAAACACGTTCAGACGGTTAACAAATTCCTTTATTTCAAATTCAGTTAAATATTATCACATTTTGACTGAGGATTTTCTCTTTATGCGTGCGCTGTGAGGAAGGTGATAGAATAAAATATACATGAATATGTAATATATATATATATATATATATATATATATATATATATATATATATATATATATATATATATATATATATATATATATATATATGTATATATATATATATATATATATATATATATATATATATATATATATATATATATATATATATATATATATATGAGTTATTGTTTTTGTGAAATAATTTAAAAACGTTGTTGTTCAGCGACAGCGACAATCTATGCTATGACATAGAAACGGAAGATATCTACAAGGATATGCAGCAAGATGCCGACCTGTTCGACACAAGTGACTATCTGTCAGATCACCTCCTGCATTCCAACGTGAACAGAAAAGGGCTTAGAAAACTGAAGGATGAGACGGCAGGCTTCGCCATTGAAGATTTTGTTGGACTTAGACCGAGAATGTACAGTTTAATGTGTGGTGGGAAGGAAAAACATACAGCCAAAGGCATCACTCGAGCTTGTCAAAGACTCAATACACATGTGCAGTATGGAGACAGTTTGTTCAACCAAACTCAAACGATGGCTACAGGACACATTATTCGAAGTCATGACCACCAGCTTTTTCGGAGAAGTTGAGGAAAGTAGCCCTCTCCGCAGATGACGACAAGCGATACGTGTTGAATGATGGCTATTTCACCTTGGCACATGGACATTCCAAGACCGCATTATAAAAGGGGGAGGTTCTCCAACGAAGGGTTATTTGAGGTGTGAACACTGCAGCGTTGCATGGATTGTAATCGTAAGAGATCTGCAACTAATATGGACTGAGAACTGTCTAGACGTATTTGTAATTTCGCCAGTATGACGAGCTTACAGAACGCTACGAATACATCACCCTCAACACAATGGGTATGCTCTCCTTGCTCATCATGATCGTCTGTGTTGATAACATAGGCACCGCGTTGTAAAGATGGTAACTGGCCCATGGCCTTTGTTGACGTTGTTTTATCTCTTTTGTAATATCTTCTCGAGTTGTCTTTTTGCCAAAAACAGTTTTTGGAATATTGGCGTCTACAATTTCCTGAATAAACTGCTTCCAACCATGTGGTGGTTCTCGTCGTTCTTTTCTTCTTGTAGCAACCAATGCTTCTTTCAACAAATCAATAAATAATGTTGGAATTCGTAATGACAGTACCCGTTTTTTAAACAAGTTCAATTTTATCTGTCAATCTCGTACCATATCTCTTAAGTTCTGCCAGAAGTTGTGTTAGTTTCATGATTCGTTTCCCACGTAAAAGTTTACTCACTTTCGTTTTGATTCCACCATCTTTTCCCTTCTTTTCTATCAACATTTTATATTCACATTCAGGAATGAGGACCATTTTCAAAGTATGTTTCATTTTAATAGCAACTGAGCTAACAAGGGTAATGCAAAATATAGCAATGAATCTTCCTTTCTGATTAACCAACATCTTTTTTCATCGAAATGATATCTTCCTATCTGCCAGTGTGCGTATTGCATAACTTTCACGCTTGAATTCCTTATACCTTTTTTGAGCTTTAGGGTAAATGCCCTCGCAATATATTCAAACAAATTTCAAACAAGCTAGTTAATTCATCCTTGGTAGCTTGTTGTAGCAAGGATTTACGTCGCTTAGGCCCGCTGCGTGCGAGCAAGTGAAGAAAAGGCTGGTTAGCTTGAATACGTTTAGACATCTTGGCTGCGAATGGTCAAGTGACTTGGTTCTTGTTCATACACTACTTTATCAATATAAACATAATGTGTATCTTTTGGTAAAATGCCTATACGAATACGCAGTTGATCATTTGTTTTTGGTTTTAAATCAATGAATAAATAGCCATGAGGTTTGCTGGTAGCATCTTGATAGGCTTCTATGAGAAATTGAGATTTTCCAGGATACATTTGTTGACTGTCTCTAGGATTTTTAAATAGAATGATGTAATGTGTATTCAAACTAATATTTCGCATTTCTATACCATGATGGAACAAATTATACACAATAAAAACAATGCTTAGAATTTGATGACTGCTGCCAACGCTCATCACTATTACATTTGGTCATTAAGTCATCAATGATGAGTAAGTTTGATTTTTTCGGGTTAAAGCACCCTTCAATCTCATCTAGAATGCCTTGGTCAAATTCCACACCTTTCATTCCCTTGTACAAAGGCTGATCTGCTGCATAGAGCCATAAAGTGGTTTTTGTTTTGGAAAGGGTTTAATTAACTTTTGTTCTAGAAGTTCTCTAACTTGAGAAGTTTTACCACTGCCTGTAGGTTGAGGACACCAAACATGTGAATGGCTGCTTCAGTTTTTAATGTCTGTTTCTTTCACCCAACTGTTTAACTTGTTTGGCCAACCTAACCACTTCACAAATAATTCTTTAACACCTGGTCTTTTTCGTGTTTTCAAAACCGTTTCAATTCTGTAGACAGATTCAATATCTTTTGTCAATATATTTCTGCAGTTCTTCTTCATAGAAATGTCCATCAATATCTTCATCCAAAGAGTCTTTCACACAATGCAAGTGTATTCCTTGCTTCTTACAACGATGTGTGATAATGAAGACTTCTTGCGTCCACTTTATAAGATAATCCCGTTGAAATACATATTTCATCTAGGAAATGCGAATATGATCACCAATTTTGAATTTGTAGGGTTTTTTCTTCTTTGGTTTCAATTTCAATTTGTCTACATACATATACTTCCACACTTTAGATTCGTTGTCTTTACGAATATTTGCAGCCGCATACTAATTAGGGAGGTAGCCATGAGATCTATGGTTGTAATTATACTGAGTCATTTTATTTATTAATGGTTATATTTCCATGGATATCACGGCACCCGTTTGAAACTGTTTCACTTATGCTGAATCCGTTACGACTTAAATACTGTTGGTAGCCGCTTCGCGTAATTAGTGAGCCGTTCTCTAAATGGTCGTTTTGTGCACTGACTCGTGTGTTCATCTAAACACGTGCTCACCTGTGTTTCGCTTTATCAACGAGTGTTTTTAAATATCATAATTTAAATTAAAGCTGCCTTCAGTAAGACACAAGTTCGTAAACACTCCCTTATCTAATTAGTCTTTGTACTGAATATGGTTTGAATTAAAAGGGAGTACATCGAAATACTTGATAGTACATGTTTCGCTTCATAATCGAGTCTTTTACTTATGAGCATTAATGCTGAATGGTACTTTATTTATTACACATTCGTCAGCAGGTGCTTCACATAATTAATGAGCCTATTTCTTTATTGAAGTTGAACGTTATAAAGGAGTTCTGTGTTGCTTTTTGATGTGTTTATTCAATTTTTACATGTCATTGGTTTAAACCAGTGACGCTTTTCACTGCTGTGTATTTTAAGTTTCGACATCATGGTTTATACAAGGTAATCTGTTAGCCTATAGGCTAACTGAAGTGTCGGTACTTATCATTGATGTTGATAGTAAATGGCGAGGCGGTTGAAGTAAGATTTAAATCATAAGTGACGAAATCGTTTTTATTTAGGTATTTAGTTTTCATACTGCACTGCTGTGTGCACCAGTTTTTATAAAGTTAAAGTGTTTATTGTAATAAGGAAATATGAGTGAAAAAAACAGCTATTCATAAAAGTATGGTAAAAAAGCGATCAGTACTCTCTCGGAAGGGTCGTGAATACGAAATAAATCGTTTAACCAAAGCTTTTTGCCCACAAGAGTCAGCGATAACGAGATTTTGCATGGAAGGAGATGTTGTTCTAAATGAAGAGACAAAAATAGAACAAAACCTCATAACTAAATGTGACCAATTAAATCAGTTCGTATATTCCCTCCAAGAAAGTTTTCACAGTCTTGATAAACTTTTAGAGGGTGCTGTGGAACCAAGTTTGCAAAATGAAATTTGACTCGTTAGAATCTGAGTGCCGGAAATTAAATAAAAGGCTTAGTGAAGTTATTCTTGAGTGTTCACATGAAAGAAAAACCCAAAGGTCTGTTGGTCAGAAATCAAATAAAGGATCAATCAAATCGCATTTAGCAGTAGCCTCTGAGGATGCGGCAGCCCTTCGGGCTAAGCTTAAGTACATTGAACGTGAAGCCGAACTCAAATTTCTTCAAGCTAAACTCATAGGTCAGTTAGAGAAAATGCAAGCAGATAAAGAGTTAAATATGGCTATTTCTAAAATATAAGTACTTAAATACGAGGACACACAGTCAGTCCTAACAGACCTTGATGGGAAGTCCAAAAGAAAACAGGTAAGTGATTATGTTGAGTCGGTTCAAAAACAGATGACCTCAATGGGTGTCAACGTTGAAGACACTGATGAAACAGGTGAGCCAGCAAAGATGCCTTTTGTTAGGATGAAGGTTGAAGGAGCTGAAGGTAGAGCTCATCAAACTGGATTTTTATAAGTGCCGGATCAAAAGGACTTTTACCAACAACGTGACCCATTTCACTTCACACAACCTTACAGCGATCCTAGTTCTAACTTACTGAATTCACTGCTGAAGCAGAATGCAATCAATCGTCTAACAGAACTCAAACCAGGAGTTTTTCAAGGCGATTCTTTGCCGTATCCAAGTTGGAAGAATGCCTTTAGTGCCTTGATAGATCGTAAAGGCATATCGTCTACCGACAAATTGTATTATTTGAAAATGTACTTGAGTGGTGTTGCCTTGCAGTGCGTCGACGGCTACTTTATGGATTCAACGGGTGATGCGTACCCGGAAACAATGCAGCTTCTGGATGAGAGATATGGCCATCCGTTTGTAATCGCCAACTCAGTTAGGGACAAGTTAGAAACCTGGCCGACAATATTAATAAAGGAAAAGATTCTCAAGGCCTAAGGAAGTTCTCAATCAAGAACCTTAAAGTGTTGAATGATGAACGACAAAATCGGTTGCTGTTGCTAAAACTGCCCACATAGATCGTGACTCGTTGGGCAAGAGTTGTAGCTGACTGCAGGCAAAGAAAATGCGAATATCCACAGTTCGTTGAGATTGGTCAGTTCATTACTGCTGAAGCCGAAATAGTTTGCGATCCGATTACATCCCTGGCGAAACAGTAGTCAATGAGTTTAACTACTAAAACAAAGCAGAAAAGGAAAAGGAAACAATCTCAACAGTCCACAAAGGAGAAGCCTGATGCTGCTGGGAAACAGGAGAAGTTTAATAAATGCTTATGCTCTGGCCAAGCTCATAGGTTATGTAGCTGCCCAAAGTTTACTCAGAAGTCAAACGATGAGAAACAAACTTTTATACAGGAGAAAAAGATATGGTACGGATGCCTTGAACAAGGATATCGCAGCAAAGATTGCACTCAACGGGAAACATGTGATAAGTGCTATGTGGTAGGTGAATCTTCTGTTGTCCATTATGGCATCTGAAAATCAACTGATAGATAGCAAGAAGATATCAGGTCTTTCGGTACGCGCATTAAATGGTAGCGATAGCGTGCGGCTACCGAATGTTTTCACTAGAGACATAATGCCGATAAACCGTAGCCAGCTAAAAAATGGCCACACCTTAGTAGGCTGGTCAACAAGATATCGCCTATACAGAATTGTGATGTGGCACACTTGATTGGATACAACTGTATTAAGGCCTTAGTGCCTTTGGATGTGTTACCTCCAGTTAATAATGAACCCTATGGCCAAAGAACTGTTTTGGGTTAGGGCATCATCCGTATAGTGGGCAAAAAAAAACAGAAACAGAAGACAGTTATTCATCGCGTGATAACTTGAGTGATAACTCAAGAAGAACTTACCAAACAGCAACAGCAGTTAAACGTTTAAGCCAACTCAGGGTACGCTTAAATAAAGACGACGTCTACGCAAAGGACTACAACGCCTTTATGGAGGAGTAATTGATAATTGACAAAGGATTTGCGGAAGAAGTTCCTGCCTCCAAAATACAAGCTTAGCAAGTCAACTACATACCACACCATGGGGTTAATAATCCCAATAAATCAAGGAAGAAGATACGTGTGGTATTTGATTGTAGCGCGAAATATGGTGGCATATCGCTTAATGATACACTACTTCAAGGACCGGATCTGACCAATTCTTTGATAGGCGTCTTGTGTAGGTTTCGTCTAGAACCTTACGCCTTTATGTGTGACATCGAAAAGATGCTTTACATGTTCAAAGTCAATAAAAAACATAGAGACTACTTACGATTCCTATGGTGATGAGATGGCAATACTTACGGTGAAGTAGTCGAATACCGAATGAATGTTCATCTCTTCGGAGCGAGCTCATCACCTTCCTGTGGTAACCGTGGCTTAAATCAAGCAGCCTTTGAAGCTGGGGAGGAATTTGGTGAAGCCACAAAACAGTTTATTTGTGATGACTTCTGCGTGGATGACGGTCTTAAATCCATGGACACCCAGTAACGTCGATTAATAATAGCAAACAGGCCTGTGCTAAAGCTGGTCTCCACCTATACAAGTTTGTCTCAAACTCGGAGAAGATTATGCAACATACTGGACCAGAAGATAGAGTTTAAGGGCAAGACAAGTTAGAGCTTTTGTAAGGTGAGGTTCCTTTAGAGCGTGCCTTAGGAATCCAGTGGTGTGTCAATTGACATTTCAGTACAGAATCACCTTGAAAGAACGTCCATCGACCAGAAGAGGCATTCTATCAACAGTGAGCTCCATCTATGACCCACTTGGTTTTCTTGCACCGTTTACGTTAATCGTAAAACAAATACTTAAAGATCTGTGTTGCGAAAATGTTGACTGGGATGCAGAAGTAAGTCGAAAAATCAAGGATCGCTGGGAAACCTGGAAGTGTGACGTCGAGCAACTAGATCAATTTTCGGTTGAGTGTTGCATTAAGCGAAAGGACTTTGGAACCGTCACTGATCTTGAATTTCGTCACTACTCAGACGCTAGTTCCGTAGGGTATGGTACTTGTTCATACATCGTATGAAGAATGATGTAGAGTTGTGCTTTCAAGGCACCTGACTGGAATTAACAGCTGCATCCGTAACAGTTAAGGTAAGTCAATTCCTTAAGAAAGGCCTGAAACTGGACCACGTCAAGAATTTCTTTTGGTCCGATAGTTAGACAGCTCTAGGTTATATCGCAAATGATATTCGCCGGTTTCACATCTTTGTGGCGAATCGCATGGATAAAAATTCATGAGCACACCACCGTGGACCAATGGTATTATATCAAAAGCCAAGAAAATTCAGTCGACTGTGCATCTTGTGGGCTGACAGCATCACAGTTGGTCAAAAATTTAAAATGGTTCAGTGGCCTTGAAGTACTTTGAAACCCTTTGTTTGCAAAGAAAAATGAGTCAAGCAAACTTGTAGCGGACGATCCAGAAGTAAATAAACTCATTCGCAACAACTGTTGAATGGTCTATATCCACAGTCGTTCAGAGAATTTCGAGCTGGAACAAGCTTATACAGGTGATGGCTTTATGCTTTAAGTTCGAAAGAGAGCTCAAAAGACGAACAAAGATTAGAACCAGATCACAAACAAAGGTAAGTCCTTGCAATTCGGTGAGCGTTGAAGATCTACAGGAAGCAAAGCAGGTAATTATAAAGCCAGTGCAAAGTGAGTTTTTAGCAGAGGAATTAGTAAGCCTTAGGGAACATGGTCACATTTCAAGCAGCAGTCCTTTAAGAAAACTGGATTGTTTTACAGACGGCCAGGGACTGTTACGAGTTGGAGGTAGGCTGAAATACAGTCACATGTCTTTCAACGAAAGACACCCTGTGTTGCTCCCGAAATCTAGTCATGTTTCCAAGTTAGTTATTGCCCATCTTTATAAAAATGTCAAGCCATGTTAAGACAGAAGTCTTGGTTTTATTTTCCCGCGTATATCTGTGAAGATTCCCTTATTAAAGATTCAAAATTGCAGTTTACTTTGATTCCGCTATGTTGTCTGAGCGCCTTTTCAAATGTCTTAATGACAAAATAAGTTTAACACTTTGTCACTTGTTATTCCAGACGCATATAAAATTCTACAACTTGTGCTCTCAGTCTCAAACGATTTCCAAATGCCGTGGAGAGTAAAAGACAAATAATTAAATAGTTAAGTAAACGGATACGGAGTTACAATAGCAGAGATGACATAGCAGTTAAGGCAGGCAAGTTGCATGTGGACGTGTAAAGGCCCTAACGTCGGTATAGTTTGTGTCTTTTAATGCCTCGTTTATGCTGAATAGAATTCATGTAAACAAGAGTTATACAGCACGCAATCTATTTCATGTAACAGGAATGACATGCGCCTTATAAATGGTATAAATTCTGTTTCAGCGGTGCTATAAATTCTGTATTAATTGCAAGTAAGTCAGTTGCGGAACATTAAATAATTAAAATAATGTTAGTGAATAAAAGAAGAAAACCCATGATATCACTGGTGAAACTAATGAAGTTAATTCTATGTTTTAAAACCGAAACACGTGATTTTTATGCAGTGTTATTTTAATATTTTTATTGTATGTACATTACAGCTTTACCGATCTGTTCAGTCTATTCCAATCTACTCCACTTGCACGAATACGAATAAATGATTGATTTAAAGCAACGCCTTTGTTTCCATGTCCGTCCGTACGTTCGTCCGTCCGCTACAATGCTGATCAAAGTCTCGAAAAATATTTTTTATGTTCGTTTTAAAAGAATCAACTCAACTAGAATTTACTAAATGTTCCAGAACCTCAATACATGTCAAAACAAGTTAGTTGGTGGTCGTTCGTTTAAGGTAAAGATTTTAAATATTTAGTGTTGCTGATGGTTAAGAAAGGGAACAGATATCTCACCAACAGAGGCTTTACATTCTAAGCTAGCAGGCAAATATTGACAATGCTGTTCCTTATTACCATATATTGGCCGCATGGTGCACATTTTCAAGTGGCCTGTTGATCATAAGAGAAAAAATCTTTCTTTTGTAGCTGATATTTCAGAGGAGTGACCGCGTTTTATATCAACAACTAAAGAAATGCAGAGTACTTTAGCATACACGTTTTGAGGTCTTTGTGAAGCTGGCTGAGTGAAGCAAAATTAAAAGTTTGGGTCACTGGGTGCACTTTAACCGGGTCTCATAAGTGCTATTACTTTCTTTTAATTGTATTCTCACAGGTAACAAAGATCCTATGTTACCTGCCTTGATTTAACCTTAGTATACAATTTAAATCTTTTCTTAACATGCACTTGTTCTTTTTAATACAAATAAATTGTTGTGCCGACGCCAACAAAATATTTTAAAGAGATGAAAGATGCTCTTGCTTCAAAGAACAGGTTTCCGTTAGCCTCACTGTATATATATATATATATATATATATATATATATATATATATAGCACTTAGGGAGACCATTTGTATATTTTTTACCTTTGAGTTTAGAAAGACAAAAATTACCAAAAAATGTTCCTATACGTTGTAGATAATGGGTGTGATTTTTTTCTTCTTGTCATATTAAGTAGCAAAAAATAAACAAAAAAGTTGGTCTAGTATTTTTTCTAGATTTTCCTTGGCATTTTAGGCGACCTGTCTAAAACTACGGAATTTCCCGGGTCTCCGTAAGTGTGTTGTTTAATGCTCTGTATATTTGGTCTCCCAAACTAGCATATTTTGCTACTAGTTGGGTGTTTTTGAAGGTTTATTTTAAACCTATGTTTATTATTATTGTTATTTATTATGTATATGCATTGTGTACAAGTTATACGCATGTACGACAGCCTTGAGAGATGACACTATGCACATATTACCAATGACTGTGCCATTTAGTTCTACTTAGCATGCAAATATGTGCAAGATGCTTCATGTTTCTGGTTAAAATATTGTAACGTGACATTTAAACACTGTAACATTACTTAGAAAAGAAAAGAATTGAAGTAGTAATTAATGATAAACAAAATGTCTCATCAAGTTGTATATATGGTCGCCTTAAGTCGGTTTATACACCCATAAATATACAACCAGCAATAAGGAGACCATATATTTTTCATGAATATGTGCAAGATTTTTATATTGTTAAGACAAAAAAGTGTTAAATGTTATTTTAAATTCCTTAGAAATCATTTTGGTAGGCAAAAAAAGAGTAATGAATATAAAAAATGGCCTTTGATATGTTTTGTATAAGTGTGAAGCATAGTCCCCTTAAGTCGGTTTACACACTTTATATATATAAAGTAGGGATACGTTTCATTACGTCATAATGTTTATTACGTCATAATGCATCTTGCTCTCAAGTGTTCGTTTCTTTGAAAAAATGCCTGTTTACAGTGCTAAATTATCCTTTTCTTCAATTTCGTGCTAAACCATGTATAAGCATGTTGAGCAGTTAAGGAAAAAAATACTGGTTGCTATAATATTTTTAAATACATAATATATAGCGGATCTTAAATAAAAATGGCAGTTTTTCCCGGTCTCCTTAAAGCTGATTTTTTGGCACTAATGTTTATACAAGGTATAAAGTTTAGGATCAAATTGAAAGCTTGTTATCAAGTTTCAACAAACAAATTTAATTTTAAACCAAAGTATGTTATATTCGCTTTGCCATAAAATCATTCGTTTTTTTGTTTAAAGTATCCCTACTTTATATATATATAGTGTGTAAACCGACTTAAGGGGACTTTGCTTCACACTTATACAAAACACTTCAAAGGCCATTTTTTATATTCATTACTCTTTTTTTGCCTACCAAAATGATTTCTAAGGAATTTAAAATAACATTTAGCACTTTTTTGTCTTAATAATATAAAAATCTTACACATATTCATGAAAAATATATGGTCTCCTTATTGCTGGTTGTATATTTATGGGTGTATAAACCGACTTAAGGCGACCATATATACAACTTGATGAGACATTTTGTTTATCATTAATTACTACTTCAATTCTTTTCTTTCCTAAGTAATGTTACAGAGTTTAAATGTCACGTAACAATATTTTAACCAGAAACATGGAGCATCTTGCACATATTTGCATGCTAAGTAGAACTAAATGGCACAGTCATTGGTAATATGTGCATAGTGTCATCTCTCAAGGCTGTCGTACATGCGTATAACTTATACACAATGCATATACATAACAAATAACAATAATAATAAACATAGGTTTAAAATAAATCTTCAAAAACACCCAACTAGTAGCAAAATATGCTACTTTGGGAGACCAAATATACAGAGCATTAAACCACACACTTACGGAGACCCGGGAAATTCCGTAGTTTTAGCCAGGTCGCCTAAAATGCCAAGGAAAATCTAGAAAAAATACGTAGACCAAATACGTATGACAAGAAGAAAAAATCACACCCATTCTCTACAACGTATAGGAACATTTTTTGGTAATTTTTGTCTTTCTACACTCAAAGGTAAAAAATATACAAATGGTCTCCCTAAGTGCTATATTAAAGGCATGGTCTCCCTATGACTGGTCTTAGATCTATATATATATATATATATATATATATATATATATATACATATATATCGTAATGCTTAAGGAGGCCTCACTTGCTGATTTGTAAGGTTTAGGACGACCGAAAAATTATTCGTAGACCAAAACCAGGTCTTCTTATTTCTAAAGCCTCTAGAAAACTCAGAAGTAGCCAAATCTTCTTACATTTTTCAGACGGACTCTAAAGTTAAGCATAATGTGTATAAAACATGACCAAACTGAAAAATTATGACTGAAAGACAAATTCGAAAAGTCGCCCTAAAGTCTACCCCTTGTATATTTCACAACCATATCAAATACCTCTCAGGAAAGCCATTTATTATTGTCATTTTTGGACAAAATCGGCTGTATATGGGCAAACTAAAAGTTTCCCCATATTTAGGTAAGTTTGCTCTATCATATGGCAAAGTTTCTTGAAGGATAGACGAAAAAAGTCTTTTTTAATTCTTGGCCCGTAAATTCAATCTTCCTCAAAAAAACACGTGCTTCGATTTGATTTGTCGTAAATCAAAACAAAATTACAATATCAAAAGAAACATTTTGAAGGCGCATGCGCGAAAGAACTATCGAGACGTCTTTTGGAATTCCATTTTGCCGCGTGTTTAAAAATAAAAATAAAATAAAAAGACCTCCAGGAAGATTAAAAACAACGTACCTGTCTACGATAAAACATGATCTAAAAAATAAAGGCATCTACTCAATTTAACAGGCCAAAAAATTAGCACAAAGATGAACTAGGGCGAGAAACACCGCGTGTTTCAGTAAGTATAAGTTATACTATTAAAGCAAGTTGTAGTGACAATCAATGGTCAACAGTGGTACACTTGACTTAACTAAACTCTGGATATTTGGTATATGAGGAAATATATTGGCTATTACATTTTCTGGAAAGTGGATCCGACGGTGACAACAAATAAGCCAATTCGAACTTCCGGGTCGTTTTTTTTTCTATCATTTCTTTGTATCTTTATCTCAACTGAATGAAATCGAAACGCAAAAACTTTTGTACAAAGGTCAAAGTGGGAATTGGCGTGTTGGTTGATCAACATCATTTGCTCATCATAATCAGTAAGTATCTATGTTCTAACTTTACTGGTTTTAGCATAGATAGATAAGCCAAATCACAGTCTGACCGTCTCGAGTAAAGTGCCCAAGAATTTTGAATTTCGACTGCGAGGGAATCAGGCAAAAAATGAAAGAAATGATACAGAAACCTAAGTTAAACCCGCCTGTGCCTGTAGTGACCCGACGCCAGCTACTGGTTTTTGAAGCAAAATACTGAGCTGCTATAAGTAAACTGTTAGTATACACATTTAAAGTTTTTGTTTGTGCTAAAAAGTAATTCTTATAACCAATTCGCACTTTCGGGTCTTTCTGGTTGAGATGTTGTTTCGACTGCAATTTTTTGGATAAAGTATAAGAAAATGATAAGTTGAAAACATCAAAATTCTAATTTTCTTTCAACATGTACGCTTTCAAAGTTATGAAGCCATTATATGATCTTTCAAAAATTATTTTACATATTATTCATCCCCTTTAATAACCAATGTGTGAATATGTTTCTGGCAAAATGGAATTTTGTGGATTTTTGCCGTTTTTTCATCATTTCTTTATATCCTTATCCCAACTGAACTGAAATCAGTTCTCAATGATAGAATAAAGTGGCCAGTTACATCTCGAAAATCCTGCCCCAAAAAATATATCGGCCTTGCGTTTTCGTAAATCACGACATTTTACTTCGCACAGAACAGAAAATATGTGCAAAATTTCCTTATTTGCTACATACAAAAGTATTAGTGGCTGTCGTCTAAAACATGAAAGGTATTGCGCAAACACCATTGAAGAGTGGCAGACGATCCTAGGTTACTGGTAGAAAAATATAGAAGAAATATCGCAAAGACATAGAAGAAACTGAAGTTGAAACTATTTGTTAAAACTTTTAATAATGTTTTCAACTAGCATACGGGTTGTTAACAACCCGACTGCTCTTTGGTGTAAGAGAAATGTGACATACAGGTAAAATTTCTCTATCATTTCTTTCATTTTTTACCTGGTTAATTTTATTCGAAAAGCAGAATTTTTGCGCATTTTTAATTTGAACGCCTAAAGTGTGATTTGGCTTATGTTGACGTAGAATTTTGACTTTTTACACACTAAGTTGCCAAGCTAGTGGTAAATCTGTCACCGCATGTACCTAGCTCCAAGTCAGCTGTTCGATATTTGTAAGATACAAATACACTAAAAATTTGACATCCCGGGTTGTTTGGCGATGTTTTATTGATTTATCTGACTAACCACCGGGATCCGGATTTTTAGGGTTATGTCAATAAATCGGCAGCAGTCTAAAGGTGTCCGGTGCTTGGTAGCGTCACTTTAAAGGTGCAAAGTATGGACACAAATTTATGACTTTAGAAGCCATATCGTCGGTAATATTTAGTATCAATTATTCATACAAGTTTTTGCGATTCCTTTTATTTACGTAAATGTAAATGTTACCGTGTTACTTGCCGTAATTTTAGACTTCAACTTTGGTGCACCCGCTGAATTGCTTTCTCAACGAAGTGTATGTGCCCTAGAAACTTTTGGGCGGTATTTCTAACCCACACCTTTAGTAATAGTTGTTTATAGTGTACCACTACTTGTCTTATTCATGCTTTAGTTTAACTATAGTTTATGCTACCCGATTTCCCTTCTTTAGTAATCTTTTATGTGGATAACTTTTATGTGTTTAACCACCTTGCTTCGTATTTATGTTGCTTTTGTTTGTGATGTTTTTCAGTTAATCTACTGCCACGTCCTATATACTACTACTATACTACTGCTACTACTACTACTACTACTACTACTACTACTACTACTACTACTACTACTGTTACGTATCTCCTGCTTCTGCTATGTCTCTCCTGCTTCTACTACTTCTACGTACCCATCCCGCTATCTACCCTACTGCTTTTCTGCCTGCTGCATTCTGTATTGGTTGCCATATGTTGCTCTCTGTTGAAAGAACACAATAAAGAAAACAAAATAGATTCAGACTTTGGTCAATACAGTTCCTTACATTATTTATACTTGGTATATTTCTTTGGAGCTACGTATGTACCTAGCTCCAAGAAGCGGTGCTCTACAAAGTTTCCACGTACCGTTTCAAAGGCTCTCTATATATCGATAACCAAGTTAACTGCGCTCGCTTTGAGGCATCTCTGTGGCTACGTTGTGCAAGATTCAACGATCCATAAGTTTTTATTGGCATTTGCTAAAGGCCGTCAAAGTACAATAGTAATGATATATAACTTCTGTGTTACGCTATCTTTAAAAGAAAATAATACAGAAATAACCACAGGTCTCCCACAATAACTGAAATTTGTTTGTATACATGGAGCCTACTTATAACGTGAAAAAGTAACAACACGTTTTACAATTATCCACCAGAAAAAGTTCAAATTGATATTTCAAAAAGAACCTAAAAATAAAAGGTCAAATATTTGAAGTGTACATACTAAATTTACACGTAATTCTGCATCTATCAACTATTTTGGTATATATTTTACCAATAAACTATAAATCCTTTATTTAAAATTTTAATCACTTGACTTTGGTCACGTAACATTCAAAGGCCAGAATGTAAACAAACATTTGACAGATGGATGCGGAAACTAACTTTTCTGTGCTTTTATGAACAAAATAAGATATACAGCTCACTGCAAATTGTGCCTGTTTCTGAAAAGGGTGTATTTGGCATGAACTTTCTGTAAATGTTTGAATAGTAGGGACTGGTATGCAAGATTCATTCCTCAGAACATATGAAGATGACCCCTATTAGTGGAACAATGGAAAGCTTCGCAGCTCTGACAGAAAGATATAGGACTATTTGCTACCTCCCAAAAGGATTAATTTCGAGCCCTGCTTAGGATATGAAAAAAGGTCTCCCTATGTTGGCATTTTCTGTTTATGGTCTCCCAAATCGTATTTTAGTGTTATATATGAGTCTCCCTATTTACCCCCTTTTATGTATGGTCTCTCTAGTTGTTAACTTCAATGTGTTTTAAGATATACGAAAGGTCTCTCTACGTTGGCATATTCTGAGTATGGCCTCCCAAACTCGTATTTTAGGGTTATATACGAGTACAAATAACCGATGTACATTTGCCCCCTTCTTACTTATTTTCATATTAGGTCTGTCTTAGTGTTATGTTTGTATTTCTCAACAAAATTTTGTCATATTCTCTTCGTATCACCACAACGGGTTCTTGAGGTCTGTTAGAAGCTTCATATCGATCTTTGTTAGATTGTTCTCGTTCAACCAAGAGATACTGAAATTTGCCTTTCAGGGTTACGAAGCGGTGAACTTTACCTTGTTGTTCACCTCTACACAAACGCAAAGATATGACATTGTCCTTTAGTGGAAATAAACCATGTCAATGTCGTTACAGAGAATCACTTTTTCATTCTCTTGCCTTTGCTTTTGGTGGCATGGCTCTCAGATCGGGACTTTTACGATGTCGACAAATAGGAAGAACTCAAAAATTACCGACCAGTATCCAATATTCCGTGGATTTCCAAAGAATAGAAAAAGCCGTCATTAAACGTTTGGATACACACATGTCACAAAACCAATTACACGAAAAATTTCAATCTGCATATCGTGCTGGTCATGGAACGGAGACAGCTCTGGTGCGTATATTTGACGATATCTTGCGCGCACTTGACGATAAGCGTGGCGTTGTTTTAGTTATGTTGGACCTGAGCGCGGCATTTGATACAATTGATCATGCAGTCCTGATGCAAAGGCTTCATGAGCGTCTTGGTATCGAAGACACCGCTCTTAAATGGTTCTCCGAATATCACACTGGAAGGTTGCAAGCGGTTATTATAGATGGCGCACTATCCGACCAGATCTGTCTTTCTTTCGGTGCGCCCCAAGGTTCTCTAATGGGTCCCGAGGATTACAAAATTTACACCTTGCCGGTGGCAGATGTCACACGACGTCATGCAGTTAACTTTCATATTTATGCGGATGACACTCAAAATTATGTACAATTTCGACTAAATGATCGTACTGATTTCAATTATTCAGTGAGGAAGCTGGAAGCATGCATCGAAGAAATTAGACTTTGGATGTCAGTCAACAAATTAAAATTAAATGACTCGAAAACCGAAGTGCTTGTTATAACTTCATCATCACACGTTAATAATTTTAGTTTGGATAGCATTGTGATTGGTGAAACCCACATTAGCCCAACAGATAGTGCAAGAAACATTGGAATAATATTTGATTCACACTTGACACTAGAAAAGGAAATATCGCAGCGCTGTAAGACGTACCTATATCATCTCAGAAACATTCGCTCCATACGGCCATACATCTCACAGGACTCCTGTGAAAAGCTAGTACATGCACTGATATCCTCCAGGCTGGACTACGGCAATGCAATACTACATGGTCTTCCTAAATGCCGCATCAGTCAGCTACAACGGATACAAAATATTGCCACTCGCTTAGTGACGTGCAACAGAAAATACGACCACATTAACCCCATTTTAAAATCGCTACATTGGTTACCAGTTGATCGCAGAACTGAGTTTAAAATTCTACTATTGACATTTAGGGTTATCCAGGGCACAGCTCCAGAATATCTATGTGAACTACTCTCACCTTACCAACCTTCTAGGACTCTGCGTTCAGTACATAAGAATTTGTTAAGTGTGCCAAAATCCCGGACAAAAACCTATGGTGATAGGGCTTCTCTGTTTCGGCACCGCGACTGTAGAACAACCTACCAATTTCCCTACGTTTAGAAACGAACTATCTGTCTTTTAAAAAGAAACTAAAAACTTTTTTATTCAGTATTACCCTTCTTTGATAACAACCTAGTCAGTGTCTTTTAGCTATTTTACTATGTGATCAGTTGTTTTTATATTATTGTATAGTGTCTTTGAATATCTTTTAGAACTAGGCACGTAAAATCTATTTATTATTATTATTATTATTTCCTATTACATTGTGAGACAGGTATTTTGGTCCGTTCCATGTCTTCTCATTGTATACTGGCTTTGGCTTTTGGAACATCACTTTCTGGATCTACCTTATTGATGTATTTCTCAAATGCAGGAAAAAACAGGCTCCCTTCACCATTTGAGATCGTCGGATATCTGTTAAGCTGTATTTGACTATTGAGAGTATATATTTAGTTAATTCGTGTATTGACTGGCGCCCGTAGACAGCTCACGAATTGCCTAAAAATTTCAGTGAATTCATGGATACACTAAATTCACGTTTTGACTGTAACATTTATGCTTGTGAGGTTTTAGCATGGGGGATATATGCATTACCTCGCAGTTTTTGGCGTTAGCGCATACCCCAGGCCAAGACACACTGCTCCAGTACTATCAAGTTGATTTGCAGAATAGTTCTTTTTTTTCCGAATTTGTCTATATAGTAAGCAGTCGTCTGGAAATAAGCGAACCTGGGACAATACGTTTTCCGGTAAGTCATTTATATGCCAGGGGAATAGAAGTGATTCCAGCTTCCAAGACTGTGCCCAAAATTTCTCATCAGATCATGGATGGTTGTAAGAAGTTGGGTCTCGCAAGCGTATCTCGATCGAAACCGATGGTTAAGTGGTGATAATATATTGTTTTTATCGAAGTGATTAGCATGTTCCTGCAGATAATATGCAGCAAAAGTTTGCTTGTTAAAGATGCTGGTCCGTTGTTTTAGGGGAGGTACTTGTCGTGTGTTCTTCATTACCTCAGTAATTTCTCAGCGCTATTCAAAGATCAAAGAGTTTTCTCTCGCCCCAATGCACGGAGTTCCTGAGTACTGCCTTTGGTATCTTTTCGAGGTTATTAAATGGCATGGCGGTCTAGGGGTTTACAAAAGTCTTGTGCCCGAAATAGTATTTAGTAGGGAAGAAACGAGAGTCCGAGCACAGGAAGTGACGTCACGAGGTGTGCTCGGACTCTCATGAGAGTCCGAGCACAGTGACGTCATAATGACGTCATAGGGTGTTCTGGAACAGGTGTTAAAACGCGCGCCCGTGTCAATGACGTCATCATGACGTCATTCGTCACGTGACCTGTCAATCATGTGTCACATGACCTGTCAATCATGTGTCACATGACCTGTCAATCATGTATATGAGGAAAATTTTCCCGATCATAAACCTTCTTGCCTGAGTGGCTCAGTTGGTAGAGCGCAGAGCCCGTAAGCGGAACCATGATCTGAAGGTCAATGGATCGAACCCGCCCTCGGGCATCCCTTTCATATAATGGGGACCCCTCCCTGGTGAAGAATCATACCATGGGGGACCACCCCTGGTGAAGAATTATATCATACCATGGGGCCCCCCTGGTGAATAATTATATCATACCATGGGGGACCCCCCCTGGTGAAGAATCATATACCATGGGGACCCCCCTGGTGAAGAATCATATCATCCCATGGGGACCCCCCCCCTAGGATGTGATTCAACACTCGTATAAGAGCACATTGTCTGTGCACATATGCATCATTCATGCTATGACTGCCCTTGGATACACATGGAAAAAAAGTGAAAACAGTTGCTCTTACCTGTTGTGTTGTGCTGTGCTTTTTTTACACTATGTAACATTATGTGACACTATGTAACACTGTTACACTATGTAACACTATGTAACACTGTGTAACATAATGTAACACTATGTGACACTATGTGACTATGTAACATCATATAGCTATATGACTATGTAATTGCTATGTGAACATAATTAGTCTAACGTATGTATGTCATTATCAGATTGTTAAACAGACAAGCCGCGATAGGTCACTTGGCAGAGCAAATGGCTAGCAACCTGAGAGTCCCGGGATCGATCCCCCATCAGGGCAAAACTTTTTTGTTTTTTGTTCACTTTTATGACTGTGTGACATTATGTGACAACATGTGACTGTGACATCATGTGACTCTATGACATTATGTGACTCTGTGACTATTTTTTTAATATTATTATTATTATTATGACAATATTTAATTAGTCATATTTCAATGGTTTCCCATTACAGTAGCCACACACACACACACAGCATAAGTACATGTGTACAGAGTGTGGGGGAAAACCGACTGAGAAATTTTAGAGTGCACTCGTACAGAGTGTGGGGGAAAACCGATCGATAATTTCAGAGTGCACTCGTTCAGACCGTGGGAACGATCGATAAATTTGAAAACATCAAAGGCCTAGACCGTGGGAACGATCAATAAATTTCAGAGTGTACTCGTTCAGAGCGTGGGAATGGGATTTTCCCTACGTTAAGTCCAATGTTATGTTTTAAGTTATAGTAGTTGGAAAATGACACTTCTAAAACACATTTAACAAATGTAGTTTTTTGATAACATATAATATATAAAATAAGTTTGAACATTTTAGCATGCTACTTATTTGAATGTTCTAAAGTTATAGTAGTGGAAAAATGGTGGTTCTAGACCAACTTTAACAAATTTAGTTTTTAACACCATATGATATATAAAATAAGTTTGAACATTTTAGCATGCTACTTATTTGAATATTCTAAAGTCATAGTAATGGAAAAATGGTGGTTCTAGACCAACTTTAACAAATTTTGCTTTTTGACAAAATATGATGTATAAAATAAGTTTGAACATTTAACCATGGTGTAGTAGGGTAAAAATGGTAGTTCTAGACCAACTTGAACAAATTTTGTTTTTTGACAACATATGATGTATAAAATAAGTTTGAACATTTTACCATGGTGTAGTAAGGTAAAAATAAGGGTTCTAGACCAACTTTAACAAATTTTGTTTTTTGACAACATATGATGTATAAAATAAGTTTGAACATTTTACCATGGTGTAGTAAGGTAAAAAGAAGGGTTCTAGACCATCTTTAACAAATTTTGTTTTTTGACAACATATGATGTATAAAATAAGTTTGAACATTTTACCATGGTGTAGTAAGGTAGAACTACCATTTTTACCCTACTACACCATGGTTAAATGTTCAAACTTATTTTATACATCATATTTTGTCAAAAAGCAAAATTTGTTAAAGTTGGTCTAGAACCACAATTTTTCCACTACTATGACTTTAGAATATTCAAATAAGTAGCATGCTAAAATGTTCAAACTTATTTTATATATCATATGGTGTTAAAAACTAAATTTGTTAAAGTTGGTCTAGAACCACCATTTTTCCACTACTACAACTTTAGAACATTCACATAAGTAGCATGCTAAATGTTCAAACTTATTTTATATATTGTATGTTATCAAAAAACTACATTTGTTAAATGTGTTTTAGAAGTGTCATTTTCCAACTACCATAACTTAAAACATAACATTGGACTTAACTTAGGGAAAATTCCATTCCCACGCTCTGAACGAGTACACTCTGAAATTTATTGATCGTTCCCACGGTCTAGGCCTTTGATATTTTCAAATTTATCGATCGTTCCCACGGTCTGAACGAGTGCACTCTGAAATTATCGATCGGTTTTCCCCCACACTCTGCACGAGTGCCCTCTGAAATTATCGATCGGTTTTCCCCCTCACTCTGTACGAGTGCACTCTAAAATTTCTCAGTCGGTTTTCCCCCACACTCTGTACACATGTACTTATGCTGTGTGTGTGTGTGTGGTTACTGTAATGGGAAACCATTGAAATATGACTAATTAAATATTATCATAATAATAATAATAATATTAAAAAAAAGTCACAGAGTCACATAATGTCACAGAGTCACATGATGTCACAGTCACATGTTGTCACATAATGTCACACAGTCATTAAAGTGAACAAAAAACAAAAAACCAAAAAAAAGTTTTGCCCTGATGGGGGATCGATCCCGGGACTCTCAGGTTGCTAGCCATTTGCTCTGCCAAGTGACCTATCGCGGCTTGTCTGTTTAACAATCTGATAATGACATACATACGTTAGACTAATTATGTTCACATAGCAATTACATAGTCATATAGCTATATGATGTTACATAGTCACATAGTGTCACATAGTGTTACATTATGTTACACAGTGTTACATAGTGTTACATAGTGTAACAGTGTTACATAGTGTCACATAATGTTACATAGTTTAACAGTGTTACATAGTGTCACATAATGTTACATAGTGTAAAAAAAAAAAACTTACCACGACTGTTTTGCCAATTCGTCTCCAATCTTTCACTTCCTTTCCAAAGAATAACCAATCTTTCACTTTCCTTTTCCAAAGAATAACTAATGTTTCACTTCGTCTCCTATGTGTATTCCAGTCAATCCTTCACTTGTTCTTCAACAGCACAGCACAACACAACAGGTAAGAGCAACTGTTTTCATTTTTTTTCCATGTGTATCCAACGGCAGTCATAGCATGAATGATGCATATGTGCACAGACAATGTGCTCTTATACGAGTGTTGAATCACATCCTAGGGTGGGGGGTCCCCATGGGATGATATGATTTTTCACCAGGGGCGGTCCCCATGGTATATGATTCTTCACCAAGGGGGGGGGGTCCCCCATGGTATGATATAATTCTTCACCTGGGGGGGGGTCCCCCATGGTATGATATAATTCTTCACCAGGGGGGTCCCCCATGGTATGATTCTTCACCAGGGAGGGATCCCCATTTTATGAAAGTGATGCCCGAGGGCGGGTTCGATCCATTGACCTTCAGATCATGGTTCCGCTTACGGGCCCTGCGCTCTACCAACTGAGCCATTCAGGCCAGAAGGTTTATGATCGGGAAAATTTTCCTCATATACATGATTGACAGGTCATGTGACACATGATTGACAGGTCATGTGACACATGATTGACAGGTCACGTGACGAATGACGTCATGATGACGTCATTGACACGGGTGCGCGCTTTAACACCTGTTCCAGAACACCCTTTGACGTCATTATGACGTCACTGTGCTCGGACTCTCATGAGAGTCCGAGCACACCTCGTGACGTCACTTCCTGTGCTCGGACTCTCGTTTCTTCCCTACTGTATTTACCAAAAAATTCGACATCAAGACAAAGTCATAAGTTTGGTATATAAATATAAATACACCATGGGAAACACAGACGAATAAAATGCGTATATATAACATTGGAAGTCCCATGTAGGTTTGCCCAGGAAAACCAATGCGTATTAGACGTCGACGGAGAAATTTCCCACGTATATTCTACACATAATATACGCATGTGTGCTATGGAGGATATGAGAGAATATATTCGATGCACATTTGGTCTCCCTATTTACTATACATATATGGTCTCGGTATGTGTTATCTTTTAAGATATACAAAAGGTCTCCCTATTTTTGATGGTATATTATGTGTATGGTCTCCCAAGGTCGTAATATATTATTATATACAGTTATTTATATACACAGCCAGACATGAGGTGCATTTTTTGTAGCAGAATATTAGGTATGCATCTTAATGTCATAAAGTATTTACCACAGGTCATATGAATATGGCATGATTTATGTGATTGTATTGAAAAATATCATAACTTTTGCTACTTTCAATAACAAGAAGCACTAACATAACAATCCAGAATAAATAAAGACATCAGAAAGTAGACATTAATGTCTTGAGTGCACAGAGGAGGAAGATGTCTATCCGTGTGAGTACGCTTTTGTTAAACTCTATAATGAAGGCTCAACTTCTGGCGTACATGGATGGAGAGGGGATAAAAAAGTAACACATTTTCGAGCACGCACTTAAGAAATGGCCCCAAATCTCGAGCGCGCTCGAAGCACTAAACTAAAAAATCACGAAGAAATTTCATGGAATAAGGGAATTGTAGGCATGCTCGAATCCCATAGAAGCACCTAACCCATGGGATATCCCTAAAATAACACCCTTTGTGAGATTTTATTATCAAGGTATGTATGTATTTTTGTTCTTAATATTTATTTCTATGTGTCTGTATTTAAGTGGTTAGGGTTAAAGATAAATAACAACCAATGTGTCATTGCTTCATGGTTGAAAACTATCTGTGTGAAACACAAATAAAGACAGTACTTCATATTTCACTTCTTGTTTTATTAACACTCTCAAAAATGGTAATGGCTTGATCAGTTCGACATCAACAATTTGACCTCACTGTGATCTCACTGTGACTTAACAACAACCACATGCTCATGTCATAGTATGATGTCACTGTGGGCTAAATTGTCATAGTTTGCCATTGGGTAGAGAAACATAAGGTCTCAGCACTGATAATTCCTGATGGTCGCGCAATACACGCTCATCGTGTCATCCCGTACTCATGACATGTCTTCGGCACCCTCATGTTGCGATGAGGTAACTTGACGTTGTTCTTTGTCAGACATTGCCGCCTTCTCTGCGACCTCAGACCTTGGCGTGTCTCGCGATGATTTCATTCTTTCCCCCACATTGGGCCTGAAATAGAACGCATGTGTCTCTAAGCAGGTATGCTACCGCTGACTAGGTTGCAAACGGCGGCAACGAAACTACACTTAAACATGCCTAATGGGTAATGGTGTATTGAAATGTCATTTTTCTTTAAATTTAAATTCACGATTGTACTATAAATCGTTGAAAAATTTAACGATGACAAATGGGCGTAGGTCGTTATGCCACCGGTCACTTTGAGACGCACCATTTTGCCACCACAAAGAAATAAGCAAAAATTTCTTACTTCTTACTACTTGAAACCTAGTAGCTACAACTAATTTGTAAACTTACCTTATTTATTGATTTTAATGTGCTCAAAACAGGAAAAAATTTGGTTACCAGGTTTTACCTTTAGGCACCAGGCTTGTATGCATTGTAAATATGTGTTCGATCATTCTTTTGTATATCCATGTCTTATACTCCCTTTAGCAGCCATCTAAATATTAGCTAAGTTAAATGCTAATTTTTTATAGGGAGACCATGGTATTAAAAATCTAACAGATGGAGACCAAATGGATATAGTTGCACAATATTTTTTTCTTAAATGAAATGTATAGTATGGTATTGTGGTTTAAAATAAATATATGTAAAAATATATAAAATAAAATAAGTTCTCGGGATTTTAGGTATACTTGTATATCACTTACTGAATGGCCTGCGACGGCATCGTAGGTCAACATTCAATGTGTAATGTGTAAGTGTACCTAAAATCCGAGAATTTCATTTTTCGCACTTGTACTAGCAGTTTTAATATATTGCTAAAGTGAACAGGACAATTCTCCCAAGTCAATCCCCCCCGGCAACTCCCCCGAGCAATTCCCCTCGTAGGACAATTCCCCCGAGGCCTATTCCCCATTTTTATTTTTCTTGTTTTTTTTTCTTTTCTTTGTATTTTTTCTCTCTCTTTATTTTTTAACAAATTATTGCCCTTTTATCGTCTAATTGCAATTTACATGCCTTATCCAAACCATTGAATTTTAAGCTGGCCACCTCAGGGCAGCAAAAACGAATCAAAGCTGAAAATTTCGGAAGCATTGGTTTTTACGTGTACATCGGTCGGACCCGCCGTAATGTTCGCGGTGCATCTGGTTGGCCATTTGCTAGAGCCTCAACGTCGTTAATACGCCGACTGTGTGCAGCGCATTCGTAAAATGTCCCGAGACTTCAAAAAACCAACAGATTCTTTACTATTTGCGTGGAATTGCCCACAACATCAGGATTTAAATGACACAAATGACTTTCGGTCGATACAGAAGATTTTTGCATTTTTGATTTTAAGGGTTTTTTTACAAATGAAGAAATGACAGATACCTGGTTGTTTTATTTTTGTTTTGGCATTGAAAGTAAAATAAAAATAAAAATTAAGTGGAGGGAAGTCCTCGGAGGAATTGTCCTTAGGAGGGAATTGTTCGTGGGGGAACAATAAAATATAACGTATAAATATAATTTTATATAAAATATATAAAATAAAGAAAATTTTCGGGATTTTAGGTATGCTTTGTATTTTACTTATTGAATGGCCTGCGAAGGCGTTGCAAACAGTCGAAACACATATGTTGCGGACGAATTTGCGGAAGTACATATGTCTCACTGTTTCAAAAAAAAAAGAGTTCGGGCATATGAATTGATGTATGATGCTGGATATAATATGTAGCAATATATGGATACTTATTTTCTATAATTTTAAACGTGAAGAGTCTGCTTGTAAACATGGAGGTACAGAGCTGCTAATATTAATTTATTATACATAGGTATCGAGCAATGTAGGAGATAATGGGGGTTACGGTTAGCTCAGTCGGTAGAGCATTGGTCCTGTGATGCTAAGATCCCTGGTTCGAAGCTGGCCAGGGGTGAAAAGCAGGGGATTGGCTTTCGCTCAAGGTGCCTCAGCTAAACAACTGCGCTAGATTATTCATTAACACGGAATTCAAAACTAACAAATGAGTGTTCAGCCCATCCCTTTAAAAAAGGCCTTACCATCAAAACCCAGCATCAGAGCACGTTGAAGAATTTGCCAATTACATTAGCAGTTCAGTCATCTAGGATCCTTGGCGCGTGTGCGTTGTAATAACGTCGTGAGATGTCACACCTTTAATATTGCGCAGATTGCGAGGATGTCATACTCTATGTATTCCAAGATAAATAGGAAATCTGTAAAAAACACTTGTGCTGAAATGGTAGATAAACACTAAAACATCAATATATTTCGTTCTTTTTCGCCGGAAAAGCCTGGAGAAAACCTATTTTACTGGCCCGAGCTTTGCCATTTACTGAAAGTGTGTCAGTTTTTGCTTCATGGTGTTATAATTTCAGAGTCGGGATTGCCATGATTTTGAAAGGGTTGCAGCGATGTGCCAATTGCAAGGAGCAACGTTCAAATGCAGATTGCTCCTTTATCAACTTTAGAAGGTAAATAAAAATACATTTCGGATGCAGATATTAAAGTTTTTATTCATGGAAATACTAATCCCTAGAGCACAATAGTTTTGAATAAGCCAATTCGTACTTTCATTCTTTTAATGATAGCCAATTGAAAATCCACGAGGCGGGGTGAATACTTGAGAGGAAGAAAAGAATTTGACCTAGATAGGCCAAACTCAAACTTCAGTTGCTGCATGCAAATTTACGTTCACAGTGCACTATCAGCAGTTTGTTTTTCATAATATTCCAAACTAATATTGCCCATATCCACTAACTAGATGATTGAAACTACAGAGCACATGTATTTGTTATTGTTGATGTTGGTTAAGGCCCCTACATGTTCCAGATATGACGCTGTGGCCCATGGTCATAACGCAAGGGTAGGAGCAATAGTACTCATAATGATTAAAAGATTGTCACTCGCTTCATTTTTATTGGATATATTTTTTGCAGGATAACTTCAGTCGAATCTGGCATATACGCGGCCGGAGGTTTTACAAGAATAAAAAACCAGACTCCACAGAATACAAGTAACAAGAAAGCTTCACCAGATGTTGCCATGTCCTCAGGAGAAGCTTTAGATGTACTTTCTCTTTGCTCGTGCCAGTATCGAATAATGTTAACAGGTATGAAATATTATATCTTTGCCTGCTAAGGTTAAAGGTTCAAAATATTAGAATTACTGATTGACACGTAAACTTTGTTTCAAGTAGAATACTGTCCTTGACAACATAAAACTTCTGTAGTGAATGGTGAATTAACAACTCATTAAAAAATATCTGCGCCCAGATATTTCCATATCAGGCAAAATACCTTAGACTGGTGAAATCTTGCAAGCAACGATGTGACAAAATAACCCATACTGGTTTCTAAAAATCGTTTATTACTTATTGATCTGTCATAAGTATTACAGTTATATTTAGTTATCAGCGGTTACAACTGAGTCTATGGATTAAATTGCTACTTCAGTTGTCGTTGTCAATTTCATTCTTGCCGAACTCCATCTCCTTTTCTTGGCCCGCACCTGCATTCATGTATTAATATAAAGTACATCTATGTCTAACAGTACAAATACAACCATAATAATATTGAAAAGACGATTTCTTCAATAACATCAAACAATTGAGATGCCTATGCCATTAAACCTCAGAAACAATGTTCTGGTTTCATTATAAAACGTATTGAACCTTTATGCAAAACATATCCAGAATATCTACATCTATGAAACCTGTATAAGTCGAGTATTTCAAGCACTTCAAATTAAGGGCTGAAACCTACTGTTGCTTTATGTGGTATAAAACTTAATACACGTGAAAATCTTGGCGCCTTATTTATGAGATTTTACAAATGTACACCAGGCAAACAAAAAAGGTTTCGAAGTTTTGAACTGAAGCACAAGATACAGGAGACTCCATGCCTTTTTACCAAAGGCATAGGATCCCTCTTTGGAAGGTGTACAAGCCTTTCCTTTCACGAAGGAACCCAAGGCCCTCCATACACAGAGGGAACCTTGGTCTCACGTTTTTGCAAAATGAAACGATACCCTGTTTAATTGTGTTCAGAACATGATTTGTTTAACCAGAACTCTGATGCATATACATGGTTGTTATAAACTGTAGCATGTTCTTATTTCTTGTGACGTTAATGATCGAACACTGTATAGAACATTTAGATAAGTTCACTTTTATTACCAAGCATGCTGTTTTCCAAAATTTCTGTGACTCTTTTTTAGTATTTACATCACTCCATCTTCTGTTCATTGTTTAGGTTATGTATTATAACATCACGAGCCTACACAGCTTTTAGTTAATATGTTAATATGTCGACCATATTGTGACTATGTTGTTGCAAACAAAAATATGGTCACACTGTGGTTCACAATATTATTACCATATGGTCACCATATGATTCAACATATGCAGTTAACCATATGAGTAACCATATATGATAACAATATGGCAAAACATATGTAAAATAACAATATTTTTCACCATATGTTTTACCATACTGTTACAATTATATGGTTACCCACATAGTTAACCATAAATGAAGAAGCATATTGTCAAAATATAGTGACAATTTGGGTAA
Source organism: Protula sp. h YS-2021 (assembly GCA_949752745.1). Taxonomy (NCBI): domain Eukaryota; kingdom Metazoa; phylum Annelida; class Polychaeta; order Sabellida; family Serpulidae; genus Protula; species Protula sp. h YS-2021. The sequence continues at coordinate 101,844,548 of OX457027.1, read as the reverse complement.
ATCATATGGTGACCCTGTAGACGTGGATGACATCATCATATTGTGACTAAAAATAAAGAAGCTCAAAATGAATATGACTGTTTATGCAAACTGACATGAATTTTCCTATTAATAACGACAGCATCTAGGACTATGATATGTAATTCTTTAAACAATAATTGTCCTTTTATTTGATAATCCATCTGGATATTTGAGGGCCAACACTAGCAAAGCTATAACAGAAATAATGATATGATTTAAAACAGAACTGAAAGTAAACCTCCTTACTTTGCACGATAACCATAGATAAATCTTAGACAAAAGAGGAGTGAGTGCTTTTCATCTTTATATTTTAAGACGAGAACTACCTGGCTAGAATGTATAAATTATATATAAGCCATCTTCAACAAGCGTAGAATATCTTGCTTTCCATTAATGAACTCCTAGATTGTTGAAAGGTAATTTAACAAATCATTTTAAAAAGCTCTGCGCTCAGCTGTTTCTAGATCAGAAAAAAATACCTTAGAATCCTGAAAACTTACAAGCTGCATTTAGAGAAATAATTTTGAACATCTTGACGAGGGAAAAAAGAACCTAACGCAGTTAGGTTTAAATGAACATCTAAAAAGTCCGTTTATTACGTATAGATCTGTCATAAGCATTATACACATGTTTTAGTTCAGCGGTTACAATGGTCTTTCGAATCAATTTCTACTTCAATTATCAATTTAATTCTTGTTCTCAAAATGAGATATGATAGGATGACGAAGATTTAAGTCTTGAAAATACGCTATAAAATATATTGAAATTTGCCATTCATTTGAACTCGAAGACATTCCCCGGAACATGTCTTCCAGGTTTTATAAGGGTCATAACTGATGAAAATTCCAGCACTCAAGCCGACAATAATGAATTTGAATTCTGAAAGATTACAATAAATAATCCAAAAAAAAGAAACATTTTAAAAGAATTGAAATTAGATCGCAATTGTTAGAAATCAATCTGTGAAAACGTTTGTGTTGTTATTATAACTTGTAAAATGTACTGACGCAGGCTGGGTTCAGTTTGTACCCGTCAAACATGTACACATAGCATGTATCGTATCTTGAATTAAAAGACACCAGTAAAGTTTACTGTAAAATCAATATATCCATTTTTACGGCCATGAAGAATGGACCTTTTAGATACTTTACGCTTGGTTCATACATTTGTCGTGCGATAACTGTCACATACAAAAGTTTTTCAACATATCATCGGATGATAAACAGTGGAAAGTTATGTAAACAAGAATGTCCAGAGACAGTGTGACCAGCAGAGATCTAGTGAATCTATGATTAGCCTTTATGCTTGCCAAAAGTGGTAGTCAAATTATGCAAGTTTGTCCGAGGACAAAGTCCCAGCTTATAAGACCAAGTCCAGCGTGCATAGGTTGTAATGTTTTGATATGTATTGCTTTGCGGGGTTTGCATTTCCGACCAGTGCGTATGTTTATTTAACTTGCTTTGATGTGCGGTTTGCTCTGTTCGCATTTCGGACCAGTGCGTGTGTTTATTTATCTTGCGTTGATGTGCGGTTCGCAAAGGAAACCAGTGCGCACGTTTATTTAATATGCATTGCTGCGCATGTTTACTTAACTTTCGTTGATGCGCGGCTCGCATTTCAGACCAGTGAGCATGTTTATTCAACTCAAGTTGATAAGCATTTCGGACCGCATTTTAAGTAAAAGTTTACATACGTAGACGCGTAGATACGTACATACAGACGACAGAAACCCCTCTATTGATGTGTAAAACCAGCCTGACAAAGTCGGTTGATCTAAAAAGTGCTCCAGTTTTCGAGTGATGTTAGAAGCTTGTTCTGCTAGAAAAATCTAAACGAATTTCATCATCTGCGTAAAACCCTGTTCAGTTTACATGCTTGAAACATGATTTATTAACGAGCATGTATCGGGTATCATAAATTTATTTTGGGCAATGGATAAGTTAACACACCTAAATGGTTATTTTGTAGAATTTAAAGTTAACACTCGAATGTATCTGTTAAGCACTTTTTCAATTGGCAAAGAAAAGTACACCCCTTCTCCCCGGAAAGTCGTCATACATGTGACGAAACTAACTGCCTGCAGTTGCCTTTTACTTGTTGCGTGACGGACGGCACAGTTTCACTTTTTCCTGCCGCACGACGGCACAATTTCACTTTCACTACCAAGATATTCCACTTTGCAAAGAGTTTTTAACTTTTGAGCAGATAATAGGACTAAAATGACATTATTATTTATGTTGCGCTTTCATTACGAAATGAAAATTCAGCATATTTTACTCAAATGCGTAAAATATGTACATAGATGTATCAAATTTATTTGTTGTAATGCTGTCACCCCTTTTGATATTAAATGGCATTTCAGATTTTGTGTCTGCTGAAATGTTTTTCAACCGATACTGAGTTTGGGTGCTTTATATAGATAAATGTGGACGTTGTGCCCAGGTTATTTGAATTTGCTTTATATTGACCATTTCATAAAGCATCAAGTTGCCCCATATAAATAACCACTGCATAATAGATTAATCTTATCACTGTGTTATGCACAAATATGCTCTTTTGCATAATTTCTTGAGTGATACATTATTCAAGAATTATACCTTTCTAGTCCAAATCTAGCTCCCTTTTGCGGCGACCGAGTCCACAGTTATTACACGACATCACTGCAGTGACGGCAGCACACCATTTGGCCGTAACCGAGCACTTTGGATTATCGCACTTACCCTCTAGAGTATGACACGGGGCTGTAAAACACATTAATGCATTAACTGGCAGTCATCTCAGCGTAAGGTGGATCTATGCCCAGCATACAAAAATAATCATAACAGTGTTGAATAGATGATTTACACGGTAATATTCTAAAAGTACGATGCCAATGCCAACAGATCTAAAATGGAATTTTTGGTTTTCATTGAAAAATTAATTAAGCATCTATTCAACACTAATGCCGTATCCCAAATATTTAAGGCTACGAAACCACTGGACTGGAACTTTTAACCATTTTCGGCGTAAAATGATGAAATATTTACATTTCAGAGCCACTCCAAGTGTGACAAACGTAGTAAAATGGTGAAATATCATATTTTAGGCAATTTCCAAGTGTCGTTGTCCACAAATATTCGTATTTCGGTTCAAAAAAATTTTGAGGAGCTCAGGTGAGTCAAAGTCTTCAGAATCGCAGACATGAAAGAATGCATCTTTATTGTTGCTAAGCGATGTAAAATTATTTAATATCGCATTTTATAGCCATTCGAAGTGTCATGACCGTACCTTTCCCTCTTCTTTCGCCTTTCTTTTCTTTCTCTAAATTCTTTTTTTTCTTATTTTCTTATTTTTCGGAAGGATTAGAAACACATTTTGTCCGGACTGCATTTTCTTGTTTTGATTACCTTTTTTAGAATTGCGGAAGTTGTCACTAAAAAGAAAGGAATTGATTGGTTGTCGGGTTTTCGAGTGCCAGTTTGCTTAGTGAGAAATCGACTTGTATGTACGTGATTGTCAGAGTGTGACGGTATCGAAGTCCGAGCTTTGAAAAGAACGAGCACGAGTGCTTGGAGCCGGCGAGACGAATACGTGGTACCGACTGAGAGCCAGGAGGAGTCGAAATCGCAGAAAACCCAATACAAAGCTGACCGTGAAGTGTTCTCATGCGAAACCTGACAGCTCCAGTTGAATTTTAAAGTGTAAATGTAAAAGAGTCGTTATTCCCGAAATAGCAAAAGAAGGACTGGAACTTTTACAAACTTTTAGTAAACTGTGTTGTGCCTTGGGACTAGACATGCGTGTGCGAAGATTTTGTGTATGTTTACATTAATATTTACAGGGATAAATAGTCTTCATATTTTAGGCAATTTTCAAGTGTCGTTGTCCACAAATATTCGAATTTCGGTTCAAAAAAATTTTGAGGAGCTCAGGTGAGTCAGAGTCTTCAGAATTGCAGACATGAAAGAATGCATCTTTATTGGTGCTAAGCGATGTAAAATTATTTAATATCGCATTTTATAGCCATTCGAAGTGTCATGACCGTACCTTTCCCTCTTCTTTCGCCTTTCTTTTCTTTCTCTAAATCTTTTTTTTCTTATTTTCTTATTTTTCGGAAGGATAAGAAACACATTTTGTCCGGACTGCATTTTCTTGTTTTGATTACCTTTTTTAGAATTGCGGAAGTTGTCACTAAAAAGAAAGGAATTGATTGGTTGTCGGGTTTTCGAGTGCCAGTTTGCTTAGTGAGAAATCGACTTGTATGTACGTGATTGTCAGAGTGTGACGGTATCGAAGTCCGAGCTTTGAAAAGAACGAGCACGAGTGCTTGGAGCCGGCGAGACGAATACGTGGTACCGACTGAGAGCCAGGAGGAGTCGAAATCGCAGAAAACACAATACAAAGCTGACCGTGAAGTGTTCTCATGCGAAACCTGACAGCTCCAGTTGAATTTTAAAGTGTAAATGTAAAAGAGTCGTTATTCCCGAAATAGCAAAAGAAGGACTGGAACTTTTACAAACTTTTAGTAAACTGTGTTGTGCCTTGGGACTAGACATGCGTGTGCGAAGATTTTGTGTATGTTTACATTAATATTTACAGGGATAAATAGTCTTCATATTTTAGGCAATTTTCAAGTGTCGTTGTCCACAAATATTCGAATTTCGGTTCAAAAAAATTTTGAGGAGCTCAGGTGAGTCAGAGTCTTCAGAATTGCAGACATGAAAGAATGCATCTTTATTGGTGCTAAGCGATGTAAAATTATTTAATATCGCATTTTATAGCCATTCGAAGTGTCATGACCGTACCTTTCCCTCTTCTTTCGCCTTTCTTTTCTTTCTCTAAATCTTTTTTTTTCTTATTTTCTTATTTTTCGGAAGGATTAGAAACACATTTTGTCCGGACTGCATTTTCTTGTTTTGATTACCTTTTTTAGAATTGCGGAAGTTGTCACGAAAAAGAAAGGAATTGATTGGTTGTCGGGTTTTCGAGTGCCAGTTTGCTTAGTGAGAAATCGACTTGTATGTACGTGATTGTCAGAGTGTGACGGTATCGAAGTCCGAGCTTTGAAAAGAACGAGCACGAGTGCTTGGAGCCGGCGAGACGAATACGTGGTACCGACTGAGAGCCAGGAGGAGTCGAAATCGCAGAAAACCCAATACAAAGCTGACCGTGAAGTGTTCTCATGCGAAACCTGACAGCTCCAGTTGAATTTTAAAGTGTAAATGTAAAAGAGTCGTTATTCCCGAAATAGCAAAAGAAGGACTGGAACTTTTACAAACTTTTAGTAAACTGTGTTGTGCCTTGGGACTAGACATGCGTGTGCGAAGATTTTGTGTATGTTTACATTAATATTTACAGGGATAAATAGTTTTCAAAGGTATTTTTGAAAAATAACAAGTGAATTTTCTTCTTTAGTGGTTTTAAAACCTCTGGTACACGCCAGAGGCACATTGAGACGTCCTGGAAGACACAACTACATCGACGAAGAAAATCAGTTGAAAATAAGAGTGCAATAATTACAACGAGCGTGTAAAAGTTTAAGGAAAATCAGGAAAAAGTATTTATAGTAACAGTGTATAAGCAAGGAGATTTAAAATCCCGTAGTAAACCTGGTACAGTGTCGATATAGTGAATTGGAACAAAGTATTTAAAGTCTGAGGTACAAGCTTGTTAAAGTTAGAAAATTTTCTGTCTTCACCCTCGTGCGTATTAATCATGTTACTGGGTTTACTGTAGAGTGTTTGGTGCTAAGGCAAGACTTTAATTGCTTACGAAAAATTTTGCGAATTTATTTCGCCACTGTGCATTTCCAGCCTCGTGCTGAACTGTACTCGTTGTTGGCCGAAAAAGGGAAACCACTACGTGGCGCTGGTCTGGGGATTTAGCATTCAAAAATCTCCCCGTGTATTTACAGTGTTTTTATTAAATCGCTGCTGTGCCCGTACTCACCCGTTTGTTTATTTACATTTTTCTGACATCAGGATCTCATATGAGCCCCTTGTTCATGGGCTGGCTTGCAGGATAACAGTACAAGACAACACAAGTTTTGTTCATTTCCTTTACTTTTAATTCTGCCTACATTATAGGAGTTTCTCGGGGAATTTTAACTATTATATTTTAGGCGAATGACTGCACTCAAGTCATACTTTAAAAATTTTGTCCCTTGTACAGTGTATTTGAACATTTACGTGTATTCTATATGTAAAATTATTTGTGCAAAAAAATACTGGTCTAGGGAAGTTTTCTAGAAAGTTCAAATAAATATGTTGGGGCACTGGTAAATTACTCTCTGTTTATTAGGTGTGAAATATACGATTTAAACAGGTGTTTGTGTTTTAGCTATTGTAGTACGAAATTTAGTGAAATAAATCAGTACTGTGTGCTAGTGGTGTCGGCTGAGAAAACAAGATAAAAAACTGAAGAGAATTTGCATTTTCTGCTTTTAATTATACGAAATCGCGCCGAGTACTCTGTTGTACAGTGATGAATTATCTTACTGCGCTCATGGCGTTGAATAAAACCATATTTGCTGTGTTAACCTATCCTGGCACTTTGATCCTATCTGAGCATCCTGTTTCATCTTGACACGTAAGGGTCATATGAGACCTAGACCCCATCCTAGCCTCTGTGGCCCATCGGAGCACTGTACTCACACTGAACAAAAGATCGCACCTTGACCTCTGTGGCTTATACGAGCATTATACCAGTCCTGGACCCTGGAGCCCATTTGAGCACTGTGCCAATTCTGGCTTTTGCACTTGATCCGAACCTTTCCTTTTGTATTGACCTGTGTTCATCGGTACCTCTTCACAAATTGTTTAGTATTAGTATTGGTATGGCTGTTTTCTTCCGTTGTCCTTTAATATTCTGCTGCACTCGTACGAGAACCAAGTGTGTTGTGTTGTATTGGGCTACTGAAGTTTAGTAACACTCATTTCAGCACAGAGTAAAAGACGAATGTCCCCTTGTGTGTATATTCGTGTGTCATAATTTTAAATTCGAATTGAACGATTGTTTTATTTTGGATTAGTGTCTTATCTTTCTATTTTGATTATGTGATGACTTTTATATTATTGTGCGATTAGTAAAAGAAACGTATTTTTTCCTTTATCTATCCTGCAGTGTCTGTTTCTGTGGGTAACCAACTTGGGAAATATTTCTATGTACCCATGTGTCTTGTTCGAATTTAGGAGAGTTCTTCAATTAATTTGCACTGACTGCCCTACTGTCGACTGTCGTTTAATATTACTAACGTCAGCTTTTATTAGCATTACTGTGTTTTACACGTTTACACATTTATGTAACCATGGGCCTTGTTCGAATTTTGGGGATTTTTTAAATTAATTTGGACTGAATGCTCTATTGCCGACTGTCAGTTAATGTTACTAATGTCAACTTTCATAGCATTACTGTGTTTTTCACGTTTCAGACGAGAGAATAATCAACATGAGTCATCAAACGGATACACCCTGGTCGGATGAGACTAGTAACTGTGTGAGTGGCTCGAGTTAGAAAGTACAGATCCAGAATATGACCCGGAAGAAAAGCCTAAAGATAACCCTGAAGAACCTGAGCGTATTCCTCGTTATGTTCTCCGACCTGCAGAGTTGGAACCACCCGTTGTTGCTGAACTGTCACCATCTTCCTCAACTCATCCTAGTGAAATTGTTTTTTAGTCCACTCTCCACTATCATCAACAACTTATTCTTGTGAAAAAATCTTTTTAGTCGAGGATCCGAAAATGACTGGAACTGATAGTAGTTGTGAATCCGTGAAATTAACATTTACTCTTGAAGAGTTTTACGGTCATTCAGACGAACTTAGACCCCACCATATAAAGCTACACGGCCGAGTGAACCCTGTACGATTGCCTACTCCTCAATGGGCATCTACACCTTACATCCCCCTAGCGCAAACTGATTCTGATTCTGATTGAATTGTATGTCCAATCCATGCTCTGATACCTTATTCGCGCGGCGCTACTAAGGAAAGAACTGCTGTATGTGACACACACGATACAACTACGTCGCGTCTTCACAACTATAATATTGCTACTGCTTCATCGTGTACTCCGGCTTCCCAACGAGTATCTTCTAGGTCCTCTGATGACGAAGCCGAACACGTTGCATTGCAAGTACTGCATGATTCCCCAACCGCACAAAGGAAGTGTGAAGATAGTCTGAAGTACTCTGCTGGAATTTTCTCCCATGGTGGAATGACCGGCATTTATGCCCCATTCTGTCAAACTCTATCAACTCTATCAACGGAGTATTTTTTTGCTCGTAATGCCTTAATCTCAGACTGCTACATAAGCTAAGTACATAAGTAAGAAAATAAAAGAGGAACAAGTGCGGAACGATATGTAACTGTGAACATAGTTTTTTGTCATCTTCTCCACACACCACTTGGCCAAACACACCGTTTTCCGACCACTAGACTGCCATGAAGCTGTAAGCTTCAGAGTATCGTAAAACGTGGAATCTCACCACTCGGCCATCTCAGCGATATCACGCTAGGTCCGTCGCCGCACCCCTTTTGTCCAACCACACAGGAAAGAGTGATATGTAACAAAAGTGCCGCGGCCCGAAAAATGTTCGAACTTCGGTCCAAATAGAAATTTATGGAACTGAGGTGAGTAAAAGTCTTCAAAGTTGCATATATTAGAAATGCATCTTTTTAGTCCCAAACAGTATTAGATGATGAAATGTCAGATTTTAGAGCCATTCCAAGTGTGGTGGTTCTAAAAAGGTGCAAATTACGGTCGAAATAAAATTTATGGAGCTGACGTGAGTCAAATTCTTCAAATCTGCCAACATTACAAATGCTTATTTTTCGGTGTCAAATGGTATAAAATAATGAAATGTAACATTTTACAGCCATTGTAATTGTCTTAGTCCCAAAAATATTGGAATGACCTTCCAAATAAAAAGTTGTTGAGCGGAGATAAGTGAAAGTTTCCAAAACTCTCGGTATAAAAAATGCATGTTTTTCGGTGACAAACGCAAGAAAATGATGGAATAGGTCAAAATAAAAATTTGTATCACTGAGGTGAGTCAAAGTTGCAAAATGGCGAAGTATCACATTTTATAGCTAGTACAAGTGTCGTGATCCTAAAAATGTTCGAGTTTCGGTGCAACTGAAAATTCGTGAAACTTCAGTCCAAAAATTTGGCAGAGTTGAGTCAAAATTATCAAAATTATCGTTATTAAAATGCATTTTCCTTTGCCAATTATTGCGAAATGAAGAAATATAACATTTAGAAAAATTCCAAGTGCCGTGGTCCTAAAAATGTTCGAATTTCGATCCAAATAAAAATATGTGGAGCTGAGGTGAGTCAAAACCTGCAAATTTTTTGACATAAAAATGTATCTTTTCTCAAGCCAAACGTTGTGAAAAGATGAAATATTACATTTTACAGCCCTTCCAAGTGTCGGGGTCCTAAAAGTGTTCCAATAGCGGTCAAAAGAAAACTTTGTGGTGCTGAGGTGAGTCAAAGTCATCAAACTGTCGCCATTAAAAATACATTTGTGAGTCAAAGTCTTTAAAATTGTCGAAGTAAAAATGCATAATTTTGCAGCAATTTTGTTCGAAATAAACATTTATGCAGCTGAGGCGAGTGTTCAAAACTGTTGAGATTGAAAATACAACTTTTTCGGTGTCAAATGGTGTGAACTGATTAAAAATCACATGTTACAGCCTTTCCAAGTGTTGTTGTTTATAAATGTTCAAATGTCGGTCCAAATAAAATTTTTTGGAGCTGTGGTGAGTTAAAGTATTCATAATTGTTGCTATTTAAAATGCAATTTTTCGGTGGTAAACAGTGTAAATTGATGACAGCGGTTTAAGTCAAGTTTTGTGGAGTTGAGGTGAGTCAAAGTCTTCAAAATTGTCGACATTGAAATGCGATATAAATGCGATATAAAACTGAAAATACAAAGTGGCAAGAATTAAGTAGTGAGTTAACGCCCAAGCAATCAAATACTCACATGAACATCAAACACTGTACATAGTAAACCCATTAACATACCACATTTTGCCCTGACATCGAAATGGTCTCAGATATCAGTCGACAAAAGAAAGACGGCTCCGGTTTGAGCAGAGGGTGTCAGTACGAAATTGAGCAAAATGGTTTTAAATATGACCCTTTTCACACTACAACAATAGCTAATCATCCTCTGTCAAAACTCACTTCAACAACTTATTATTACGAATGCCACTTACCACGCTTTGAACGCTCATTTGAGATAACATCTTCGCCGTTGACTTTTCTATTCCACATTAAATTTAGCAACAAAAGAAACAAAACAAAAGTTGTTTGGTTTAGAAAATTCATTTTGACCTCAGTGGGACGCTGTATATAGTTTTTCTTTTCAAATCAAGATTTGCTCAGTTGGCTAGTGCAGTAATTTCTGCGCTTGGTACGAGAATTCAGCGAATAATATGTAAATCCGTTTAGACCAGACAGAGACAAAAAGAGTAACTAATGAAGAAGAGAGGGAATGAAAGATAAGGAGGAGTGTCCCAGTTGCGAATATACATTTCTCACATGCTTTCTGCAGTACTCACGTACTTTAGCAAGCAGAGAAATAAGAAACTATGTATATGTGTGTCTAACAAGAACATGTTTTAAACGTGTATGTAACAACATCAGAAACATAGCCTTCATGTAAGTAGTACTTCTTATCATTTATCGTGGAGCAGTGAGAACTAAAAACAACTAGAAAGAAATGTTTGTTAATTTTGCTTTTGACATGTTGGATAGTTTCCAAGCAATCCTAAATCTGTTGAAAACAACGGGCAGAAAACTTACTTTGACTAAATTATATTATTACTTTGACTAAATCAAATTACTAAAGATTTCATGCAAAAACTTTGATTTTTAAAACAAATTGAGTGTGTTTACATACATAATATATCTAAAACAAAGCAATATCATTCCGATTCCTTTTAACAAAATAAACCCTCAAAAATCCTTAAAAACAGAAATTGTTTATAGGAAATCCAATCCACTACTTTTGTTTTATCTAGGCAGTGCAGAACAAGAGAATATATTGAAATCTTCAGACTTCTAAACAAATGATTGAACAAAGTGAGCGAGTTGTCGGAGATATTGTTCAGCTGGACTTACACGTGTACAAGGGGTCTTTAAATTTAAGAACTGAAACACCTGTTACAACAGTTGCGCAGTTGCGTAGTAAATGTGCATGTAACAGAATGATTTAAACACTTTTCTAAAAGCCACTTCAGTAATAACCTGAAGTAATTAACACTTTTTCGACGGGCATCTTGCGCAGTAAATGTGCATGTAACCAATAATCTGATTTCCGTCTAAGCATGTATGTCTTGTGAATGCATTTTCCAGCAATAAAATTCAACAGATTCTATTAGTTACGCATAGTCTGATGACTTTTTAAAAGTGCATATCTCTCTATTTGTTTGTTATATGGTTAACAAATTTTCTATGCATAGCGCAATTGGTTAAAACTTCAATCATCAGTCGCCCAATCGAAATACTCCCGCCAATAAATCAAGAACTCAAAAAGAATTACTAAAGATATATCTGTTACATAAGGGACGTGAGTACCAGCATATTTTTAATTAAAATTCACATTTATTTACATTGAGAACTTTATTTCCGGTTTAAGAAGTAAAGATTAAAATATGTGACTTTTATGGTATTTTTAAATCTGTTTCTAAACTAACTTAATAAAATGCAATTAAAAAATTACGACTGTTATATATGTGCACTACTCTTTTAGCAATTAAAGAAGGTTTTAGTGCTAAGTATCTCACATCTTTTACATATATAATAGCCATATTGCACAACTTTGCAATATGGCTATTATATATGTACACTACTTTTATATATGTACACTACTCTTTTAGCAATTAAAGAAATCTTTACTGCTAAGTATATCATTTTGCACAACTTCGCAATATGGCTATTTAGCTACTTGTTCTGATCAATATCTCTGATCACAGTCAGTTCACAACGTTTATGTTCAAACCGCCTAGAAGGTTTTTTCTGTGTATTAGAATGAAGAAAAAAACAGATATTCTCAAGCTACAGCAAAAGTGACTACTGAGGGATATAGACGACTGAGAGATATAACGACTAAGTACTGCTTGAGTGAATATATCATTGAGCAGGTGAGGCATTAAAAATGCAATAAAAAATTCACAATGTAGCTAAGACATTAAAGTATAATGAGAAAGGTGTCCAAAGCCGACCACAAACTGTACTTCTGAACCGCTCTCAAAAAGTCCGGGCTCAGTACCAAAGGCTTGATCAAATTCTACCTAAACTTGACTATGCTGTACCCGTCTATGCAATATCCTTGCCAGACGTTCTAATAGAAAGGATAGAACAGGTGCAAGAAAGGGCGATGTACATAATCTTCCCAGGGGTGTCATATACAGGTGCCCTTGAAAAAGCCCAAATCGATACTCTGAAGTGTCGAAGGCTACGAATTTGTCGCAAATTTTGTCAACAAAGGCAAAACCCAGGCAATGTTCTAAATCATTTACTCCCACAGCAGCGAAATTCTAAATATGGATTTCGCAAAAGCTCAAAATTCGAAGTACCGAAACGCAAAACCAATCGTTTCAAAAACGCATTAATGCAATTTCAAGTGGCTAAATTTTCAGTATTTCACCAATACAGTACTATTTTGGCAGTCAAAGAATGACGTTTTCCAAATGTTTTTAGTTTGTGAACAAAAAGCATGCATATGTGTTGTTGTTGAAATTGAAACAAAGTCTATATTATTGTTATTATTAAAAATGGAATAATACAGGTATCTTCTACGGAATACAGTAAATAAAGCAGAGAAGGCACTAAAATGTAATTAGAAAGACAACTTCTACTGAAAGCAGTGAATAAAGCAGCTGAGACATTAAAATGCAATAAGAAAGGCATCTTCTTTTGAACGAAGTGAATAAAGGAGACGAGACAACAAAAATGAAACAAGAAAGGCATTTTCTACTGTACGCAGTGAAAAAAGGCTGAAACATTAAATGTAATAAGAAAAGCATCTTCTACTGAACGCAGGAAATAAAGCAGTGAAGACAATAAAAATTCCATAAGAAAGACACCCTTTTCTGAATGTAGTAAATAATGCAGGTGAGCCACTAGAAATGCAACAACAACGTCATCTTCTACTGAACACAGTGAATAAGACAATAAAAATGCAGTAAAAAGGCCTCTTCTACTGAAAGCAGTAAATAAATCAGCTGAGATATTAAAATGTAATAAAAATGTTGTCTTCTACTGAATACAGTGCAATAAAGTCGGGGTTTTAGGGAAATAGGTCGTGATGTAATTCCACCCATTTTACAACCCTATTTTATTCAGAATATGGTTATGAAGTCGTAATAACCAAAATCCAACCTTTTTTAACCAAAACGACGTCGGTTGTTTGCTGGGTTGCGGGCTCGAGATAAAACATAAACATTGATATCAAAACATAGAAATGATAGGGAAAAACATCAAAATTCTAATTTTCTTTCAACATGCACACTTTCAAATTAATTTTACATATTATTCAGTCCCTTTAATAACGAATATGTGAATATGTTTCTGGCAAAATGGAATTTTGTTGATTTTGCCGTTTTTTTCTATCATTTCTTTATATCCTTATCCCACCTGAATCCAGCCGAAAGTGACCGGTGGCAAAATGGTATTGACACCATGACAAATAGTTTCCCTATGTAGCAATGTAGGAAAATGATAACGATGACAAATATACCCTTGGTCTCCATAAGTGGGTCTTTATAGCATAGTAGCCCTATGTAGCAAGGTAGGACTATTATCCCTCAGGTCAACGGACCCGCAGCCTTTGAATGATTTCGATACACTATTGGGTTTGAGTTATGGCATCTGACCCCGCAGTCTTCGCCTCTCAGACTTACCAAATGGTCCCTCCAGGAGGATGACTGCTTGACAGGACAACACCTCAATTCATTCCCCGTCCCTTCGTATCTTGGCAAAGACTCGTATCCTACCTATGCTCAGCCCCCCTTGTACAGCCTGTCCAGAACCACACTGATGCAGCACTACAAATGGATCCCCTTAGACCACCTTATTCTCTTCTATGCCCTGGTCGGTCTGCTTCACTAACTCAACATACACCAATTTCCCCTCTCCGGTTTCGAATGCAGTTTCGGAAAATAACTCATAAGAACAAGAATGCTGAAAGAAGCTATCTTGTTAAAAGAATAACATACCTATTGTCTGTGATTATTGCCTCTAGAATAATTTTAATTTATGTGACCCAGAATTGCGGGTAGATGCCAATGGAAACAGACAGAAATTTAAACTTCAAAATTCTTTCGCATCACATTTTCTTTAAGACATTAACTTGTACCAGCAGTATTGGGTTTTATTATATTGCTACAGGGAACAGCACAATTCCCCCAGTCAATTACCCCAGACAAATCCCCATGAATATTTCCCCCGTTGGACAATTTCGCCGAGGCCTACCCCCCCCCCCCCAATTCATTATTATTTTTCTTTTTGTTCTTTTCTTTGCATTTTTTCTCTTTTCACAAATTATTGCCCTTTTATCTTATAATTGGAGCCATATAATTGCCCATTCAACATTGTCGCAATTGCAATTATTATGCCGTATCCAGACCAATGAACTTTGAGTTGGCCACCTCAGGGCCATCAAAAACGAAACAAAGCTATTGGCCTACTACGCAGGTCGAACTAAACAACGATTGGTCGCATATTCATAGACGCCATCAAGAGGAATCTTAACCCTGAAGCCTTGTCTGTTATTTACAGAAAGTGGTTGAAACAAACAGTTATGTGCGACGACGCCAGAGGTAGTTGCAAGGACATGGATGTTGACCTACTACACAGGTAGAACTGAACAACGATCGGTCGCATATTCATAGACGCCATCAAGAAGAATCATAACCTAGAAGCCTTGTCTGTTATTAACAGAAAGGGGTGGAAGCAAACAGATATGTGCAACGACGCCCTGTCTACCATGACTGAAATACTCCAGAACACTGTGATAGCCTGTTTATTTGCACTAAGTTTTTTTCACAAACTTAATGAAGTATTCTGCGTAAATGATTCTTTCTTTCAAAGTTAATATTCAAAAATATTTTTATATCCTGGATGCAGATCCAGTGCCTCTGATAATTCACTTTAATACGGTATTTAGAAAATTGGTAAAAATATTTTACAGAAATTGATCCATTGTTATATCTATTCTCAGTGGATGAAACAAATTCGTCTACTGCATGCAATATATTAAATACCGGACCTCATCGAAACTTAAGCTAAAACTGTGATAAAGAATGTGTTCGTAAGTCGACCTTTTCATTAAGCAATAAAAAACTGACAAACTTAACTAACGTAACGGTAGCAGGGGTGCACGTAGGACCTTCACACTTCACCATGGCGAATGTGAAATCCATTTGGCGAAATTGAACAGATTCACCTTCGCCAACTTGGCGAACTTGAATTTTTTCATAATCAAGCTTGATGAAAAGTTAAACGCTTTAGATGAAAGCTACAAATCGGTCAGGACTGAGTAACTAGCGATGATGCTCTATAAAGACATAAACTGGACAATATAGTTAAGAAGATGTATAGTTTACATGTAATAAACAAATGAAGTTACAGTTTTAGTAAGAGGGTTAATGTTGACGAAAGTGAATTCGAATTGGCAAAGGTGAGCTAGACGTAATTAGCCAAATTGGCTAAGGCAAAAAAATTCTTAAGTGCACCAGTGAAACAATCATTCCACATATTTAATTAAATTAAATATTTAATTAAATTAAATAATTAATATTTAATTCCTTTATAATAAATATAAAGGGTATCCCGACAAGATAGTGTGCAGACTCTTTATCTTCTTTTCTAGTTTATGCTAACGATTTTTTTGCTATTCTGGGTTCTTTTACTTGTTTCTCTTTCAATGCGTCAATTGTCGGTGAAAACGGATCATCGCTTAATTTTGTACGAATAAACTCATTTACTACAGTAACAATAGGTCAACTGTAATGCAGCAGTTTCCAGAATTTTGCTCCTCTTAATCTGCTTGTAAAGCGCACTGAGCAAGTTTACCACTTGATTTTGCGCTATATAAAAGCTATGATGATGACGATGATGATGATGATGATGATGATGATGATAAAAATCACCTGTTTTCCTAATGTTCTTCACTTCTCTAAGCCCTTCTTCTATGCAACATATTTTTTCACGACTCAATGGAATAAATTTACATTGTTTTTCTCTGTGTTGTTGTCAGGCGCAACTGTGTCATCAGAAGCACCAAGTTTGACAGTTTCCGTTTTAAATAGAAAAAGAAATTTTGTAATATGCATCATATTCGTTTCAACTTCAGTTAATCAACTTCAGACAAAACGCGTAATTTATGGTCTGAAAAAGGTTCAGACAACATCCGGACATTTAGAAAATCCCAAAAAGATCCCACTTTGATCGCAACGTAATTGAAACCAAATATGGATATTCAAGTCCAAAAATAGTGCTGTTTTGGGTACATCGTAACATAAAAAAGAGGTCAGCAGCTTTAGAAATTCAATGTAAAGTTGCATTCCTTGCTTTTTTATCCAATAATTATGCGAATATCTTTAGTTCTGGCGCCAGTAAAAACACGATTTTAAAAACTCACAGATCGGAATTGTTTAAAATACGCCAAATGTTTGTATTTCTAGTCTTGTTAAAAACATTAATGTGTTTAATGTACTAACTTTAATGAACTAAATATATAAGTAATCGATGTGTTGTAAACGAGTGCTCCATCTGTTTGTATTCCGCAGACGGGCATTTCGCGAAAATAATGCTCTCTCTCTTTTATCAGTGCTATTTTCGCGGAATCCCCAGTGACTCTGGTTCGTGAAAAGGTGTCATACACAGCAGACCGAGCAGCCAGCTAAGCAACTGTCCTTGGGAGGATATAGCTAATAAACAATAGAGACCTTCACTGGTCCATATACATGCTATATTTAAAATATCTAAGCGACTGGCAAAAATTATAAGCTAGAGCGTGTTCACAAGGTAAATTATTAACGGACAGAGGGATGGACACGGCTATAGCTACAGCCCCTAGCCATTTCATGGCTGAGGGCTAAAATTCACCATTTTGTCAAGTTCTGTCGTATTTCAAAAATTTTTGGTCACTGCACTGTCCAAGGGTTGGAACCAACCACCCCAGGGTAAGTTTCAAACGAATCCATCCACTAATAAATGCTCTAGGCGCGTGATACTGACTACAGTATATGCTAAATTGAAAACCACACTTTGCAAATGTTTAAAATTCACTATTTTGTCAATTTCTGTCGTATTTCAAAACTTCCTGATCAATGCACTGCATAAGGGTTGGAACCACACCTGGAGCAAATTTTAGACGAATCCATTCACTAATAGATGCTCTAGGCGCGTGAGACTGAAAGTGCACAGACAGACGGACAGACACAAAGACAGTGTAAACTGTATCCGTCCCCGGCAGATAATTAGAATACATACATTTCAACGGCAGTGATACGATCTCTTACCAATTTTACGCAGTTTTTCTATATAAAAAATAAAATAAAAATAATTTTTCGTGTTTTGGTATTGATAGTAGCAATAAAGAAAGAGTTTATGTAATGTATTCACTCCAATTGCCTTGTAAGTCAAATCATACTTGGGACGTTACGAATAAAATGCCCAAAAAATTCTGCGTTTCGAATAGAAACTTATCGGATAAAAATGAAAAACATAACAGGGAGATTTCGCCTAAATGTCATATTTCTCTTGCACCAAAGAGCAATCGTGTTTTAACAACAATTTAATTGAGTATATACATTTATAAATCTGTATTTTCATAGAAATAAGCGATTACAGCATTGAAGACCTCTTCCTTTCTCTGTGGCTGGTTCTCGTGTCTGTCCGTCCATCCGTCTGCTTGGTTTACGCACCGACACAGTGAAAAGATGAACTAAATTCGGCACGCGAACGATAGTTTGAACCACCAAGAGGAGCCTGTATTATGGATGGTTGTCAAAGGTTTACACACACTCAACGTACTTTGTTATTCAGAGCGCTTTTCTCACCGCGCCTTGTGATTCAACGTGCATTTACGCAGCGCGCCTTGCGATTTGGTGCGCAGTTAGCAAGAAAATTTTGTGACAATGTATTCAATAACTTCATGTGACAATGAAGTAATACCATTGCGTAGTGTAGAAACCGCTACAAGTGATTTCTATTTTATTTTAATTAGGTTAAATCTGTGAATTTCTCTGTATTTAAACTTGGTTTTTTATGAAGTAATTACAGATGTCTGATTTTGTGTGAAGATAAGACATTATGCAACAGCCTTCTGCAGACATCAAGGGTATCTGGGCGGGGGGTTTTATGTTTGTCATAGGGGTTATTATGTAAGTAAAATCCGTCACATCTTTTGGTGTCCATAATGGTCAACTTAGATAAGTTTATTGGGTCAATGATTCGGCCTATTCTTTTAGACTATTTTAGATACTGTAGCTAATAAGATCCCGAATTGGGATGTGTCATAAGCAACATGCAATGTACGAATCACAGATTTAATGTAATCATTGTGTCAGTGTATTTTAAATATTTTCAACTGGTTACATTTCTTTAGTGTCTTAACTCTAATGTTTTAAATAAATGAAACAAAAGATTGTTTAAATAAAGCACAAAGCATAAGAAATATTTCATTTTTTTAAGCTTACGGAGCCGTTATCTCACTAAGAGAGAGATCTTACAGAAGCATTGGCAGTTATTGAGACTGAATTAGACAAGTGGAAAATGCTTGGGTTACCAAAAAACATATGAACTACATATGTAATACAAATGAAATACATATGCACTACAAATGTTGTACTACATATATAGCACATATAAAATACATAAGTAAACATAAGTAAACATAAGTAAACGTGTTACATATGTATTACATATGTAGTACATTTGCGTTACATCTGTAGTACATATGAAGTAATATAATACATGTGTACTACATATATAGTACACATGCACAACATATGCACTGCATGTAAACAAGATATGTAATGTATATGCAGTAAATGTGAACTTCATATGTACTACAATTGTAGCAATATCAACTACATATTTAATACATATGTAGAACATATGAACTAGATATGCAATGCATATGAACCACATATGTACTAGATATGTAGCCATATGAATTATGAAGCCATATGAACTACATATATAGAACATATGAACTGTATATAAAATGCATGTATAGTAAAATAGCTAAATAATACCCGATCCTTTTCTTTCAGTAGTCTAGTCACTGTTCGCAGAGTTCTCACAGCTGGCAATGCGGCATAGGTGTGCTTGCTTATTTCGGGTTTATGCCCAATATGCTCCATAAATGTCCTGACTCTGTCCTCAGAGTGACCAGTCATTTTCCAAAAGAAGGTGGCGCGATGGTGGCGCATTTGTGTAGGGTTTATGACTGGGATATCTATCTGCTCACAACATTTGCGGATCTCGAAGCAGCCATCGAGATTGCTTCGTGGACGCGAATACGAAATCATTTTCCTCAGAAACTCCGGCCATTCTTCGATTTTTATCGTTGATCAGGAGTTCGATTGCGCTGACACAAGAATGGGGGATTATAATACTGACCATGCTGCTCTTTCCAGTTACATATACTCTCAAATATATGAAGCAGTTTTTTTGTCTGTTTCCGTTAGGAGTCTCTGGTCGATAAACGAATGTCGAGGCGTAAACATTTCCTTTGTCATGAGTCCTACCTTCTAGCATTAAGAATGGTCAATCTGGAGACAATCGCTCTCCTTAAGGCGCAAAAATCGTTTCCGAACGAAGTGCCATTGTCAGAGTAACATTTGATTTCTTGGTTTAGGAACGCACGAAGGGCATTCATGTGATCTAAATCAGGTAAATTTTCTGGTTTTCTCTTCTGTCCCAGAGAATGTATATCGTTAAAACTGAACATCTTTCCCGCATCATCGCAGTTGTTGACCGCCTTAAAGTACGCCAGGAGAATCTTGGCGTTGTTGGCAAAAGAGCGGCCAAGCCTTGGTTCAGACCTGGCTTAATCTCTCCACTTTCGTAGCACACCTTTCTCACCGTTTCTTCCACAGTTTGGTATTCGCTTAAGAAATTCATCAGCGACCCTCAATTTTAAGTTACCACTAACTTTCCCAAGCGCCCTTTCTATTGCATCCTTTTTCTGTTTGGTATTTTGAGTAGAGCAATACTCTTCTCCTACTATACATATGAGGGGTTCGCTGCTGATTACTTCAAAAATGTCGTCTCTTTTTATTTTTAACTTTAATTTGTCCCAAACACGATCTGCCGCTGTCGATGCTGTCGATGTAAATTCTGAAGCAGTTTTCGCTGTTGCGCAACGGCCTTCTCTTGAACATCTCTTTCTGTGTTTAAAAAAATATTTGGCTTTGAACCAGCCACTACATGCGCTGCATTGTACTTTCGGCTCATCGCTCTGCCTTTTAGCGACGGTTTCTCTCCCCAAAGAAATATTTCGCTTGTTCAGTTCCGCCACTCCTGTCAGTCTAATGTGTTCAGTTTCTTCACTCAAACGCTTTTTTTGGAGACGTGTCTTGCTTTTGTTGGTTTAAAACAGCTGCTATTCTCTTTTCGTTTTTCTGTTGTAATTTGATATGTGTTGCCAGATCGGAAAATAGGGCTAAATTGCAAAATACGCACGGCCTCTAAGGTTTCTTCTTTGAAGTTGTTTTAGTGACCTTGTCATTCGTAATCAATAGACCAGTGTGCTACCATAGTTTTTCTAACGCAACACTGCCACCTTTGCAGCTGGAGTCTTCAGTTGGCTGAAGCGTCACGGATGGAGGCTCTTTGAATTCACTGCTCATATCATCACCAAGATCGAGGCATTCTTGATATCGCAAATTTCCATCTTCACGGTGTACATGGCCATGCTAATTTGCTTTAAACATGGCATAACTATGCATTGCCTAGGTTTTTAACGCTCGCAGCAATATTGCAAGAGCAGTTCCCCCGACCCGACGATAACGTGATTATCTGGAGACTGCATGTGCGTTGTGTCTCGAAGCAAAATTACACGATTGCTGTACGAAAGCTGCTCCGACCCGCCTTTTTAGTGACGATCACAGATCTCTTCGATCTAGTATTGCAGTGTATATTGTGCCAGTCCGCGGCTTCAGCGCCAGTAGTATCCTTACAATTTTCCTGCAAAAATTCATTCCATCAGCCCCATCCACCGTTTTTAAAAGAGGGGGTTACTTTATCTCGGAAGGGTAGGTAACTGTTGCATGCTAAGCTCGGACAAAAATAGAAAAAAAAATACCTTCTTACATGAAGCATGAAGCTGAGCGTTTGACAAATCAAAGAATTAGATAATAATGTACCTCTGGACGTGGAGCGCAGTTTGGCGTTTGGGATTCACTTTGCTAACAAATACTGTGTGAAGCAGTTTCAACACTGCTTTATCCGGCAGCCTCCCTAATGCCGTATGCCCCTCCGAATGATTCACTCCTTCGGCTTGGGCTTCGTCTGCGCTGGTACGCTCGTCATGTGTTTCCTGCATAAATAGATTCAATGAGCGCTAGCCTTTTAAAAAACTGAAGAAGCTACCATATTCTCTCGGGTACTGTCAGGCGCTACATATGTAAACATTAAGTTAACTTCCTCAAACCTTTTCACTAAAATGAAAACGTATTTTGTCGTATCCGATACTTCATGAAAATTGTGTGAAAAACAGTTTCCTGTTTTTCTTTACGCGGTTGCCAAAAATAGTATTTGAAAACTAAATTATACCACTAAAGCTGACGTGCCGATCAGTGTTTGTGTTTCACTCTGTTGATCGCCATTCCGTGAAGCCAAATTCGCCTCATCTTGTGCTTTTGTGGATTTGGTAGCCTTGCAGACTGTATGTGAGTCTATGTGCTTGATGCACAGTCGCACGTCCATAGACGTAGAAGACTTCTGTGAATAGTTTTTCAAAAATGTCACTTCCATCTACTACAGAAACAAACAACCTCGTTTAAAAAGAAATCCATTAAAATTGACCGGAGAAATAATTATCTGCCTTTTATTATTCCCAGGATAAATATTTTAGTACGCTTATCAGTTTTATATGTAAATACATGACATTCCTCTTTCACCCCCTTCCGTTCTTTAAAATACTCACCTAAGTTTACCTTTCCGAACATCCATCCCATATTACTTTCGCTAAACCTGTTTAACGTAGCTTTCTCCACCAAAGGTTCTTTACGCCATAATCATATCGTATTCGGAACCCTCCTCAATATCTTTCGCAACAAAGAGGCATACTCTTGGGCACTTATAAACTACAAGCCTTCTAACAACAGCGTTGTACATCGGGTCTTGCGCTGTCGCGTCATTCACGTATTGCCCCTTTCTTTTGTTGTTCTTTGCATCAATACTAAAATGATTCGGACAATGGACGATGACCTGTTTTGTTTCTGCCAATAGGTTATCTTCCACAAAACATCTGATACGTTCAACAGCAAGACAAGTAAGAAACTCCAGGTGAACTATTTTTTTTAACGTATTATTTCGACATACGTGACATAACAGGCATTAAATGCAATTTATTTTCTTTCTTTTCACTTATAGTTTTTGCTCTCACCAACACGTTTTTTCTTCGTGCCTAAAAAGCATCAAGTATGAACGAGGATCTCCATAAATCCTTTCATGCATACAGGCTACCGAATCAATTCAACATGATACTGTATTATGAAGTAGCCATTTTTGATGGTTTTCATAGTAAAGAGACCTTTTCCTGCAAAAGTTAAAAGAGCAACCGATTATTGCTTCATGAATAATGAAGAAAAATGGATTATCAGATATCAGATAAGCCGTGTTTCCATACGTCCGTATCGTACGGCCGCCAGATGGCCGTCGAACGGCCGTGAAATTTACGGTGCCCACTTCGTAAATTTCGGTCCGTAAATTTGACAGACCCATCATCCGTAAAGATTACGGACGCATGGAAACTCGCTCATTGAAATTAATGTTTTTGAAAACTTACGGCAGTTACAATAACGGGAATCAAGAAATTATCTAAGACTCACCAATCACTGGGTCAACTAATAAAACTTTCAGGTGCGTGCGGTCTTCGTTGGAGTTTCTCCACTTCAAAAAGTTTGCGTGTTTACATGGCGTCCTCGTCAAACTCGCAATGAGCTGCAAAGTTAGGCACATGGACAATGGTTACATTCATTGTAGGTTTGAATAAGAATGTAAAACTACAGGGCTTCTTATCTCTAACACTATTGCTTTTTGCTTTGTTTGTTTGTTTGTTTGTTGGTATTACAGTTGAATACAGATACCATAGCTATTTCGGTGCCATTTCCTGAGAATTTAAAAACAATATGCATCACATGTCAGTATTTGCATAACCTCCACCGCCTCAAACATTTTTGGTTGCACTACCGTTTTAAGAAATAGGAAGGGCTCAAGGGGAGATTTCACAAGTTGGGGTTTAATTTTTAACCATGAGTTTAGCTAAACTTTTGGTCTGAAACAGATTTCAGTTTGCATGTCAAAGCGATTTAAACTGGAGTTTTGACAAAGCTGAAAACTAGATATTTCGAGTAGTTTCTTAAACATTTTAACTGATTTGTTATGAAAATTTCTAGCACATTTTCCTAGTACATTTTCCTCAGGAAAGTAAAAGCACACATTGCATCGTTCGAGTAGCAAAAGCGTACCCGTGAAGTATTTTAAGTCAAGGATAAAAGATAAAAGTCGATTATGGTTTCGAAAAATTCTTAGCCGTCGGGAGCGGAGGGATGATGTCGTTTCCGGTGGTTTCATCAGGAATATATTTCTAGAGATTTTAGTCCTGGGTGGTTTACCGGAAAACACTCAAACCTCGGCTTCGTGTTTAAAAACTGTACTGATAACGCAAGCCATATATCACACTCTTGTAGTGTTCCTACTGTATCGATTAAGTTAGTGCCCATGTTGGACTCTCCCTATTCGAACTTCACTTACCACTCATGGTGGAGCTGTTCACAAAGCAAGGCTGTCACAAGACGAACATCCTTAAAGATCAATTTGTACTCCATCCGCCGTCCTCTTGTCAAGTTCATCCCTTTTGTGATGTACATGCAGTACATGAGTATATCCATAAATTATCCTCACATGTAAGTTTTTCAACACTTGATTTTCAGCATTTAATTTCCAATCCGTTCTCTCTCTCTCTCTCTCTCTCTCTCTCTCTCTCTCTCTCTCTCTCTCTCTCTCTCTCTCTCTCTCTCTCTTTCTATTTCTCTCTCTCTCCCTCTATTTCTCTCTCTCTCTTTTTCTCTCTCTCTCTCTCTCTCTGTAACTATTTCAGAGCTTTGCTCTATCCGCTGTTGGGTCCTCCGCCAGTAAACTCGATTTTGCTTATCGGGATATTACACTGTCAGTGCTTCCTTAAGCACCAATTGATCCACTTAGAAATTTAGTACTTATTTATAATAACTGTCAAATAACTGTCCAGCTTTAGAACGTAACAATTATCCTGTTTTTTATCTTAATATTGTCCACTTTTGGACCTTGATTTCTTGTTCACTTTAGGACCTCATAAGCACTTTGTCCACCGTTTAAATCTTCAATACTTGCCCCCTTGTTTTCCGCTTCTTCGGAATCGCTCCAAGATGGGACAAAATCATGTATTCTTATACCCAAATGTTACCCCCAGGGCGGACCAGTGCGATACATGCCCCGTCCCCAATTCAGGATCTTATTGACTACAGTATCTGAAGTAGTCTAAAACAATAGGCCAAATCATTGACCCAAAAATCTTATCTAAATTGACCATTATGGCAATTAAAAGATCTGACGGATTTTACTTACATAATACCCCTATGGCAAACATAGAAACCCCCGCCCAGAGACCCTTGATGGCTGCGAAAGGCAGTTGCATAATGGCTTATCTTTCACACAAAATCAAACAAATTATTATCAATAAGGGAAAGCAGTATTTACTTGGATTCTTTGATGTATGTATTCTCATGGTATTCTCATGCGAATTTCACAGCTGTTTCAACTTCATTATCCTTCGGTTTCCAGAACCCTCTTTTATCTGCAGATCCCTGTTCTGCACTTTCAATACATGTGTTGTCCTAACCTTAAGATACAGATCAATGCGAAAATAAACTATTTCACCACATTCTGGCCTTTGAGCAACTAGAATATGTTATTCTTCTATATAATCTATTTCTTATCTTGTCACAATGTTTGAAGCAAATTGCAAAACCAAAAAATCATTTTCAGTCAGCATTACTCTCCAGTTTATGAAATATAGAACTGTAACATGAATTCGTATGGTACTGGGAATTTATTGTATTTTTGCTATTGATATGTTCTTTTGGTACGATGCTTGTCACATTTAGTGCAAAGTTTAGTGTAATGAGAAATAAAATATATAAATAGGCATTTTTTTAATTTTTCTATTATGTTGGGGCCAGAACATACTAGGATAACTTGGCTTCCAAAGCGAGCCAAGATATTCTAAGGAGGCCAAAGATATCTTGTCCAGGGGGGCGGGGGCGTCAAGATATCCTGTTACAGACCGGCAAGACAGACCGGCGGCCTAGATTCGATTTGAGAATACGCGACGTTTCATTTAGCTTTGTTTCATCTAAAGATGCAAGGTGTGACGTTTCGTCTAAATACCGAAAAAATGTAAACCCTTATCTTTTGTACTTGTGCACTTAATGCAAGCATGAGTGTTAAAATCTCACACTTCAGACATTATTCAACATATGATGGCAAAGAAAGGATGTATTTTGAGGTAAAACTTCAAACCTTTACTACAGGGCATGGCATGGAGTGGATTGCTTTAGCACGAATCCACATCTCTTAACCTCACTCCTCCGGGGAAACTATAGCCTTGCTACTTCGGGAACATTTCTTTTTGAAAGATAAGTGATAAGCAGAACTCAAGAACAATTATTGTGTGCGAAACCACATCTTTTCACCGCACTCGGAGGGGGGGGAGGGGGGGCAAAGGCCTGGTTACATTTTGGGGCACAATTCCTTTAGATTTTGGTCACAATTGGTCAGATAAGTGAGTAGAACTCCAGTTAAGAGAATATTTATATGTTTAAAAATGTTAAAGAATCGAATACATACACACACACACACACACATATATATATATATATATATATATATATATATATATATATATATATATATATATATATATATATATATATATATATATATATATATATATATATATATA
This sequence comes from Protula sp. h YS-2021, assembly GCA_949752745.1. Classification (NCBI taxonomy): domain Eukaryota; kingdom Metazoa; phylum Annelida; class Polychaeta; order Sabellida; family Serpulidae; genus Protula; species Protula sp. h YS-2021. Next base: position 101,818,299 of record OX457027.1, on the reverse strand, counting down.
TATATATATATAGTCAGACATATAACTATGTTCTTATTGAGGTTTTGACAACATGATTAGGATATATTAGCATGTCTTATTGCATAAAATCAAGCATTAAAAATTTTTATTTCAACAGCTTACAAATATAAAAAAACCTGAAATTGTGTATGCACAGAAAATATATCTATGAACTTTCAAGTTTTAAAAGGGCCAATTTTTTTCTTTAGATTTAAAAATGGTATAGCACATTAGGAAAATAGTTTTAGTAATGTATCTTCTACTACAGTTATTATTAATTGCTGTAAAACTTTGTGATTTCTATGTACACAAGACTGTACGAGATTTTTTAAATTTTATTAGAATTGTGTTAAGTATTTACATATATTTTCAACAAATGCTAAATTTTATATTCTCAATGTTCTTCGTAATTTCAAAAAAAACTTTTTCTTACTTTACTTTTAAAACTCGTTGTAAATTTTATTTTGGTAAAATGTTGAAGAGAAGTCAGTAAAATTAAGCTTTTACTGCTTGATTATTACTTTAGTCCTTCCAGAACAGTAAGATTCAAGTATCGATAAGCACATGGTTACCGTTTTACTAATTTCAGTTCCGTGCCTCTTGACAGCAACCACACCAATTAATAGTTTCAAGGTAAATAAATGCATCAAATATTTCGTGTTTTAAAATTAATGTGAATTCCATTTTCTGCGCGCAAAACTATTTCGAATTTCATTCGTACTTCTTTAGAATCATCCAGTGTGAATTCGAATCGGCGAAGAATTCTTGCGATCGCTACTTTAATTTCATGCATTGCAAAGTTCTGCCCAATACAGTTTCTCGGTCCTGCCGAAAATGGTATGAAAGCATGTGAATGCATGTACTTCAAATTATCAAGTAGAAATCTTTCGGGGTTGTAAATAAATGGATCATGCCACACATTAGGATTATGATGCACACACCATATGGCGATATCTACAAAGGAGCCCACCGGCAATACTTTCCCATCGATGGCAAACGGCTTTGATAGCTCTCGGCTCACAAAAGGTACGGGAGGATGAAGGCGCATAGACTCCTTCATACACATTGTAACATATGGCAGCTCTTTGAGATCCTCCCAAAGAATCGAGTCATTATCCCTGCTGTTAAGCAACGCGTCAACTTCATCCCTTGCTTTAGCCTGGATCTCGGTGTGGGTGGCAAGGTTATATAATATCCATGAAATTGCAGATGATGTGGTGTCGTGACCTTCAAACATAAACGTTTCTACTTCATCGCGAATTTCCGTGTCACTTAGGCCATTTCCCGAGTCATCTCGAGCCAGAAGAAGAATGTCAAGGAAGTCTACATACCTTTGAGACCCTATTTTGTGGTTTTGCAGAGCGTGCTGGCGTTTTTTGATCACGGATTTGGCATAGTTATGAGAAATGTCACATTTCTCCTTGAACTCCCTTCCCTTTCTTGTATTGCTATAGAGGGTGTTGATGTAAAGGTAAGGCCGCATGGCTCTTTCAACGATGAGACTACTCAACGACACAACTGTCTTCACGTATGGTTCGTTTTCGCCTTCAAACTGAACATTCTTTTCTGTTGAAAAGGCACACCTAAGAATGATGTCTAAGGTGCACAAGCTAACAGGTCTGCATATATCAATACTTTTATTAGTATGCACAGATTGTTTCTCAAAAATATCCATAAGCCTCTCCACGCACGAATTGTATACACCTACGTATGGTTTCAGTATGTCAAAGTGGAATCCAGGAGTCAGAAGCCTGCGATTTCTAAACCATTTGTTCCCGGAGCTAAGTAAAAGTCCGTCTCCTATCCATGGACGGAGCAAATTGTAACTTCCTCCTCCAGAGAAAGCTTTAGGTTCCGCAGTTCTGGCGAGTTGTTGAATTGTCTCTGGATGGTTCAATGCTAAAACCGGCCGCAGAGGCCCAAAAAAGAATACAAAATATCGAGGATGTTTGGCAACCCATTCTGCAGACAACATAAGTCCTTCATGATTCGGTCCTGGGTGTGTTGCTAGGTGACCTAGTAGCCAATGATACTCCTCCTTTGGAAACTGTTTCATTGCTCTTGTTGACCGCCATGTTCGTTTAAGGAAAGGCAAGATACTGAAGGCCGCGTATGCAATGAATGCTATAGCAATCGTTGCTATGTAAAGTCCAGCAGCCATTATTGCTGAATACGACGCACCTCTATGAAAAAGGTAAGACACTTAAATACTCCAACGCTTGTTCTTTTCAAGTGTACTTGAAAAAATTATTATAAAAAGTTAGCAAAAAATTAGTAAAAAAAAGTTAGTGTAAATTAAAAAGTGATTTTATTCCGTCTCTCGTAAATTAAACACTCTGAGAAAATAACATGTTATGGTTGCCTTTAACTAAAATGCTTGTGACTGCCAATAAGCAATATATACTACTTTTTCGGTATAATACGGCAGTATATCTTTGCAGGACTGATAACTACAGAGTTGAAGTAGATTTACTTTTTAATAATTTTGTAATAACAATGTAATAATTGCGTATTTCGTAAACATACTGACATCAGTCATATATCGAAAACATTTGGTGCAATACATTCACCTGCATTCTAGCTTTATTATTCTTTTAAATAAAAATTTCTGACTTCTTGCGGAAATAAATAAAGCAGTCAATTAGAAACACATGATACAAGTCAATCATCAATTTATGCTGAACCTTGTAATGTAAACAAATGTGTACTACAAATTGAACTCGTATCCTACTTTGTTTTAACCTGTAAGAAAGCTTAAAGTAGATGCATCTTATCAGGAGGTCAATTAGGCGGCCTCATAGCAAAGTAAATAAAACTCAAGATGATAAGTGGATATTGGTTTATGTCAAGAAAACATTTAGGCATACTGATTACATGGCACATTTTGATCTCTACATTATATGCCATAGATGTCATATTAATCAGCTACAGCGGATACAAAATATCGCGGCACGTGTAGTTTCTGGTCACCAGAAATTCGATCATGTCACATCCATTCTGAAAGAGCTCCACTGGTTACCAGTTGTTCAACGAATTGCTACTGGTATTTAGAGTGACACATAGATCAGAGCCCTCCTACCTATCTGAGTTACTGAAACCGTCAAAAAAACCTGTACGGTCCAGCATTGATAACATGATGGCTGTCCCAAAAGTCCAGAACAAAATCTTATCAACACATAGCATTTTCATGTTCAGCACCGCGTAAGTGGAATGCGTTGCCACCAGAATTTCGAAAAATAAAAACATCACATTGCTCAAGAAAAACTCAAAACCTTTTCATTCAGTCAGGCATATCTGTAATGTATATCAAGTCTCAATTATAGTATTTGCATTGCATTTTTAGGGTATTTTTTTGTTTTTAATGGTTCATATTATTTAAATTATTCTATTGTTTGTACCGTGTATTTGAATATTTGATTTGATAAAATCTATTTTTACAATTTTACAATTTTATATGTTTGTTAAGAAGTAAAATAAATTAAATTCTTTAAGCCACAAAATGTGAACTTGATGGTAACGACCGATAAAGAATGCTAACCAGAAGCACCTGCTATTGACTTATTCTAAGCAATGAGCAGGTATCATAAAGGAAATTAAAACTCATAAGTAATATTACAGCAATATTCTCAGCAAATTATTGTTGTTGTTCAATATATTTCTGATATATATATATATATATATATATATATATATATATATATATATATATATATATATATATATATATATATATATATATATATATATATATATATATATATATATATATATATATATATATATATATATATATATATATCAGCATTTCATTGCTGATATGTAGTGTTTGCGGCATGGCTTTGCAAAGACCTACATACTCTCCCGAACTGATATCTGTGAAGTCATATTAAAATTGATTTATTGTTAAACTTTTATAGGTTTGTCACGTATGTTCTATATACAGGGTTATAGTTATGAAATATTTTGATAGTCTTATTGCTTTGTAGATTCTATACAAAAGTTAATCAGGTGCGGCATTTAAAATGCTCGATATAATTCAAACTCTAATTGGTAACAGGTTTTGTGACAACTTTGCTGCTACAAAATGTATCCCTGCAGTTTAAAGATAAAATGAAAACTTCTAAAGTTCTCCATATTCAAACCACTGGGATCTAGGCTGTATTTGGTTGTCATTTGTTCACCTTCTTATGCAGCATTATTTTAATCATTATATACATAAGTTCATCTAATTGCCTCGGAATTCTTCAAATTATCTGGCAAAGTAAACCCCTCTCCGTGAACCAACACGATTATTTTCACTCTGTTGACCAATTCTCTGCTGAATGTTTATTCAAGTTTTCTTCTTCACATGGACATGTCGAGCTAAGCCAATGCCAAGCTCAATCGTTCAATTAATTTGATTAATATTGTATTGCGCTAAGAAGCGTTTAGTGAATGGCTATTGGTAATTATGCAGAGCTTTTGTCCCGGCGTCATGAGAAACGAACCTTATACATTACAACAATAGAGTCACATAGAAAGGGCGGATCCCAGGCGAATGAGAGGTGAGGGGGTGCCCCAGTAAGCACAGAAAATTTTCCCATGTGGGATACGTATGGGTTTTAATTGGGATTTGCATGGCAAGGTGGGAAAGGGGAAAACCCATATTAATCCCGTGGAGAAAGGAGCCATTTCTGGGTGGAAAATGCCTGGGTTTTCCCACCCTGGGAAACCCCCTGTAAAATACACATGAAATATGTATGGGAATGCCCATGTAAATCCCACAACAAATACCCTAGACCGGTAACTCAACCACAGGCAACTCACCTCTAACGGTAAAAGACCACCGGCAAATCGTCCACCGGGAAATCACCAACCGGGATATCCCCTAGACTCATATTTATATACCATTTTAGAAGAGGGGGTGGGGTCCAAGCAACGACATGTAGGGTATTTGTTGGCAGGTGAATTGCCGGTGAAATTGTAAAAAAGTAATAGTACAAAAATAGTTTATTATCTGTTCCAATCAAGTAGCCTACACATCAAAGAAATTGAAAAAAAGAAAACTTAAAAGAATTAATTTCATTTTTGTTGCGTTTTTAGCTATTATATAAAATAAATTACAGATTTTGGATTGCTCCATGCTAATATTAATTTCAGAGTAAGTCGATTTACTTTGGACTTCGGATTACCCCGATTACTTTGACTGCCGAAAGCCCATCTTCTCGAAATTAATCAGCGAATTACCACTGTAATTGCCGATTATGAAAATCGCCATGTTGTAGATTATTTACGTGGAATTGCATGCAATTTCCCCTCATGTAGAGACAATACTGTACAACCATATCTGAGAAAAAAGTTTAAAGGGACTAAAAGCGCTTTATCGTTTAATAAGACTAAATTTAGATTAGAATTATATATTTTAAGAGACTGCTTATAATGTAGCTGATCAGAGAGCTTCATTCATGTGTGATTGCAATTTAGTTGTTGTAGAGTTATAATTTAACTGGGCAAAGAGTTTCATTCATCTATAATTGCAATTTAGTTGTTAAGTAATATTTAATTAGTGAACCGTTCAAAGAGTTAATTGTGAAATAATGGATTGAGAAATATTAAAGAATTAAAATAGATATTAAGAGAAATTTGCTTACCACAATTTTTCAATTCAAACACCGGCAAAAGAACACCGGGAGATCACCTGTTTCCATAAATACTATGCGTATATTATATGTTGCAGAAATTTACACCCAAATTTACACCCAATGCAAGGCTCGCGTTTGAGAAATACTGGATACGCCCCTGACATTAGTCCAGTATCCAGAGGATTACACGGGCAAATATTGGGGCATGAAATACATACAACAGTTTCTTTCCAGCTCACCTAAATAGCCTCGAGCAAGACAGTCGCACATTCTATATCTTATATTTTAATTAAGAAACGTTGATCATGGATTTAACATTATCCACGTTAAGTGTTTTTGCTACATTTATGTTTCATAAAGGTAAATATATCTTTTTTATTTGAATTAAAACAAATTAAAATAAAAAACAACTATGACAGAAGCCACACACAACAAAATTCTATTCTATTTTAATGATAACAAATTACCAATTACATTTTTACTTATATAAACTGATGTTTGGAAACGATTTGTTTTAAATTGTAAAGTAGTGTAATTATTTACTTTCTATAAAAAGTTTCTTGCTGATTTTGTTTTAGAAATATAAAGTTGTTACATTGCTAGGATATTTTCAGAGCTCGAACAATGTGTTTTAAAACATACACATAACAGACACAACTGTTCGTATATGCTAAAACTGATGGCGGAGGGGATAGATGCGGGTGGGGTTGGGGAAGGGGTGGACTGATTAATTGTGTGGTGCAAAGTTTGCTTTTGATTGTAACAGCAAGACGTATGACGTCATTGTGTAGAAATACTACGTACGTATATTTTTGCAGTCGTTCAATCTAAGAACCACCCTCCTCCGACCCCCTTGGTTCTTTTGCCGACTGAATATAATCGATTACCCTATGGACTTCAGGGTTTTCCAGAAAATTTTCGAATGTTCCTGCGTTTTTTAGACAGACACGTGAACAGTGATATCACCAATATCGACCAGAGGCTCTTTCTTACGTTGCCTTTAATCGACTTCCTTGTGCTTTACTCGAAGAGAATTATTACGTACCATGTCACTCAGTCAAGGGTAAATGTCAATCATGTTACATTGTGGAGTCTTTATCTGCTATAAATTAAACACCTGAGTTGTATGTTTATGCTATGAAATATGACAGATGCTCAGAGAGATGTGTGAGGAAACTTAGAGAAAATTCCTGAATGGCCACAAAAGCAATATCTGCAGTACAGTCAGTTAACAGACAGTCAATACCATTATAATTGCTCAATTGTAAGGGTAAAATGGTTGTGGAAAAAATTGATAAACGAAAATAAATAATAAACAAATATATTATTCCAAGAATTGAAAATATCCAGGGGTATTACGTGAGGACATATTAAGGTAAATTACGGTGAGTTTTTATATATTGATTTTTTTATATACTTCTGCATAAACTTTTTACGATTTATACGTATTTTTTATCAGACAAAATTGTCACCATACTTTCGCTCAGTTGTGGTCTTTAGCACAGTATTATGAAGAGAACATAAATAGAGTAATGCAAACTTCAAGGAGATGTCATGGTATCATGACATAAATAACAGCAAAATTGTTAGCACCTAAATCTACATAAAGTCTAAATGTAATGAAACATTTTGGAATAAGGAAGACAATATCGTAACAAAAATGGGGTTTCATACACAAAACAGGCATTATATTTAGCACCCGCACTGAGACTGCTTCAATGTAACAGAAAGTGAGATCTGTGAAAATTTATGGACTTTAAAATCTAAATTTAAAACATGAAGTCAACCCAGTTGACCCAATTAAAGACATTATATAATGTAACAATTTGACTCTCCTATCAAATAGTAATATTGAGAACACTATTTACAGCACTACGAGGAGAATGAAGATAAGATAATCGTTATGTCAGTAAAGTCGAGGGTAGATTATAATTTACTATGAAATAAATGTGTGTTATTAAAATAGATATGAGAAATTTATATAAGGTAGTACATATTAAAAAATATTGCTATACACCAGACAAAACATAAGCGTACAGGCTTATATCACACACTTTCGATCCACATTTTATTAGTTTCTTGTTTTTGTAAACACAAAATGCATCGCAGACCAAATCTATAATTTCAAAAAAAAAGCTACGAAAATATTCCAAAAATTTACAATATAAAATCATATTTTATTTTTATCATAGTCTGTCCCCCCTAACCACCCCAAAAATCATCTGTTCCTTTTTTCTTATCCAAACTTTATTGCGTAAAGACATTATGAATGATCAAAGGTTGAAATGTATTGTCTGGCTAGGTATAAAAGTCATACACATTTTCAAAATATGGATTTGTATAGAACTAGTCTTTTTATTTATTAACCTAGCCAAAGACACAATATGATATAATTTTTATATTCAACAAAAACTGGATCACTAACTAAGCAGAACAATATTCTTTTATACAAAGATACCCACGGCTCCTGGGTTTACCAGTTAACAGACATACAAATGTGTGCTACCTGCAGGACTGCTTGATAAGTGGATGTACTGCTTGTGAATACAGAGTACATATATAGTACCAGCATAGTACTTTGGATGGAAGTATGTGCATCCATTTGGTTATGTTGTTATATTATAACACAAACACAGAAAGCCACAGATAGAGTTAAATAATCTTTTTCCATTATATATTATGCTTGTGGGCCTGTGTGTCGTATAGCAGCTTTTGTCACATAAAGCAAAAATGTTTTAAGGCAAAACCTTCGTTACCTTATCTTATGACGTTCTTGTGAATATATAGAGGAAAGGTTTGTGCGCGATTAGAGAACATTGAACTGACTTCTCATTCTTCACATATATTTACTTATTTTTGGCAACACAGTGGAAGGAGAGAAAATAGAGTGCTACAAGTGCGACTTGACTATTTTTAACGGGGACAAGAGCGGTCATACGTTTTGTGAGGTAACTCATTTTGAAAATTTCAATTTCTTTTACTCATGGACCTGAAGTTTTGCAACCCTACCCAAGTCTGTTTAGTGTACCAATACACCCCTTTCTCTCTTGTTATACATCCACTCTCTCGCAATGTCCTATTCTCTCCTAATGTATGCCTTTGTGCTCGTCTCCGTCACTGTCCCGATGTGGCCTCACCCCAACCCCAACCCGCAGTATTGCACCCCGGTCTTTTTCAGTGTCTCAAAGTGTCCCGGTCCCTCTCAGTCCTCTCATTCTCTCCCAGTATGCTAATGTTCCCCGGTCTCCCACAGCCTTCCATTGTGGCCGGGCATCCTGTACTCAGTGCCTGGGCAATGAATATATATTAATAATCAGAGCGAAATTGTGTTTGCACTGCCACAATTGAATGTTTTAACATATTTTCTTAGAAACAACTAGGATCTCTACTAATACCTGCTGCGCTAATAAGTCTTACCTTACAAGATAGGAACTAGTGTTAGTTCAAATTTCAATATGTGTTCCAATATATCTCCTTTGTATTTTAAGGATTTTTATTTTAAGGATTACAATCAAGTCATATATATATATACATATATATAAATATATCGCCTTCAGAAAGATAAAGACATAGCTGAGAAAGACAAGAGAAAGTCATGCAAGAAAGGATGCTCCTCGCTCAAGTACGTCATGGATTTAGAGCATCGAAGTATGTTAAAAATATCTAATCATACTACATTTCTTAAGCTGAGTTCCTAAAAAGGGAATATTACTTAAAACTGACCGTCCATTTAATTTAGTTTTTTACCAAGAAGACAGAGAGGAAGAAAAGAGAAGCTGTTTGGGGGAAGGGATTTGGCGGCACACACGAACACACTTGTTGCCATGTCTGCCCATGACTTCTTAAAACGACCCCTAAAAGGGGGCTCCAGTTCCAAGAGGTCATCCTTTTTTGGTAACGCGGAGATTACTGAATATCAATTAGCCAATTTGGCGAAACTGGAACCACGCGCTAACCGTGCCTGGCCTTTAAAACACTTGATTTCCCGCTAGAGATGATTGTCAGACTTTGGGTATGCAGACTATGACCTGTGAGATGATTTATTCTTCCCTTTATTGACATTCGTCACATGATTTGCAGCGACCGGAGAGTCTGTCATAGTGGAATTCATTGAGCGAGGCTGTAGTGATGAGAGAGTGCGAAACAACAGGTGCATGGATGAAAACGACTTCCTCGACTACCAACTCCAGCTGTTTGAAGTTTGTTTTTATATTTGCATAAATATTCTAAGATAATTTATCCAGTTTATTTCTTAAACATAACGATAAAAAAGCTAACCGTGTGACTGAAAACTTCTTTTTCAGTCTAATCAACTACTCAGTCATGCCATTGTCTATGTGGTTGATGTCACATACTCATTAATGTCACATTAATACTCTATTTAGGCAATGGTTCATACTCTATCTGGTTAGTGTAACCTACTGTATCTAGGGGATGCCATATACTATATCTAAGCAATGTCACATACTCTATGCAATCAATGTCAAATATTTGATCTAGTCAGTGTCATATATTCTACCCAGTCAATGTCACATACTCTCTCTGGTCAGTGTCACATACCCTGTCTAGGCAATACCACATAGTCTATCTACTCAATGTCACATACTCTATCTAAGCAATGTCGCCTGCTCGGACCAGTTATTTACGTTTAGTTGATAAAACCTGCTTTGTACAATCAATACCGCCTACTCTGTTTAGTCCACGTCATTTAATTCGTTTAGCCAACTCTTTTCCACGAATGCCATGCCTACAGTGTCACCTGGTGAATGACCCAAGACATGGGTTTCAACTGAATCTGGTAAAAGCGATTTAGAAAATGAATTAAATGTCGTTTTAACATTTACTGCCTATTTTTGATATCAAAGTATAACTAAAGATATGAATAAATCATTAATTTGTATGATTTATGTATTATTATGTTATATGTATTATTTATTATTTAAATTTAATGCCATTTAAACATTACTATTATGATAAGATCTGAACCATACATTAAGTCTCATTAATTTATATTTTTGGATCAAAAATTATGTTTTACAATCTTAAAACATTTTAAGGGAGACATACATTTATATGAAACTTAACGAATCGTCAATTAAATTATGGAGATGAAAACTTGAATGACATCAGTAATAACAAATTAATATTTGAGATCACGAATTGCTTCATTTGGGTACAGGAAAAATGTGAAGAGAGATTCTCTATACATAGACCAGTCATTATTTTATTCATAGATGTATGCTTGTGAATTTTTAATATGAAATAGATTGATATTTTGACATCAAAAAGTATTTTCGATATATAAAAATTATTTGTAAATTTCAAAATATAAATTTGAAAAAGTCTCACCCTGAAATAATGAGATCTGAAACAAAAGAAAATATATTATTGAGCTCAAAAGTGAGATTTTGCTATCAAATATTTCATTTTTGCTATCAAGAATTGAATTTTTGACATCTAAAAATCATTTTTTAGATATTATAGAATGATTTTTATATCAATAAATATTTTTGATACCTCTAAATATTCGCTGTAATCAAGAATTTTTTTAAAACAATAATACATTTAGAGATATCAATAATATAATTACGGATAGCAAAAATGAATTTTTGACATCAAAAATTCAATTGTTTTAGATCAAACCTTGATTCTTGATATCAATAATTCCCTAATAAATATGAAAATGACATTACACATAAATGGTAATGAGCTAATGCTACACATTAATTCAAAACAGCAAGCTTCTTAAAGCTTATACAAGCGTGTCAATGCACTAAGTTAATACAACATATATACAAACACGTTAAGGTAACATAATTCAGCTGAGGTTATACAAAAAAAAAACAACTAGCTTAAACATGAATTTATATTAAAAAATTGGATGGCATGACAAAAGAAGTTTTAGATAGAAAAAATGTTGTTTTAGGACATTTTTGAGGCAGAACTAGGAGGTGTCTTCAATGTCACTATAGATTCAATAGATCAATGTTATTGCAAGAAAGCTCTCTGTAACAGCTCACCACCAGAGATGCACGTGAACTATGGCCTATTTTTCTCTCTAGTATTTATGAGTCTTTTAAGGAAGCTCATTTAGGTATGTTTATAATATTAGATGAATTATCATTATATTATATTATATTATATGTATTATTATGTTATATGTATTATTTATTATTTAAATTTAATGCCATTTAAACATTACTATTATGATAAGATCTGAACCATACATCATACAGTGTGGAAAACCATTATTACAAAGAGTAATACACGATACTGTGAACAGCGTATAATCGTTATTGTAATCCATCCACTTTTTTAAACTTTGTAAACTTTAAAATTTGGTGAATTATGTTTTAATATTATAAGAATGTTTCTTGTTTTTCTAGAAAAATTTGGCAGACGTAAAATGGGATATTTGGCTTTGCCACAATGTGCTCTATGAATATGAAGACAAAACATACCTTCTATGCAGTGGAAAACATGCATGAAAAAACATGCTTTCTTTACAACGAACAACATGGATACAGAACAAACATGAACAACATAAATTTTATGAATCATTCCTGAGAACTGTGGTATGATTAGACAATATCATCCAAGTACACTTCATCTAAGATTTAGAATACCAATAATAAATTGCATTCGGTTATGATTAAGATTGTTATAGAACCTGTTGAATGCTGAGTAACGTGACATACTGTAACCTTGCTCGTCCAGTGAATGTGCAGTTGTGAGAATGAAAGTATGAAGTAAGGTTTGTCATCTTGCCATGAGTCAAATCTGTGAATCTATGTACAAAAAACGTCATAATTATTACACGAAATCACTGGCACATTAACAACCAAACAAAAATAGAAAGAAGAAAACAAGAAAGGAAACAATAAACAACAAGAAGAAAACAATAGAAAAGAAAGAAGTTTATAATAATGCATTTATGGTAACCTGTACAACAGTATATATGGAATCCACCAGAATTTAGCAAATCAATAAAATAAAAACCGTCGCGTTTTGTCTTGATTTATTGAAGCAGTTTCACTGACAATTAATTGACATCCTTAGTTTCTTAGCTCAGTGGAGGACGTATATTTCGCTTGTTGCCTGTTTTGTAAATTCGCAACTTTGATGTGTTTAGTGTGTTTTCGGCAAACTTCAGATGGTTTAATATACGTTTTCATGTATTTACGGCAAACTGCAGATGATTTGATTTAATTATTCATGTTTCTTTTGCCCTTAACTGCTCACTGGCATAATCATCACTATGATAATTACACAAAAGACATATTGGCAGCTAGTATTAAAGTACTATCCGGGATTTAAAATAACTCCCCTTAAGTTTTCGATGCGCACTTTTGAAAATGAGAAAAGGTGCAATTTTGAAGCTAGACGCGGTCTACGCAATTTTGAAGCTAGACGCGGTCTACGCTAAGTGTTATATTTTGTAAAAAGGATTGCAATTTTATTCGGTCCTTCGTGTTTCCTGCAAAAAGGGATCCTTTAAGAACTGCTACTCTTTTGATTAAAATCGTATTATTTCAAAATTAGTGTTTATGGGTCATTTTAAAAGTAATGAACTCTCAAGGCAACCAGTTGTTACATAAATGCCCCCCCCCTTCGAAGCTTATATATAACAAATATGAACACTTCTGTTTTAATTTATGTTTATTGGTACACGTGCTCTACTGTACATATGCCTTATGCCTTATGTACAACATTTTAAGATTTACAATGTCCACAAACATATTTCTCACACATTAAAGTGTGAAGTAATTCTACAACAACAATAAGTCATAAATGTGAAAAATGCATAGAATGCAGCGGTATAATATATGGTAAACATCTATAAAATAAATATGGAACGGGAAAATCCCGAGCTCTAACAGTCTACATTGTTTCAACAATAAGTCACAAAATTCTAAATTTTCCCAGTTTTCTTCAATGAGGAGATTTTGTAAAGAAAACAACCTAGTAAGCAAGTCAACAAGAATATAGTTATGACTAAAGAGATCTCAAATACAAAGTGAAACCACAGCTCTTCGCTGATGGGGCAACTTGAACTAGTCGCAGCAGTGGCTTTATTGTTACTCTTCTCTGTAACGTCACTTCCATCTCGACCATAGTACTCTGTGAAAACCAGTAGAAATCAACATATGGATATGACAAATGTTAAAAAGTGTCTACACACACACACACACACACATATATATATATATATATATATATATATATATATATATATATATATATATATATATATATATATATATATATATATATATATATATAGAGAGAGAGAGAGAGAGAGAGAGAGAGAGAGAGAGAGAGAGAGAGAGAGAGAGAGAGAGAGAGAGAGAGAGAATGTAAACGAAGGTCTAAATATAAGTTAAAATATCTGTACCAGCATATTTTATCATTATTCTAATCATGCACTTAATATTTGTCCAAACAATTCTGACACTTTTCCTATGTACTAAATCTTTAAAAAACATGTGAAGTATAAAACTATTTTACACTGGGAGCGGAGAACCCGGTATATTAGTTATTTCTAAACAAATGCACATACACTCCACTCCACAGGCACTCATGGTATGAAAGTGGAGTGGACAGTGCATATAACAACCCATTCTCTCCATACCCAGAAATACACACGTACGATTGGATTCTTTGCTTCAGCTAATAAGGCATGTCACATATATCAGCGCTGATTCATTTTATAAGGCAGTCGACCCGTTAAGCACTGCTACACACATGCAATTGGTAGCACTAACAGTAATGTTATTATGTTTATTATTAAGATTGTACACCACATTAATGAATACACAGACAGTTTCGTTTCTCAAAACGAAAGAGACCAGAGTAGAAGCTGTGATATCTGATCGGTTACATAATATTCAATGCGGGGATTTTTGCAGCAGTGTGATATAAAAACCGAATTTTTTAAAGTTATGCTTGGTTCAGTGAAACTAAATCGCTGTGCTTTTTATTGCAGCCAACCAAATCAACCACTTGCAAAGCATCAAATCACAGAGCTTTATATTACATAAAACAAAATAAGAAATACATAATAAATGCACTTAAAAGGGATTCACACAATATTTCCAAACACGCGCTCTTTTATTGCGTTTATAACATACTTTATCAATGACATTTAAAACGACGGAATGCAGTGGACGAAAAATCCCCCAATATGAATTGAATAAAATTATTAAATTAGACGAACTGCAATGTAAAACACACAGTCGTGGCGGCAATGACGTCGAAAAACATAAGTGATGCACCACGACGTACTCATGAAGTATCTTATGTAATTGTTGCACAGGTATTCAATTTACCACTTGCAGCTCTATAAAGTCAACTATGTACGATTAGTTTTAGAACATTGTATTTGATTTCCTAGACATATCTGGAAATATACTCTGCCCATACTCGTTCACATAATTTCACTACCATCAATTAGTGTGAGAAAGGGTCAGATGACATAGAGGGGAGTAGGCAGGTAACATGAAGAAGGAGAGAAATGACATAGAGACAGGTGAGGTGATATATAGGAGGCAAAATGATATACAGCGAGGATAGGTGACATAAAGAGGGGCGAGGTGATAAACAGAGGGGAACAGGTAACATGGAGGGGAAAAAAGGCAGGTGATATAGAGAGGGAGAGAAATGACAGAGAGAGAGTTGAGGTGACATACAGAGGGATAAAGTGACATATGTTGACAGGTGACATAGAGGGGAGAAGACAGGTACCATAGAGAGAGGAATGTGATGTGCAGAAGTAGACAGGTGAAATAGAGAGGAGAAGGCAAGTGACATAGAAGAGGAAAGAAATGACAGTTGAGGTGACATACAGAGGGTCAAAGTGACAGTGACAGCGGAACAGGTTGCATAGAGGTGAGAAGACAGGCAACATAGAGAAGGGGACAACTGACATAGAGAGGGGACGAGGGGATATACAGAGGGAGAAAGTGACATAAAGGGGGGAGGCAGATGACACAGAGAGTCAGAAAAACTAACATAAAGAGAGCTGTGAGGTGACATACAGAGTAGCAAAGTGACATACGGACGGTACAGGTGACAGGTAACACGGAGAAGGGGGAGAAATGTTATAGAAACAGATGAGGTAACATACAGACTGGACAGCTGATATATAAAGGGGGACAGTTGGCATAGAGAAATGATATGCAGAGGGAGACAAGAGGCATAAAGGGAAGAAGGCAGGTTACACAGAAAGAGGAAGAAATGACAAAGAGAAAGGGCAGACGGCAAAGAAAGGGAACGAGGTGAGTATTGTGTTTCTTGCAAAGACAGCGTGTAACAGTTGCTAGCGGTACACCAACCACTATTTACCCTTTTCATAAGCGCATCACAGCAAAAAATTAACATTGAACGCAATACAGAGTGAGACAGGCGATAAAGAAGGGAGAAAGCAGGCAGCATAGGAGCAGGATGTCACAGAGAGACGGAGAAATGACGTAGAAGGGGCAAAGATGAGAAAAAGAGGAAGCGAGGTGATAAACAACGTGTGACGGATGGCATATAGGAAATAGGGCAGTTGTTATATGGAGGGGGAGAGGTGACATAGAGAGACAGAGTGAGAGAGAGAGAGAAAGAGAGAGAGAGAGAGAGAGAGAGAGAGAGAGAGAGAGAGAGAGAAGATGATTGAGAGAGGAGGCATATCATACAGAGATGGGGAAGGTTACATAGAAAGAGTGACAGGTGGCATAGAGAATTTAACAGGTAACAGATGGCATAGAGATAAGCGACATAGAGAGGGTGATCTGTATCATAGATAGGAGACAGATGACATAGAGAAGGGGACAGGCGACAGGTGGCCTGTGTCATAGATAGGGGACAGATGACATAGAGAAAGGACAGGAGACATAGAGAGGGGCAGATGGCACAGAAAGGACGACTAGTGATAGAGATGGGGACATATATCACAGAGAGGTGGCAGATGATAAAAAGGGACGAGGTGACATGGAAAGAGGGGAAGATGTCATAGGGGTGAACAGATAACATAGAGAGAGAGAGCGAGAGAGAGAGAGAGAGAGAGAGAGAGAGAGAGAGAGAGAGAGAGAGTGAGTGACATATCTCTTAAAGAGGACACAGATGACATAGAGAGAAGACCTGATGA
Organism: Protula sp. h YS-2021; assembly: GCA_949752745.1. Classification (NCBI taxonomy): domain Eukaryota; kingdom Metazoa; phylum Annelida; class Polychaeta; order Sabellida; family Serpulidae; genus Protula; species Protula sp. h YS-2021. The sequence goes on along the minus strand of OX457027.1, from coordinate 101,801,547 downwards.
TATAGAGAGGGTGGGGGCACAGCTGACACAAAGAGACCTAATGACATAGAGAGGAGAACGGACAACGCAGACAGAACCAATGACATAGAGAGGAGAACAGACAACACAGAGAGAACTAATGACATAGAGAGGAGAACGGACAACACAGAGAGAACTAATGACATACAGAGGAGAACGGACAACACAGAGAGAACTAATGACATAGCGAGGAGAACAGACAACACAGAGAAAACTAATGCGATGGGGAGGAGAACGGACAACAGAGAAGGAACTAATGACATACAGAGGAGAAAGGACAACACAGACAGAACTAATGACATAGAGAGGAGAACAGACAACACAGAGAGATATAATGACATAGAGAGGAGAACAGACAACACAGAGAGAACTAATGACATACAGAGGAGAACAGACATCACAGAGAGTACTAATGACATAGAGAGGAGAACAGACAACACAGAGAGTACTAATGACATACAGACGAGAACGGACAACACAAAGAGAACTAATGACATAGAAAGGAGACCAGACAACACAGACAGAACTAATGACCTACAGAAGAGAACGGACAACACAGAGAAAACTAATGACATAGCGAGGAGAACAGACAACACAGACAGACCTAATCACATACAGAGTAGAACAGGCAAGACAGAGAGAATTAATGATATAGAGAGGAAAACAGACAAAACAGAGAGAACCAATGAGATACAGAGGAGAACGGTCAACACAGAGAGAACTAATGACATACAGGTGAGAACAGACAACAGAGAGAAAACTAATGACATAGAAAGGAGAACAGACAACACAGAGAGAACTAATGACATAGAAAAGAGAACGGACAACACAGAGAGAACTAATGACATACAGAGGAGATCGGACAACACAGAGAGAACTAGTGACATAAAGAAGAGAACAGACAACACAGAGAGATCTAATGACATACAGAGAAGAACAGACAACACAGAGAAACCTAATGACATAAAGAACAGAACAGACAACACGGAGAGAATGAATGACATAGAGAGAAGAACAGACAACACAGAGAGAACTAACGACATACAGAGAAGAACGGACAACACAGAGAGGACTAATGACATAGAAAGGAAACAAACAAAACAGAGAGAACTAATGACATAGAGAGGAGAACGGACAACACAGAGAGAACTAATGACATACGGAAGAGAACGGACAAGACAGAGAGAACTAATGACATACAGAGGAGAACGGACAACACAGAGAGAACTAATGACATAGCGAGGAGAACAGACAACACTGAGTGAACTAATGACATACAGAGGAGAACGGACTACGCAGAGAGAACTAATGACATAGCGAGGAGAACAGACAACACTGAGAGAACTAATGACATACAGAGGAGAACTTACAACACAGAGAGAACTAACGACATAGAGAGAAGAACAGACAACAAAGAGAGAACTAATGACATAGAAAGGAGACCAGACAACACAGACAGAACTAATGACATACAGAAGAGAACGGACAACACAGAGAAAACTAATGACATAGCGAGGAGAACAGACAACACAGACAGACCTAATCACATACAGAGTAGAACAGGCAACACAGAGAGAATTAATGATATAGAGAGGAAAACAGACAAAACAGAGAGAACCAATGAGATACAGAGGAGAACGGTCAACACAGAGAGAACTAATGACATACAGGTGAGAACAGACAACAGAGAGAAAACTAATGACATAGAAAGGAGAACAGACAACACAGAGAGAACTAATGACATAGAAAAGAGAACGGACAACACAGAGAGAACTAATGACATACAGAGGAGATCGGACAACACAGAGAGAACTAGTGACATAAAGAAGAGAACAGACAACACAGAGAGATCTAATGACATACAGAGAAGAACAGACAACACAGAGAAAACTAATGACATAAAGAGAAGAACAGACAACAAGGAGAGAATTAATGACTTAGAGAGAAGAACAGACAACACAGAGAGAACTAACGACATACGGAGAAGAACGGACAACACAGAGAGGACTAATGACATAGAAAGGAAACAAACAAAACAGAGAGAACTAATGACATAGAGAGGAGAACGGACAACACAGAGAGAACTAATGACATACGGAGGAGAACGGACAAGACAGAGAGAACTAATGACATAGAAAGGAAACAAACAAAACAGAGAGAACTAATGACATAGAGAGGAGAACGGACAACACAGAGAGAACTAATGACATACGGAGGAGAACGGACAAGACAGAGAGAACTAATGACATACAGAGGAGAACGGACGACGCAGAGAGAACTATTGACATAGCGAGGAGAACATACAACACTGAGAGAACTAATGACATACAGAGGAGAACTTACAACACAGAGAGAACTAACGACATAGAGAGAAGAACAGACAACACAGACAGACCTAATCACATACAGAGTAGAACAGGCAACACAGAGAGAATTAATGATATAGAGAGGAAAACAGACAAAACAGAGAGAACCAATGAGATACAGAGGAGAACGGTCAACACAGGGGGAACTAAAGACGTAAAGAAGAGAACAGACAACACAGAGAGATCTAATGACATACAGAGAAGAACAGACAACACAGAGAAAACTAATGCCATAGAGAGAAGAACAGATAACACGGAGAGAACTAATGACATAGATTGAAGAACAGACAACACAGAGAGAAGTAATGACACACAGAGGAGAACGGACAATACAGTGAGAACTAATGACATAGAAAGGAAACAAACAAATCAGAGAGAACTAATGACATACAGAGGAGCACAGACAACACAGAGAGAACTAATGACATACAGAGGAGGACGGACAACACAGAGAGAACTAATGACATAGAGAGGAGAACAGGCAACACAGAGAGTACTAATGACATACAGACGAGAACGGACAACACAGAGAGAACTAATGACATAGAAAGGAGAACAGGCAACACAGAGAGAACTAATGACATAGAGAGGAGAACAGACAACTCAGAGAGAACTAATGACATAGAGAGGAGAACGGACAACACAGAGAGAACTAATGACATACAGAGGAGGACGGACAAGACAGAGAGAACTAATGACATACAGAGGAGAACGGACAACACAGAGAGAACTAATGACATAGCGAGGAGAGCAGACAACACTGAGAGAACTAATGACATACAGAGGAGAACAGACAACACAGAGAGAACTAAAGACATAGAGAAAAGAACAGACAATAAGAGAGATGTAATGACATAGAGAGGAGAACGTACAACACAGAGAGAACTAACGACATAGAGAGAAGAACAGACAACACAGAGAGAACTAATGACATACAGAGAAGAACAGACAATACAGAGAGAACTAATCACATAGAGAGGAGAACGGACAACACAGACAGAACCAATGACATAGAGAGAAGAACAGACAACACAGGGAGGACTAATGACATACAGAGGAGAACAGACAACACAGAGAAAACTAATGACATGGAGAGGAAAACGGACAACACAGGGAGAGCTGACGACATAGGGAGGAGACAGACAACACAGGGAGAACTAAAGATATAAAGAAAAGAACAGACAACACAGAGAGATCTAATGACATACAGAGAAGAACAGAGAACACAGAGAAAACTAATGACATAGAGAGAAGAACAGACAACACGGAGAGAACTAATGACACAGAGAGAAGAACAGACAACACAGAGAGAACTAATGACATACAGAGGAGAACAGACAACACAGAGAGAACTAATGACATAGAAAGGAAACAAACAAAACGAAGAGAACAAATGACATACAGAGGAGAACAGACAACACAGTGAGAGCTAATGACATAGAGAGAAGAACAGACAACACAGAGAGAACGAATGACATACAGAGGAGAACGGACAACACAGAGAGAACTAATGACATACAAAGGAGAACAGACAACACAGAAAAAACTAATGACATGGAGAGTAGAACGGACAACACAGGGAGAGCTGACGACATATTGAACAGACAACACTGAGAGAACTAATGACATACAGAGGAGAACAGACAACACAGAGAGAACTAATGACATAGAGAAAAGAACAGACAATAAGAGAGATGTAATGACATAGAGAGGAGAACGGACAACACAGAGAGAACTAACGACATAGAGAGAAGAACAGACTACACAGAGAGAGCTAATGACATAGAGAGTGAACGGACAACACAGACAGAACTAATGACATAGAAAGGAAACAAACAACACAGAGAGTACTAATGACATAGAAAGGAAACAGACAACACAGAGAAAACTAATGACATAGAGAGAAGAACAGACAACGCAAAGAAAACTAATGACATAGAGATAAGAACAGACAACACAGAGAGAACTAATGACATAGGTCCGGGGGGTAGGAGAGTTGCAGGTGAATTAGAAAGGGTGCGGATGGCATAGAGAGCGGGGCCTAAGATATAAAGATAGATAACGATACCTGGACAATGTTGTTTACATTCTGATGAAATGAATCGTATTTCGCTGTCAGTTTCTTGTGACGTAGGCATGCATACTAATGAGCAATGAGAGCAGACATTGGCTAATTCGTCACAGAAGAAGTCACGTGGGCACAGTTCTTCGTTGCACGTGACCGTTTCCCTGTTTCTGGATATAAAAGTAAATAAAGCGAAGCAGGATCCAGTCAATGAAATAATGCTCATCACCTGATATAAAATTTGTCCGTAGTGTTTTTCACATTTGACTAATCAAACGTTTTAAATATATAACTTAGTTTATATGAGTTTTGAAAACTTCAAGCTTTAAGAATATAGGACATAGAGAAAGTAAGGAAGAGAAAGAAAGAAAGAAAGAAAGAAAGAAAGAAAGAAAAAGAGAGGGGTGGTGGCAAAGGCAGGGAGAAGAAACAAAATGTATTTCATTTTAAAAAAGGACATTATTTACACTTGAGGATTTTCAATTCCCTAGTTTATTGCTTTCGTACAATTCGGAAAAGTATTTCCGTATGTTTCCATTTTTCCGCCCAAACCTTGTCACGCGAACGTCACTAGGGCAGCTAGGGCTAGGAAGACCAAATTTGGCAGATACATAGTATAGCATGTGTAGTTGTTCTAGCTCATTTTTTTTAGAAATTCATTAACATTTTATATGCAAAAATGGACATTGAAATTTAAAATTTGAATACCTTGTCACATAAACTCTTCTAAGACTTCTAGGGCAAAAATCGGTTAGATTTTGAGTTTATTTTCCACCTTTTGGACCTAAAATGCTATAACTAAGAGGTGCCTTGGTGACCTTGACACCCTCGGTTATGGTCAAGGTCAAAAATTGGAAGTTGATCATTATCTCGAAATCGGTTAGAGATAGAGCGATTTTGAGTTTATTTTCGACCTTTCGGACCTAAAAGACTATAGCTAAGAGGTGCCTTGGTGACCTTGACCTCCTCGGCCATGGTCAAAGTCAAAAACCGGAAGTCGACCATTATTTCGAAAAGTGTTAGAGATAGAGCGATTTTGAGCTTCTTTTCGATTCTTTGGACCGAAAAGACCATATGTAAGAGATACCTCGGTGACCTTGATCTCATGGTCATGGGAAAAACCGGAAGTTGACCATTATCTCGAAAACGGGTAGAGATAAATTTATTTTGAGTTTATTTCCGCCCTTTGGGCCTAAAAAGCGCTATGTAAGAGGTACCTCGGTGATCTTGACCATTTCGATCATGGTCAATGTCAAAAACCGGAAGTTCCCTAAAGGGTTAGAGTTTGTGTGATTTTATGCTTATTTTCGATCGTTTGGGAAAGAAGTATCTTGGCGACCTTACCTCATCGTTCATGGTCAGTTCTGAAGTTTAAGACTTCAGAATCGTATTTTTTGTGGCCCTCAAGTGTAATTTTCACTACTCGGTAGTTCAAAAATTTATATCACAAGAAAAGGATTGGTTTAAAAACGCAGACTTTATTTACACTACAGTAATCAGGACAGAGATTATTGACTGGGATTCAAATGAACGAAAAAAAAAAACTATGATGAATTACGGGGATGCGAAAAGCAACGTCCTCCAAATGGAATCATGCCCACAGCTACTGGGGGAAAGGAGGGCATACTTTTAAGGCCCCGACTTTACAATTGTGCTAGAAGAGAAAGTACCATATCTTTTTACGGCTAAATGACAGTGTATGTTTCTTTGTAAGTATATGTGTATGCAACAAACTAGAGCTTATACATCGAATATAATCCAGTTAAATCGGGTATAGGCATACCTAAGGTATGCGAGCGTGTTAGTCATCCTTCATGTTTAGTGAAATGGCGATAAAATACCAGGGTCTTACATAAAGCGCCCGGTATTTCAGGCTTGTTATCATACCGATGTCCGGTGTCCGGAAAAATCTGTCCGGTATAGCTAGTTGTCCGGCTTATCGAGGTAACCGGACTGAGATTTTACTTCATGCCCAGTGTCCGGAAAAAAAAGACTGACAAAATTTGTCCGGTATAGCTAGTTGTTCTGTTTATCGAGGGTGTCCGGATTGTGATTTTAATCCATGAAAAATTTCGTGGCTTCAGTTTTCTCCTTGCTCGAAGCCCCCAGATCTAGGACCCTACCTCTGAGCAATAAACATATGGAAGTAATTATTTTTGGTAGCAAATGTAATTAGAACCGTGCAATAGTGAAAACAATCATGGTGTCGGAGGATATAGTGTTTGATTCGGTCCTGAATTCATGACAGACAGTGTAGTAGTACATAGTACTTAGTACTGAGTAATATACTTACGCAATTTAAAAACACAACAACAGATGTAAATTGTTATATTGAAAGAAGTATTCAACAAAGTTTTCTGAAAAAGGCACACTGTAACAAAACGGACATTTACTTCAAATACTCCAAAATTCAGTGAAGAAGAAATGAACAACATTCTGAGTCAAGTTGCATTTTTCAGCTTCCAGTATTTTGTGTGCTCTCCTCTGTTCTTGATCAATGCACTGACGCGTCCTGATAACGGCATAATGAACCGATTTGTCCTCCATTATGGAATCCTATGGAATTCCGCCATCAATGCGAGTCTCAGCTCCGCGTGGCTTTGTGGCCGCAGGGTACGAACTCTACGATCGAGCACATTCCAAAAAGGTGGTCAACAGCACTCATGTCAGAGGCTGGTCTGGTTCTGGTTAGGGCGCAACAGATTTGTACAGATTTCAGCCATATCAAAATCACGGTACGGTCGTTTGTATATGTTTGTACGATTTCGCTTTCTAAAAAAAAAGTTTTCACAGAACGCGACGACATCGATGACTAATAGAGATGATTTACAATGAAGTCAAATAGAACCAGACAGCATCGTACTCGCTCCATCAAATCTATCAACTTTAACAACACAAGTCTAACAAAAACTACGACTCATCGCTAAACACTACACGACTTTACGATCCTAATGACCATGGATTTCCCAAATGGTTGGTTCCTTCAGTCCCTTCGAAGACGTCGTTGCCATTGGTTCAACACCGGTCCGACGTAGGCTCTCCTGGGTTGTATTCCAAGTTCGATTTTCGCACAGTGTAACACAAGTTATCTGCTGATACGGCTGTTACGTCTGTTGTTACGTCATGCCGTTGCCATCGCAAACCGGAAGTGACCGCGGTGGTGCATCCTTCGGATCCCTTGGTCCTGTTCTGACGTTGGTTACCCTTGGTGGGCCGTCCCTCACGGATCCAGTCTCCTGTTGGCCTTGCTGAAGACTGCTTGTTGGTAACTGTTTGACCAATCGCTTGTCGTCTTTTCATTTTCGCGAAGCCTTGGCATTTTCGCGTCGTCTTTCTTCGAATGTTGTTAGATCACTTTATTTTGATTCTACTTGGACTCAAAATCACGGGACCAAAATCGCCATTTTGGTAAAGGTGTCAGAATGCCAGGTGATCATTTCTATGAGATCAATATGGTGTGTTCTTGTCAAACAGAGTATAACAAAGGGGCATTTGGTTTTCTTTTCGCTGTACTTAGTACGGAGAAATAAGAAGAATGACATCAATGTGTTTTTACATTGCGTTAGTATACTTTCACTTTTGTTTTGGCAGAGTATTAGGGTAATAACAAGGCAAGTATATCATCAACTGACAACAAGCCACTTGTAATTGTTCTCAAAAAATAGAACCAATAATAGTCTTGCTTTCAGTTACCATTACCATGAACTGAAAACAGACAAACCGTTCTTTCGCTTTTGCCTATATGATTTATTCACTCTTATCTGCTCCGAGCATTGATGTAGTAACAGTCCCGGGCTAAGGGTGGGGGGGGGGGGGTGAGGGATGGGGGAAGGAGCTCACCTAACAACCTCTTACAATGCATGCTAAGTCTGGATTATTAGCCCCCTTTTTAATGACATGTAGAATGTAGTTCCGAAATAACCCCCTTTTTGTGGGAAACGCGGAGTACTATTTGAAGATACCCCCCCCCCCCCTTTCTGAACGATATTGGCTCTCCGCGCGGACCCAGTTTGCCCATAAATTTACTCCCCCCTCCCCCACCCCGTCTTTCTTTACGATTTGTTTTGGACAGGTCTGGTAACACATGCTATGACAAATGGCTACCAACCCCCCCCCCCCCCCGCTTTGGAGGGGGGGGGGGGAGAGGGTATAGTAAGACAATCTATTTCGGTAATATCCGATTAAAAATAGACCTCTATTTCAATTTCAAATACTTCTATCATTTAGATCAACGCACTTACTCACATTCTGAGGGCCGACAGCTCCCGACCCTCTGCTAGTGTGTGAAAAAGAAATAAAATAACGAGCAGCATCGTCTCCTTCCTTGCCATTTTTTCAGCATCAAAAATTTCCAATATTATTATCCTTTTTTTCTCAATCGTTATTCTTTATATGAGGGCTACAATTTTTTTATATATTGTAATATCAGTATGGAATACCCTTAGATTTTCAACACACACAATATATATATATATATATATATATATATATGCTACAATATATTTGGATGTATATTAATTATTTATAGCTACGACGAAAATAGACCTATTTATAACTGAATTTACAATGTCCTATTGCACTGGGAATTCCAAAGTAGTTCAGGTTTATTCCGGGACGACCTCCGCGGGGGGGGGGGGGGGGGGGGAGTGGAGGCTGTATTTTTGCCTGTAAGGTATTGTTTGCACAAAGGGTGTTTCTTTTCTTATTAAAAAAGGGGGTTGGGGTAGGGTTTAATTTAAAAAGGGTGCACCTTTGACACTTCGGACTTTATGTGTAGGGGTCGTTTTAGAATATCATGGGAACGCACGGTAACCAATTTCTACTTGAGTGTAAACTCTCCTCTCCTCGATGGAGGCCGACAAAACTAACAAGGAAGAATTAGTTGTATTTGCTATGTTATTCAACTAAGTGTTGTATTTTCAATGCCGCAATAGAACAAGGCTGTTTGGTTAACCTCTTATCTATGCACAGGGAAACTCCGCAGATAGGACCACATATAGTAGCCAAGGGTGCTTCATAATGGATTGAACCTAAAACGGGAACTATTGGACTGGGGATGTATTTGTGAGAGGGCTGAAATTGTCCGGTTGCGACTTGGGTAGGGACGGCAGGCCGAGACGGGCAAGTCGAGACGATAAGTCGAGATGGTAGGCCGACATGGAGTTTGAACGGTAGAGCGAGACGGTAGGCCGAGACGGGCAGGCCGAGACGGGCAGGCCGAGACGGGCAGGCCGAGACGGGCAGGCCGAGACGGGCAGGCCGAGACGGTAGGCCGAGACGGTAGGCCGAGACGGGCAGGCCGAGACGGGCAGGCCGAGACAGTAAGCCGAGACGGGTAGGCCGAGACGGTATGCCGAGACGGTAGAGGATTTAAGTCTGAGGCCTAAGCACCTCTTGAAATAAAAACAAGCACCTCTTGAATAAGCGAATGTAACACTCACACTTTGCACTTGTAAAAACGTTGAACTAAAAATAAAACCGTGTTTAGTTTCTGTTACATTTATATGACAAGACTTCAATCTTTTCCTGTCGCTTTCAGCCATCATTTAAAATTCAGTTGTAACACCGGTATCCAGACATTTGGTTCAGAGAAATTTGGGGCATTGATATTTGGGCCAATGACATTTGGGCTAGAGACATTTGTAATATAAGGGTTTTGTCCATATTCTATGTTTTAGACTATAACATCACTTTGCAAGTGACCACCCATCTCCCCCCCCCCCCCGCCCCTCCCCCGCCTTTTAAACTTGAAGAAAAGAATTTTCCATTCCCAGAGATCAAGTTAACACTTTACGCGGAAGGGGGAGGGGGAGTGGAGGGGGAGTGGAGGGGGAGTGGGGGGTTGTGGGAGTATGGGTGGCAGTTTCCCATACTTCTGGAAGAGTAATCAAAGAGAGAGAGAGCAGTCCATAGTCAAACTGGCGGTGCACCAAAAGGTCTGTTGGTAGAGGAGCGGTAAGGGGGAGGGGGATTGGGAGATGTGGAGGGAGCATGAGGGGGGAGAGCGGGAGGGGGAGGGAGAGATAGGGGGTTGTTGGGGTATGGGCTGCAATTTCCCATACTTTGGGACGAGCAATCGAGAGAACGGCCCATAGCCAAACTGGTTGTGCACCAAAAGGTCTGTCGGTAGAGGAGGTGGAGGGGGAGGGGGCGGGGGGAGGGGGAGGCTGAGAAGGAGGAGTAAGTGGGAGGCGGAAGGTGAGCGGGAGGGGGTGGAGGGAGAATGAGGGGGAAGAGACAGCGGCAGGGGGGAACAGGAAGGGGAGCGGGAGAAGGAGGAGTAGGCGGGAGGGGAGGGGGCTCGAGAGGGGGAGGCGAGGGGGAGCGTCAGGGGGAGAGGGAGCGGGAGCGGGAGGGAAAGGGGAGGGGGAAGGGGAGGGGGAAGGGGGAGCGGCAGGGAGAGAAGGGAGCGGGAAGGGGAAGGGTTAGGGGGATGGGGCGGGAGAAGAGAGGGAGGAGAGGGATTGACCGAAGACAATCAGAAGGCCAATAGACCGAGGCGACCAGTCAAAACGGTACTTCGTGCCTTGTATATAAATACAGTGTAATATGACCATCCAAATATGACCATCCGGATGGGACCATCCTAGTAGGATCATTCGAATAAAACCAAAGACAATAGTAGGCCTGTTTTCCAAGACGGTTCTCTTTATGAGATTGTTTTATTGTAGAACCTGTTTTTGTTTTGTCAAAAAGCTGCCATTTCTGAGGTGGTCCCATCAACGACATGGTCCCATCAGCCAGATGGTCGAATAAACAAGGTGGTTCTATATAAACGAGATGGTTCCATGAACAAGGTAGTCCTATCAAGGAGGTAGTCATATCAAAGAGGTGGTTCGATCAGTTAGGTGGTCCTAAAAAGAATGTTAGATTAAGGTTTGTCTTCTTGTGCGAATACCTTCCCAATATGGACTTTGAAGATATGCTTTCTCTAACAATGGACCCCAAAAGGCTTCACATAGGAACAACTAGGTTTTATCAGGAAATGTTTTATCATTGGTTTTTCTATAAAATGCGAACCGAAAACATATTGTGATATACTGAAACAGCTATATTTGTTATAAGAAATATATTCTTGTGCAAAACTCCGCCATCTTCTACAGTGAATTATATACCAAACGAACATTAGATATATTGGTGATATTTTTAATAAAGAGAGAAACTCCTACGGAGATAAAAAGTACATTCGATCTTAATTTAAACATATTAAAGCTTAATAGTTCAATAGCTGCAATCCCTAAAGCCTGGAAGCAAGTAATTTACTTAAATGCTCAAAATACATATGGAAACAATACCGTCACTCTAAAAACAACATTTTATGAATCACCAATACTTAAAATGAATTCTAAAAATATATATCGCAGCTTTATACGAGAACAATACGTAGTTCTGTCCTGTGTGGAACGATGGCAAATTGACGGAATACAGTTAAACATGGAAGGCTATAATCAGATATTCATTAAAACTAAATATCTTACTAGAGTGGTTTAGGGATATGCTGAACTATAAAATCCTCCACAAAGGTTATGCGTCTAAATATATTGTCTCGAAATTTGACAGCTCTGTTAATCCGATATGTAACACAAAATAAAAAATGATATTACTCATATGTTCATACATTGCACAAATGTAAAATTATATTGAATTCTATTGGAAAATTTTATAAAAAATAATTTTTATTTAAATAAATTTGCCTTTGAAGCAAGGAAAAAGATGCTTGGATTAGTAAAAAAATGATTGTATTGAAAAAGACCTTCAGTTCACCATTGATTATGCCTTGTCACAGACACGTATATTCATAAATAGGCGCCATTGTAAAAATCGGGAAATATTTTTTACTGAATTTTAAATATTTCTTAAATCTAAATTGCAAATTGAAAAAACTATTAAGAAAAAAGGAAAGAAGAGTGGCCGATACTTTAAATAAAATTTATTCTTTGTTATGAAGAATGAGATACATGTATATTTCATGGTTATTAGAGCAAAATTTTCTCTAGTACATGATTATTGTATTAGCAACAAAAAAATATCATTTGCAGTAATTATCAGTAACTATCAGTTTTGACTGAATTTTGTTAAATATGTACCGGTTATATCAGAAATGACAATAAAAAAGTAGAATGCAGCAAGCAAAAACGAAATGACCAAATTGTTATTCAATAATTTTTTTGTTCTTTGAAACAGATTTTAGTGAAAAACTGAGCTCCTAAAGAGGCCCATTTTGCTACAGTAGCTGTTGTTATTGGGTTATTGGGTTATTGGGTTATTGGGTTATTGGGTTATTGGGAAATCATGTGACTTTTGTTGACAGAATTGCGCTTTTTTTTTCTCCCCCTTTTTTTAATGTTAGACGATACATTGTTGAGGTGCAGTGCTCTGTATGAATATTCCAAATGTATAAAATTTATCAATTTGTTTTTCTTCTTTTCCGGCTCTCTCTGGTGGAGGTGATGGTTGATGGCGGGGATTTCCACATGATGTTACACTCCTCCTGTATACCATAAAGAAGCACAATATCTTGTCCAGTTTAACAAGAACGTGTTTAGCAAAATGCAATTCATAAAAAAACTATTCTATTAGGTAGATTGGTAAATCATACACCCCTTGATCTCCCTCTTGCGAAGCCCTGGAAAAAGAATGGCCAGGTTTGAATTTTGTAATTACATGAAAACTCGGGATTTTAAGACAAAAGTTATATCATTACCAATCTTCAAGCTAAAAAAATAAGTAGGGAAGAAACGAGAGTTCTGGACCAAAAATTGGCGCCAAAATGACGTCACAGGGTGGTCCAGAACTCTCATGAGAGTTCTGGACCAGATGGTAATTGAAAGAGCGCGCGCCTGTATGAATGACGTCATAATGAGGTCATCATGACATCATTAGTCACGTGACATGTCAATCATGTGTCACGTGTCATATGTCACGTGTCATGTGTCAATCATGTGTTATGTAACTCCCACCGTATATGAGGAATATTTTCCCGATCAATAACCTTCTGACCGGAATGGCTCAGTCGGTAGAGCATAGGACCCGTAATGCTGAAGCATGATCTGAAGGTCGGTGGTTCGAGCCCGCCCTCCGGCACTACTTTCACTTTCTGTCAATCATATCATTTAGGTTGTCAAAGTGAGTCATTCGTCACGTGACCTGTCAATCATATGTCACGTGACCTATAAATCATGTTTCATGTGGCTCTAATTGTATATGAGGAAAATTTTCCCGATCATAAACCTTCTGGCCTGAATGGCTCAGTTGGTAGAGCATAGGACCCGTAAGCGGACCCATGATCTGAAGGTCAATGGATCGAACCCGCCCTCGGGCATCACTTTCATATCATGGGGACCCCCCCCCCCCCTGGTGAAGAATCATATACCATGGGGACCCCCCCCCCCTGGTGAAGAATCATATACCATGGGGACCCCCCCCCCCCCTGGTGAAGAATCATATACCATGGGGACCCCCCCCCCCTGGTGAAGAATCATATACCATGGGGACCCCCCCCCCCCCCAGGATGTGATTCAACACTCCTATAAGAGCACATTGTCTGTGCACATATGCATCATTCATGCTCTGACTGCCGTTGGATACACATGGGAAAAAAAGTGAAAACAGTTGCTCTTACCTATTGTGTTGTGCTGTGCTGTTGAAGAACAAGTGAAGGATTGACTGGAATACACATAGGAGACGAAGTGAAACATTGGTTATTCTTTGGAAAAAGGAAGTGAAACATTAGCTATTCATTGGAAAAGAGAAGTGAAAGATTTGGTTATTCTTTGGAAAAGGGAAGTGCAAGATTGGAAGACAAATTAACCAATGACTTGTGGTAAGTCATCTTTTTTTTTTTTTTTTTTTTTTTTTTTTTTTTTTTTTTTTTTTTTTTTTTTTGGTTTGTGTTCACTTTTATGACTCTGTGACATTATGTGACAACATGTGACTGTGACATCATGTGACTCTGTAACATTATGTGACTGTGTAACTTTTTTTTTAATTTTTTTATTTTTATTTTTTTATTATTATTATTATGATAATATTTAATTAGTCATATTTCAATGGTTTCCCCATTACAGTAACCACACACACACAGCATAAGTACATGTGTACAGAGTGTGGGGGAAAACCGACTGAGAAATTTTAGAATGCACTCGTACAGAGTGTGGTGGAAAACCGATCGATAATTTCAGAGTGCACTCGTACAGAGTGTGGTGGAAAACCGATCGATAATTTCAGAGTGCACTCGTACAGAGTGTGAGGGAAAACCGATCGATAATTTCAGAGTGCACTCGTACAGAGTGTGAGGGAAAACCGATCGATAAATTCAGAGTGCGCTCGAGTGTGGGAACAATCAATAAATTTGAGAAGGAATGGGAATTTCCCTACGTTAAGTCTAATGTTATGTTCTAAAGTTATAGTAGTTGGAAAATGACACTTCTAAAGCACATTTAACAAATGTAGGTTTTTAACACCATATAATATATAAAATAAGTTTGAACATTTTAGCATGCTACTTATTTGAATGTTCTAAAGTTATAGTAGTGGAAAAATGGTGGTTCTAGACCAACTTTAACAAATTTAGTTTTTAACACCATATGATATATAAAATAAGTTTGAACATTTTAGCACGCTACTTATTTGAATATTCTAAAGTCATAGTAGTTGAAAAATGGTGGTTCTAGACCAATTTTAACAAATTTTGTTTTTTGACAACATATGATGTATAAAATAAGTTTAAACATTATACAATGGTGTAGTAGAGTAAAAATGAGGGTTCTAGACCAACTTTAACAAATTTTGTTTTTTGACAAAATATGATGTATAAAATAAGTTTGAACATTTTACCATGGTGTAGTAGGGTAAAAATCAGGGTTCTAATCCAAAATTTAATTTTTTTTTTGAAAACATATTATGCTTTTCTTAATGCTTTCAGGTATCGTCAGAACACATCGCTCTCCGCTAGATGTCTCTGCAATACATGCCTAGGCGGTATAAATAGGATGAGTGAGACCTACATTTCATCATATCAGTTTAAGCAATTGACGTGACAACAACAATGGCATCTAATTCAGACACATCAGTCGTCTGTCATGATTGTAATGTAACATTTCCATCTCTGGAATTGTTCGTAGCACATACATGCAAACAAGCTAAGATGAAACGTGCTAATGAAGAGCTTGTTGAGATGATTGAAGCCAAGAGACGAAAGACGGTACAAGATGGTGTTATCAGACCTGATCCGTTCCTCTGCTGTGAATGCATTAAAATATTTCCATCTATGGATACTTATGATGCACATGTATGCACACCAGCTGAGATGGAAAATGCGTCTCATGAAGAACATGTTTCAAAGAAAGAAAAAACAGGACAAGTAGGGAGAGGTAGAAGGGTTAGTCTGGGAGAAAACGCGCAGGAAAGACGATTTGAGTCTGAGGATGGATCGGATTTACTGCTTGAAATGCGACAACAAGAGAACCGTATCAAGGCACATTTGTTGGAGACCTTAAACTATGGAATGAAATGGTACATTGTCGTTCATGCACGTTTCAAGAAACTGACAGCGAATGCTGAAGGTGTTATGGTAGAACAAGTGGATAATTCATTTATCAGCAGTCCAACATATACAGCATACAACCCAGCAGATATTGAGCAGGATTTACCAGACGCCTATAAAGAATTGTTTACTAAGTTTGATGAACATGAGCGACAAGGCTCTGGCTGGGTATTGGATAACATACTGTATATTGAAGTACATACAGCTACGTCAGCGCCACTGGATGCGAGTAGTTTTATTCCACTACCGAAGAAAGTGAAGAATACAAAAGGTGTATTAAACATTTACAATGATGACAACAAGTGTTTCTTATGGTCTGTATTAGCTTACCTTCACCCTCATGAGAACAACTCACATCGCGTGAATCATTACACACCATTTGAGAAGGAATTAAAGACAGAGGGCATGACATTTCCAACACCGATTACGGACATTCCAAAGTTTGAAAAGGAGAATGATATGTCTATCAACGTGTTTGGATATGAGCAAGATGTAGTTGTTCCGATACAACTGAGTCGAAACACCAGTGCGAGAGAAATCAACTTGCTTTTGATTAGCAATGACAAGAAAAGGCATTACTGCCTCATCAAGAATTTCAGCAGACTTATGTCTTATCGATCAAAGCATAATGGTGTAGCTTTTTATTGTTTCAACTGTCTTCACGGGTTTATGCGACAAGAGCTTTTAGATAAGCATCGTGAAGTGTGTGGCAAGCATGGCGCGCAACGTTTATCATTTCCCAAGGAACCCTTCATCAAGTTCAAGAATGTGGCTAAACAACAGCGAGCACCGTTTGTGATTTATGCAGACTTTGAATGTTTCACGCAAAAGCATGAAGGAGACAAGTATCAACATCATCGTCCAAACAGCTTTGCCTATGTGGTTGTGAGCCAGTACAACACACGTGCACCAGTCGTGTATCGAGGAGACAATGCCGTAAAGGTCTTTTTAGACCATATGTTGAATGAACGTGATCGTATTGTACGTGGTTTAGAGCGGCCAAAGGAAATGGTTATGACTTCCGAAGACAAAGAGAATTTTAAGAACGCTGTTGATTGCTACATTTGTCATGAACCTCTAGGAGCAGATCGTGTGAGAGATCATGACCATATCAATGGCAAATATCGCGGAGCTGCACATAGTGAATGCAACTTACAATTCCGACTTAGAAAGGATAAGCAGGGGGATAAAGATTCTTTTATCATTCCTGTGTTTTTCCACAATTTGCGAGGTGATGACAGTCACCTTATCATGGAGGAAATTGGGAAATTCAAAGATGAAACGATTACAGTCATTCCCAACACCATTGAGAAATATATTGCATTCACCATGAGCAATCTGAAATTTACAGACAGCTTTCAGTTCATGAGTACCTCTCTACAGAAGTTGGTATCCAACCTTGCAGCAGAAGGCAAAGACAACTTCTACAACATGACCTCTCACATTCACGATAGTAACCAGCAAGATTTGCTGCTGAGAAAGGGAGTGTACCCCTACGATTACGTGGACGAGCCATCCAAGTTTGCTGAAACACAGCTACCATCAAAGGACAAGTTTTATAGTCAGCTTAGCGAAGAGGACATTAGCGATGAGGATTATGCACATGCGCAGAAGGTGTGGGATACATTCAACTGTACAACATTTGGTGAATACCACGACCTGTACCTGAAATCAGATGTGTTATTACTAGCTGACGTGTTTGAAAACTTTCGTCAAGTATGCCTCAACACGTATGAATTGGATCCTGCTCATTACTATACAGCACCAGGACTGTCGTGGGATGCAATGTTAAAAGCGACAAAGGTGAAGTTGGAATTGATCAATGACATTGACATGTACCAAATGGTTGAGCAAGGCATACGTGGAGGAATATCCGTGATCACACACAAGTATGCGAAAGCAAATAATCCCTACGTAGCAGAATACAATTCTGAGATACCAAACAACTACCTGATGTACCTCGACGCAAACAACTTGTATGGCTGGGCCATGTCACAAAGCATGCCACAAAGAGGATTTATGTGGGTGAGCGAGCCAGAATCCATTGACTTCATGGATGTGGATGAAGATGATGACATTGGATTCATTTTGGAAGTGGATTTAGAATATCCAAATTCAATCCATGATCGTCATAATTACTACCCAGTGGCTCCAGAACGGAAATGTGTCAAATTTGGAGAATTGTCAGAGTACAGTCAGAAGCTACTGGAAGATCTAAACATGAAAGGCAAACCAAGTGAAAAGCTCATTCCTAACTTGTCTGACAAGAAGAAATATGTACTTCATTACAGGAATTTACAACAGTACGTCTCACTGGGGTTGAAAGTCACTAAAGTACATCGCGCCATCATGTTTGAACAGAGCAAATGGTTGGCAAAATACATTACCTTGAACACGGAAAAGAGAAAATTGGCCAAGAACCCATTTGAGAAAGACTTCTTCAAACTGATGAACAACTCGGTGTTTGGCAAAACCATGGAAAATGTGAGAAAGCGAATCAATGTTGAACTTGTTCACAAGGAAAAGCGGTTCAAGAAACTTGTAGCCAAACCTTCTTTCCACAAATTCAAAATTTTCAACGAAGATTTGACCGCGGTACATTTGCGCAAAGTGGATTTGCTTCTGGATAAACCCATTCAAGTTGGTTTCACCATTCTCGACCTCAGCAAAGTGCTTATGTTCAACTTTCATTACAACTACATCATGGCCAAGTATCCCAATGCCAAGTTATTGTTCAGCGACACCGACAGTCTATGTTACGACATAGAAACGGAAGATATCTACAAGGATATGCAGCAGGATGCTGACCTGTTCGACACAAGTGACTATCCACCGGATCATTTCCTACATTCCAACGTGAACAAAAAAGTGCTCGGGAAAATGAAGGATGAGACGGCAGGCGTCCCTATTGAAGAGTTTGTTGGACTCAGACCGAAAATGTACAGTTTATTGTGTGGTGGGAAAGAAAAACGTACGGCCAAAGGCATCACTCGAGCTTGTCAAAGACGCATTAAACATGTGCAGTATAGAGACAGTTTGTTTAAGAAAACTCAAACGATGGCTACAGGACACATTATCCGAAGTCATAGTCACCAGCTTTTCTCGGAGAAGTTGAGGAAAGTAGCCCTCTCCCCATATGATGACAAGCGATATGTGATGAGTGATGGCTATTCCACCTTAGCGCATGGACATTACAAGGCTGTGGTATAAAAGGGGGAGGTCCTCCAACGGAAGAGTTATTTGAGGTGCGAACATTGAAGTGTTAACATGGAACGTGAAAGTCGTAAGAGATCTACAACTGATATGGATACTCTTGCAGATGCAGTTAAAGACTTAAAAGTGAAAAATCCTACCACTACCATCAAGAAATTGAAAGTGGAGACAGCACCAACACCACAGTCGTGGGATGGAATGCTTTCTCTAGGAAATGGAAAGTATATCAAAATTATGAAACAAAGCAATGAAGGAGTGGTAAACATTCGCAAGTACCTGAGAGATGAGGGGACTGGAAAAAACCGTCCAACGAAAAAGGGAATTTTGCTGACAATACCTGAATGGAAAATGTTGAAGAAGCAGGTGAAAGAAGTGGATAAAAGGCTTCGCAGACAAGAAGACGACTCATAACAAGGTAAAAACATGAATGCACTCATGCTGAACCGTGGTGCTTACCTTACTGTAAATGATAGGAATGAAGTGATACTAGGTTCTCAGACAAGTTATCATCGGTTTAAACCTGAAGTGTGGAAAGACTTTAAAAACATACCACTTGAACATGGGTTTAAACGTAGACTTGAAAATAAAGTGGAAGTGATGGTGGCTGAATATGATTCTAACATACGTGTAGAAATCTGTAGAAATCTTTTACAGGATTATCCAGAGGATTATAAGGGAGTTGTGCCAGATACACCATATACAGATTTGATCATCTTTGATATCAAGAACTGGCGCGCAGTCTTACGATTCCTAGAAGTGATACAACATCCACTCTTCGCCATCTTGCGAGCATAAAAAACGTCTTTGCAGACAAGGAGACAGCTCATAGTTCATCTGACTGTTGAACGAGATGGAAGACTTTTTATCGGAATATGAACCCATTACGCATGGATTCTCATATCTGAGAAACGTATATGATGACATCGTGCTAAAACATTTTGGAAAGTATATCATTCTATCAACTGACGAACAATCTGTGTTGAAAGACCATCTAGAGAAGCTGAGGATACCTGGCTTTCTCCTGAAACTCTCAGAGGATTTAGAAGTGCGTGTGACTGAGAACTATTTAGACGTGTTTGTACGATTTCGCCAAAATGACGAGCTTACAAAATGCTACGACTACATCACCCTCAACACAGTGGAATGGCATGCTCTGTTACAAGCATTGGATTGGAAAGAACCTGACGCTTGAATTCAAAGAGGAAGGAGTGCAACTCATGCGAGGCACCAAGTCCATTGAACTGACGCATCCCATGTGTGTTATGGTGATGAACATTGACATGAATGATCATGGATATGAACTGAAACTGTCTGAATATGAAGATGTTAAAATAATAAAGTTTGGTAGTGGACAGTGTTATGCTAGTTTTCATAGCATTTACAAACGTGAATGTAATGTCTATGATACATATATTAATTTAGATTGGTATGAATGGCATGTGTTTATTGATGTATTGAATGTATTTGTAAAATAAAAATTTAATGTGAAATAATTGTTGAAATGTAAATAATGTATAACACAATAAACAAAGAATGTTGTATAAAACTGTCTTGTTTATTTACAATATTCATAATACAATTCACAATTACCAATAACTTAACTAATACAACTTAACTAATACAACATCAATAAAATAATGGTTTATAATGTCTATATACAAAATCCTTTACAACAAAATCACCATCACTTCTTCTTAATACATCAATGATTTCAAAAGGACTATGTCCTCGAGCTCTTTGAATTATATAATACACACAATAAAATCCACATGTAGAGGATATTGGTGTTTGTAATGGAACTGAATTATAAATGAAATTAAACTTTAAAAACTTATTCAAACGACTGTCTATAGGTAAAAGTCCATAAGAGTCAAAATATTCTGCAGGGTCTTCGTCATAATATACTGCCACCCAATGCTCTCCTGGCTCATCATGATCGTCTGTGTTGATGACATAGGCACCGCGTTGTAAAGATGGTAACTGGTCCATGGCAAACACACCTTGAAACAAGTCTTTTGTCGTGGCATCATGGGATAGGATGGCTTCTATCTGCTTCGTGTTCATGACTGGTAGTCGAATTGAATGCTACGATTTGCACTTATTTCAACAATGTTATCAAATTCAGCATACACTATAACATTGACTGTATTTTGCAAGGCACCAGCAAAATTCATTTCTAGTCTCAAATTCCCATGTTTGATAAGGGCATAATGATCAGCACCATCATAATCAGGTGTTAAGTCAAAAGAAAATAAAGAATAACCTCTAGGCCAATCTTCCCGTTTTATAATCGAACTTTTCTCACCATCCAGTCTATCAAAAGATTTGTAAAGTGTTTCAAAAGCATCAAGATATTTGCCTTGATTTATATCAAGCTTGAGAGGTTTTGATAGGACTGGTTCACCATCAGAGTAAAGCTGCATAAAGTTAAGATTGAAATGTTCAAAATTGTATGGATTTCTCAATACTGTTCCAGCAAAGGATTCATTATGAACCATTCCAATGACAATACGTTTTGGTAATTGGCCTAAAAAGATGCTATCTTTCACAAAAGATTGAAATCCAGTTGGAATAGCTAAAACTTTACATTCTTTTCTAGTAACAATAAACTTAGCAGGACTTTTCATCAATGCATCTGCATGTCCCAACTGAATACCTGGACTAACCCTCACTTTGCGAATGGTTACAAACGCTTCTCTCACTTCTACTTTAAAACCATTATTTGCAGCCATTAATACATATTCATCTTTTTGTCTATGTAAACGTAATTTCATACTAACACCATTGGGAAGATAACGATCCTGCTCAAACAAATCTACCCTTAAACCACCTGTAAGCATAAACTCACGGCTTAGACGTGTATACAAATAACGATTATGTAAACCATTATTTCCTGTTTCAGCTATATCACCACCTTCAATATTTACATGAAAACCTGATACATATCTTTCATGATTAGGTCTTTTCACCTGATGAGTATTCATTGACCCGGCAGTATCTTTATAGATGAGACGCATAGAGCGCTCAGAATTGAGACTTTCTTCCGAGTCATGAATGAGATGAGATATGATGCTGGTATAACCATGAGTATTGTTACTATGTGATACCAATCGATCATTTAGAAATAATTCAATATTAGACCATAACCCATTAAACAAATCATTGATACATGACACGTTATCATCTACACCACACGCTTCTCCATCAACCTTTACAATGTGACATACAATATGGAGTTTACTGTTCTTTAAATCTAGATATTCTTCGGTACTCGCAGGAATGTAGAATTCTATTGGAGCACCTTCTCTAATAGTAGTTAGTGGTTGATAGTCTACATTATAGCTTTTTTCTACAGCAGTTTGCGTTGGTGGTATGTGAAACCATTCTAATGGAGAAAGACTACATTCACAAGAATGATTATGAATTAAAGACATGATTAAAAAATATCTTTCTTATATTTTGTTGATGTTATCCGTTTAGCTGCCTTTCGCCTTCTGACAGGTTTTGCTGGTTTCGCTCTCTTTTGTCCTCCTAACTCATCACCAAACATACGTTGTGCTACTCGACCTGTAACATCTTTCGCGACATCTTTTGCAGCCTTTTTAAGATGTGGTGCAACGATTTTAGCCCCTGCCTTAAGCAGTGGAATAGCTTTTCGAGCCAATGATCCCAGTATTGAACCAATACCATCTCCATATTGTATTCGCGCTCCTTTAAATCCTGGTAATTCTCCACCCACTTGACGAAGAAAATGGTTGCGATAAATAGATGGATTATGTGTGTATGCTTTCATAATGCTTTTGGTCGAAAATGAAGTTTACAGATCACCTTCCCAGTTTGAAATGGAACATTATGGTCTGTGTCATCCTTAATATTCATCTCTATCACGTCAAATTTGGATGTGTTTACAGGAACATAATGAGGTTCTCCATAAGTTTTCATGATAATGTCTCCATCATGTCCTTGTATTGCAACAGAACGTAGCAAAGGAACATAATAATCACCAACAACTTGTGGCTCGCAAATACTACAGTACACATAAAGTGTATAAAACCCCTGTTTCACATCAGCTTTATATTCAGCTGTACACGTTTCAGTATACCATTGATTTGGGATAAATCCTAAAATCTCAGCTAATCCAGTGGAGAATGACACTTCAAAGCCATATTTTAGATATAGAAAAACGCGTCGTCTAATTTTATCATACTTTATCCGAATACCTTCTTTAAGGTCATCTTTCATAGAATTAGTCGCTTCTTCATTGACTGCATGACATATTTCTTGTATGGATCTGTAGTAGCCATAAGGAATATTGATTGTGTCAAGAACAATATCATTCAGTGGTTGTTGTCGATACTGAATAGAATAGTCCATTCCATGTCTCATGGTTGTCCATGTATGTGGATATTGAATTTCAGCTAAAGCCACTTCATATTTTCCGTTCAGATAGATGGTTCGAGGCATACGAATTTGATAATTCGAAGTCTTGTTGTTGGGATAATAGTTCATACTAGCATTGCTGGGTAAAGTAATGTAAAAACTTGTTGACTCCATGACAGCTAAATCGTTTATGTGATGTAGATAGACTAGATGTGTATATACATTACTTCATGTTTGACACTCTTCATCCTCACTTTCTACATTGCTGTCTACATTATTGTCTAAATTGCTATCTACATGATCTAAATTGGTATCTACTACTTCTCCCTGACAACAAGCACTAACACACCTAATTTTTACAGGAATAGTATTTTTATTTCCATTTTCTTTACAACAACAACACCATAGCTCTTTAATCCATGTTAAAAAGTTTCCCATCCTTCTGGAAACAACCTTTGTTGACGTTGTTGTATCTCTTTTGTAATATCTTCACGAGTTGTCTTTTTACCAAAAACAGTTTTTGGAATATTAGCATCTACAATTTCCTCAATAAACTGCTTCCAACCATGCGGTGGTTCTCGTTGTTCTTTTCTTCTTGTAGCAACCAATGCTTCTTTCAACAAATCAATAATGTTAGAATTTGTAATGACAGTACCTGTTTTTAAAACAAGTTCATTTTTATCTGTCCATCTCGTACCATATTTCTTAAGTTCTGCTAGAAGTTGTGTTAGTTTTACATGATAAATAGGTTGAAAATGGCTTAGAAACTGTTGGGACTTTTCTGATTTTTCTGCTTTGGATGATGTAACAGACTTTTGTCGCTGTTGTTGTGATTGAATTGTTCGTAAATGACGTCCAAGCACTTGAGACATTTCTATTGCTTTTTCACGAGTTCGTTTCCCACGTAAAAGTTTATTCACTTTCGTTTTGATTTCAACATCTTTTCCCTTCTTTTCTAACAACATTTTATATTCATATTCAGGAATGAGGACCATTTTCATAGTATGTTTCATTTTAACAGCAACTGAGCTAACAAGGGTAATGCAAATTTAGCAATAGCTCCAATGAATCCTCCTTTCTGATTAACCAACTTCTTTTTTCTTCGAAGTGATATCTTCTTATCTGCTAGTGTACGTAGGGTATGACGTTCACGCTTGAATACCTTATACCTTTTTGAGCTTAAGGGTAAATGTCCTCGCAATATATTCAAACAAATTTCAAACAAGCTAGTTAATTCTTCCTTAGTAGCTTGTTGTAGCAAGGATTTACGTCGTTTAGGCCCGCTGCGTGCGAGCAAGTGAAGAAATGGTTGATTTGCTTGAATACGTTTAGACATCTTGGTTGCGAATGGTCAAGTGACTTGGTTCTTGTTCATACGCGACCTTATCAACATATACGTAATGTGTATCTTTTGGTAAAATGCCTGTACGAATACGTAGTTGATCATTTGTCTTCGGCTTCAAATCAATGAATAAATAGCCATGAGGTTTGCTCGTAGCATCTTGATAGGCTTCTATGAGAAATTGAGATTTTCCAGGATACATTTGTCGCGCTAATGTACTTATTTGTTGACTGTCTCTAGGATTTTTAAACAGAATGATGTAATGTGTATTCAAACTAATATTTCGCATTTCTCTACCATGATGGAATAAATTATGCACAATAAAAATAATGCTTAGATTTTGATGACTGCTGCCAACACTAAATAGACGTGTCATTCGCTCATCACTATGACATTTGGTCATTAAGTCATCAATGATGAGTAAGTTTGGTTTTTTCGGGTTAAAACGCTCTTCAATGTTATCTGGAATGCCTTGGTAAAATTCCACACCTTTCATTCCCTTATACAAAGGCTGATCTGCTGCATAGAGCCATAAAATGGTTTTTGGAGAGGGTTTAATTAACTTTTGTTCTAGAATTTCTCTAACTAGAGAAGTTTTACCACTGCCTGTAGGTCCAGAGACCAAACACGTGAATGGATGCTTCATTTTCGAATATCTGTTTCTTTCACCCAACTGTTAAACTTCTTTGGCCAACCTAACCACTTCACAAATAATTCTTTAACACCTCGTCTTCTTCGTGTTTTCAAGACCTTTTCAATTCTGTAGACTGATTCAATATCTTTTGTCACTTTCTGCAGTTCTTCTTCATAGAAATGTCCGTCAATATCTTCATCCAAAAAGTCTTTCACACGATACAAGTGTACTCCTTGCTTCTTACAACGATGTGTGATAATGAAGACTTCTTGCGTCCACTTTATATGATAATCTCGTTGAAATACATATTTTATGTGAGAAATGCGAACCTGATCACCAATTTTAAATTTGTAGGGTTTTTTCTTCTTCGGTTTTAATTTCAATTTGTCTACATACATATACTTCCACACTTTCGATTCGTTGTCTTTACGAATATCTGCAGGAGCATACTTATTAGGGAGGGAGCCATGAGGTCTATGGTTGTAATTATACACTAAGTCTGGAAGGATGTCCATATATCGATACGTTTGATTATGTAGGAAATATCGATACATCATTCCCTTTAGAGTACGAATGACTCTCTCAGCAAAGTTGGCTTTGGTTTCATTCTTTGTCGTATAGGCATGTATTCCCTCCTTCTTCATAAATGCTTTTACCCATCTGTTTTTAAATTCAGTTCCTTTGTCTGACCTTAGAGTTCGTGGTCTTCGTTGTGTTTCATGAAAAATCTTTTGAAAGGCTTCTATGACACTCGTATGTGATTTATTAGGCATTGGTTGCACCCATAAATATTTGGAAAACACATCAATGACAACTAATAAAAAACGGGTGTCATCATTATAGGAAGCTATGTTTCCCATGTCAGCTAAATCAATATCCCACATGTCATCAATTCCACGTGTAATGACACGTTGCCTTTTAAACCTATATTTTACAGGTTGTAGTAAACTGAAGGCATCTTGATCCTGTAACCATTTCTTCACTTGTGAATGAGTGACTGGTTGATCATGTTTTCTTAATATGTGATATAGTTTGTAAGGACCAGCAAATGCCCCGGGTTGACCAGGTTTAAAATAAATATTGGTTAAGTAGTCTTTCCACGTCGACATGTTAACACTAAATGATTAACACTTGTTAACATATCTTGTATTTTATTTTATCAACACATCTTGCATTTTATCAACATATCTTACAAATCAAGTATTGATACAATGGTGTGAATAATTGGAGTCCATTGATCTTCAATGTACATTAACCAACTACTTAATTCATCAAATGTGATAGCATCTACACCATATTTTTCACAACGTTGATTTGCATTATCTAACACTTTATCTAAATGAATGTAATATTTAGCTTCATTCCAATATGTATAGACACATGCAGAATGACAAGTATGTTCTGAACACTCTTCATTTTGACAAGCAGGACATACTAAACATGCAAACTTTTTTACAGCTAATAACATTTCTTCACAATATGTCTTTTGCACAATATATTGTCTCAATGTAATGTCTGTCATTATACTGCAATGTAGATTAGCCACTCTCTCACTTCATAAAACAGTCTTGGATCAAATCGAGCAAAGTGATATGCTGCTTCCACATCAAACTCCTCAGCTCCGTCAATGTTTGAAAGCACACACTCTTTGATGAAATCCTCACGTAATTTCGGTACGTTCAGCGTGGAATGAGCAAGTTCCCAATAGATGTCAAAGTGTTCCAGTTGTTGTTGAATAGATCCAAAACGCGCCAGTTCACTTATCATGTAGTCCACATACGTCTCCTTGAAAAACGTTTCTACATCCATCTTTCACATATCCATATGACACGTCTACACACTTTGATGACTGGCAAGCAAATGACTTGTAGTCTTACTCGGCAGATACTGTTAGTGAGCCACACTTGTTGCAGAAGTTGTCAGGTTCACACAACTTGCAATTGTACTTGTGGCAGTGACAATCATAATCCTCAGCATATCCGTAAGCACCACAATATTCACAGGTAAGTCCAAGTTGATTTTGCACATCCATATTCTCCAATCGAACTTCAGCCAGTCTTTTCTTGGAAAGCTTTGACACTTTCATTCGATTGTCCTTTTGCAGCTTGATAGGAGTTTTCTTCCCATGACATTCCGTACATGGCAATAAGGTTGAGTTAATGTTATCCATCTCCTGAAGCAATGTCCCCCATTCACCATCATTCATGTTGATGTAACGCGTATATTCTTTCCCTTCAAACAGTGATGTTTGCACAAAACTCACATAGCGCATATCCAAGTATGAAATGACTTCAAGCCACTTCGTTTGCGTTAAGTACAGTTTGAAGCCAATGTTGCGTAATCTTGACAAGTTCTGACACACAATCTTCCACAAGGATGGTGATAAAGCAAGCCATCTCTCTCCACGTTTGATTCGAAGAAATAGCCCAAATTCTCCATGCTCCACAGTAATAGTTAAGTTTGCACTAATTTTAAAGCTGCTTGTCTTCTCCATGGCTGCGCGTTGAATGATGACTTCACTTCACCCTTCTCCTTTTATACCATTAGAAATTGCAGAGTTAGCTTTTTTATAGTTCTTCAAACATTTTACAAAGCTTTGAATTCACTTCAACTCGTTCATTGTTGAATCGAACAAGTTCTGATGCATTCGTCGTCAATGGAACGCCATCATCATAATGTAAAATAATTCTAGCAGCTACAACTAGCATGAGTTCAGCTGCCCAAGTTGTATTCGCGCGGATAAATGCTGAATCAATGTCGTAAGTTGATGGTAAAAGTAGTTCTTCACATTCGTGTAGAAATGAGCGGATGAATTCATCTCTTGGAATTATCTTTCCAACAGCTTCCCAATGCTTATGCAAATTCTTCACTTGTAAAATCCAATTAGATTCAAAAGCAGGAAGCTTTGAAAACACATAGTCAACATAGTTCACTTTGAAGACGTCATCCATGGTCTCTACACATCGGTGAAGAAGTAATGTTGACATTGTTAATAATCAGGTGAAGGTGGAGAGCGATGTGTTCTGACGATACCTGAAAGCATTAAGAAAAGCATAATATGTTTTCAAAAAAAAAATTAAATTTTGGATTAGAACCCTGATTTTTACCCTACTACACCATGGTAAAATGTTCAAACTTATTTTATACATCATATTTTGTCAAAAAACAAAATTTGTTAAAGTTGGTCTAGAACCCTCATTTTTACTCTACTACACCATTGTATAATGTTTAAACTTATTTTATACATCATATGTTGTCAAAAAACAAAATTTGTTAAAATTGGTCTAGAACCACCATTTTTCAACTACTATGACTTTAGAATATTCAAATAAGTAGCGTGCTAAAATGTTCAAACTTATTTTATATATCATATGGTGTTAAAAACTAAATTTGTTAAAGTTGGTCTAGAACCACCATTTTTCCACTACTATAACTTTAGAACATTCAAATAAGTAGCATGCTAAAATGTTCAAACTTATTTTATATATTATATGGTGTTAAAAACCTACATTTGTTAAATGTGCTTTAGAAGTGTCATTTTCCAACTACTATAACTTTAGAACATAACATTAGACTTAACGTAGGGAAATTCCCATTCCTTCTCAAATTTATTGATTGTTCCCACACTCGAGCGCACTCTGAATTTATCGATCGGTTTTCCCTCACACTCTGTACGAGTGCACTCTGAAATTATCGATCGGTTTTCCCTCACACTCTGTACGAGTGCACTCTGAAATTATCGATCGGTTTTCCACCACACTCTGTACGAGTGCACTCTGAAATTATCGATCGGTTTTCCACCACACTCTGTACGAGTGCATTCTAAAATTTCTCAGTCGGTTTTCCCCCACACTCTGTACACATGTACTTATGCTGTGTGTGTGTGGTTACTGTAATGGGGAAACCATTGAAATATGACTAATTAAATATTATCATAATAATAATAATAAAAAAATAAAAATAAAAAAATAAAAAAAAAAGTTACACAGTCACATAATGTTACAGAGTCACATGATGTCACAGTCACATGTTGTCACATAATGTCACAGAGTCATAAAAGTGAACACAAACCAAAAAAAAAAAAAAAAAAAAAAAAAAAAAAAAAAGATGACTTACCACAAGTCATTGGTTAATTTGTCTTCCAATCTTGCACTTCCCTTTTCCAAAGAATAACCAAATCTTTCACTTCTCTTTTCCAATGAATAGCTAATGTTTCACTTCCTTTTTCCAAAGAATAACCAATGTTTCACTTCGTCTCCTATGTGTATTCCAGTCAATCCTTCACTTGTTCTTCAACAGCACAGCACAACACAATAGGTAAGAGCAACTGTTTTCACTTTTTTTCCCATGTGTATCCAACGGCAGTCAGAGCATGAATGATGCATATGTGCACAGACAATGTGCTCTTATAGGAGTGTTGAATCACATCCTGGGGGGGGGGGGGTCCCCATGGTATATGATTCTTCACCAGGGGGGGGGGGGGGTCCCCATGGTATATGATTCTTCACCAGGGGGGGGGTCCCCATGGTATATGATTCTTCACCAGGGGGGGGGGGGTCCCCATGGTATATGATTCTTCACCAGGGGGGGGGGGGGGGGTCCCCATGATATGAAAGTGATGCCCGAGGGCGGGTTCGATCCATTGACCTTCAGATCATGGGTCCGCTTACGGGTCCTATGCTCTACCAACTGAGCCATTCAGGCCAGAAGGTTTATGATCGGGAAAATTTTCCTCATATACAATTAGAGCCACATGAAACATGATTTATAGGTCACGTGACATATGATTGACAGGTCACGTGACGAATGACTCACTTTGACAACCTAAATGATATGATTGACAGAAAGTGAAAGTAGTGCCGGAGGGCGGGCTCGAACCACCGACCTTCAGATCATGCTTCAGCATTACGGGTCCTATGCTCTACCGACTGAGCCATTCCGGTCAGAAGGTTATTGATCGGGAAAATATTCCTCATATACGGTGGGAGTTACATAACACATGATTGACACATGACACGTGACATATGACACGTGACACATGATTGACATGTCACGTGACTAATGATGTCATGATGACCTCATTATGACGTCATTCATACAGGCGCGCGCTCTTTCAATTACCATCTGGTCCAGAACTCTCATGAGAGTTCTGGACCACCCTGTGACGTCATTTTGGCGCCAATTTTTGGTCCAGAACTCTCGTTTCTTCCCTACTAAAATACCCTATGCCCTATTCCCCCTTACCCCCTGGGCTCCATCCCAAGCTCCCGCCCTCACCATCCCGAATATGCAAGCTTAAGGCCGTTTTAATTACAGACGATATATCATGTAAATAAACCTGCGACAATGGTAGTGTATTCAGCCAGGGCAGTCACGTGATCGCAGGCCCGCTTGAGCCAGCAGCTTCTCAGGATGGCATTGCCTTGCACGGGGCCGTACACCACGCCCACACACCCCTGCCTCATCTGACAGAAATAACACATCACATCGTTAGTGGTAACGGATTAAAAAAAATAATATCATTCCATTTTGCTCATGACTTGTGCCTTGGGGGACCAGTGTAGTGACCAGTTGTCTCAATAATAGTTATCAGGTGTGGGAACACGATGTCATGGGACTTGTCCGGTGTTGGAACCAGATGTCGTGGGACTTGTCCGGTGTGGGAACCAGATGTCATGGGACTTGTCCGGTGTGGGAACAAGATGTCATGGGACTTGTCCTGTGTGGGAACGATGTCATGGGACTTGTCCGGTGTGGGAACAAGATGTCATGGGACTTGTCCGGTGTGAGAACAAGATGTCATGGGACTTGTCCGGTGTGGGAACCAGATGTCGTGGGACTTGTCCGTAGTGGGAACAAGATTTCATGGGACTTGTCCGGTGTGGGAACAAGATGTCATGGGACTTGTTCGATGTGGGAACCAGATGTCATCATCATTATCATCATCATGATCATCATCATCATGATCATCATCATCATCATCATCATCATCATCATCATCATCATCATTATCAGGGTCATTTATAAAGCGCATACAACTATGCGCTACAAAATAGTCTAAAAATTAACACGTTTGACTTATTTTGTTTATATGAGCTTCAACATCAAGTGATGAGTCAATGATGACATCCAGATTCCTGGCGCATTCAGACAAAGGGATCAAAGCATCACCAAGGTCAAGACGGCTTATTTCAATTTTATGCCTGGTTTAACGTTTGAAATAATTTGGAATTCTGTTTTTGTGGGATTGAGTTTCTAGCCTATTGCTCTTCATCCAACACTCAATCTGGGAATCCCGTTTGCAAGTCCTCGAATTGGCATGAGGGAGGTGTGAGTTTGGTGGGTTTGATTAGCTGTGCACCATCCACATATAGATGAAAAAGAAGTAGTAGAATCCGTTTTAATTGCTCAAGGGGTTGTGTATAGTCTGAATACAAACGTGGTCCTAGTATTGAACCTTGGGGGACTGAGACATCCAGATCAGCTGGATCTGAGTATTGGCCGTTCATGCAAACGGCCATGGGCCTATTTTGGAGATAGAATCTAAACCATGATAACGCCATGTCTTCGATACCAAACGTCGCTTCCAGCCTCTTCAGTAGTATGTTGTGTTTGACGGTGTCGAAGGCAGCAGACAAGTCGAGGACGGGCACACATGAATGCATGGTCGGGTTTATTCAAGTTAAGCAGAATATCACCCAGTACTTTGATGACTGCCGTTTCGATTGAGTGTTTCTTCTTTTTGCTGATAGTAGCTTTTCACAAAGATCAATGTTATCCAAATGTTTTGAAATTGGAGACCAGTCTTTAATTTGTCAAGCATTTATCGAGATCAGGTTTTTTTCAGCAAAGGTCGCGCTATAGCCCCTTTAAACGCTTTAAGCACTCTTGCAGTTTTTAGAGACCAATTGATGATTTGTGTTAGCAAAGGCGCAAGCTCGGCACCACCTAACTTTACTAGTTCAGTTGAAATGGGATCCAACTCACAAGCTTTATTTGGTAAACACTTATTAAGTTTAATGGCATAATCAATCGTGATTTTACTGAAGACTGAAAATACGTTTTCCTATGTGTTTTATGCCATCGTATTCTAATGCTACTTCATCAATGAACTAGTCAGAGTTGTTTCGAATGTTTTGATTTTGGAACTATTCACAAAACGAATTTGCTAGATCTTTGGCATTGGTATGATCTGCTCTAGGACTGCTCTTCTTTTTTGCGAAATTTCATTAACATTCCGAAACAATGTTTTTGAATCCCGATAATTTTTATGAACTATAGTTCACCATAGAATTGTATTTTTTGTTGTTGTTGAGATTTCGAGTGAAAGAGATCTTTTTATCTGGAAAGGTATTAAAATCATCAAACGAACGAGATTAACTCCAATTGCGCTCAGCAGCCTGTATATCCCTACGTGCGTCTAGTATTGATTCATTACACCAAGGCTCTTGTTTGTGAACTCTTGTGCACCGATATATAACTCGGGCATGCTTATCTAGTAGTGTTTTGAGTTCTGTATTATATAAATCAACAAGTTCATCTAAAGTTCTCAAAATTCACTAAATTTGATTTATTTGCGTGTTTTTTGAATTCCTCTATAATCAATTCAGTTTGTATAGCGATAAGATATTCCGCGTTTTATTTCCTTTTGAACAGGCACAGATAATCGACGTTTTATCAAATGATGATCTGTTACGAGGTCGACCAATAACGGGTTCAGAAACTGTCCAGACATCTGAGGATCTCGTTATGGTAAAATCTAAAATATGACCCTTGACTTGCGTTGGACTCTGCATATTTTTAGTTAAACCAAAAGCATCTAAAATTTTTATAAAATTTATGGTGTGTTTGGTAAAACCATAGTAATAAATGGATACATTAAAATCACCAGTGAAAATGACTGGAAATCCACCGAGAACCTGCGTCATCTAAAAGAGATACAAATTCATCCTAGCACTACTTGTTCGGGTCGGGAGCCCTGTCGTAGGACTACTTGTCCGGTGTGTAGACCACATGTCCTAGGACTACTTGTCCGGTGTGTAGACCAGATGTCCTACGACTACTTGTTCGGTGTGTAGACCAGATGTACTGGGACTACTGGTCCGGTGTGTAGACCAGATGTCCTAGGACTACCTGTCCGGTGTGCAGACCAGATGTCCTAGGACTACTGGTCTGGTGCGAGAACAGGTGTCGTGGGACTACTTGTCCTGTGTGTAGACCAGATGTCCAGGACTACTTGTCCGGTGCGAGAACAAGTGTCCTGAGGCTACTTGTCCGGTGTGTAGACCAGATGTCCTGGGACTACTTGTCCGGTGTGTAGATCAAATGTCCTAGGAGTACTTGTCCGGTGTGTAGACCAGATGTCCTTAGACTACTTGTCCGGTGTGTAGACCAGATGTCCTAGAACTACTTGTCCGGTGTGTAGACCAGATGTCCTGGGACTACTTGTGCGGTGCGAGAACAGGTGTCCTTGGGCTACTTGTCCGGTGTGTAGACCAGATGTCCTGGGACTACTTGTCCGGTGTGTAGACCAGATGTCCTTGGACTACTTGCCCGGTGTGTAGACCAGATGTCCTTGGACTACTTGCCCGGTGTGTAGACCAGATGTCCCAGGACTACCTGTTCGGTGCGAGAATAGGTGTCCTGGGGCTACTTGTCCGGTGTGTAGACCAGATGTCCTTGGACTACTTGTCCGGTGTGTAGACCAGATGTCCTGGGACTACTTGTCCGGTGTGTAGACAAGATGTCCTGGGACTACTTGTCCGGTGTGTAGACCAGATATCCTGGGACTACTTTTCCGGTGTATAGACCAGATGTCCTGGGACTACTTGTCCGGTGCGAGAACAGGTGTCCTGGGGCTACTTGTCCGGTATATGACCAGCTGCCATGGGAAAACTTTCGGCATGTGGGAACCAGGAGTACAAAATACTTTGGGACAATTTGTCCGTACAGGTACCAAATATCAAGAATAATGACACTGTTCAAATTTTATTTTAATACGCCTTTAAACGTTGCATCAGCATCGATGACTTTTATTACCTGAAGATCTTTTAATTTTTGTTCATTAAAAGGCTTCAGTTACCATGATAGGAGGTGAAAATCAATTAAGAAACAGGCTAAAATGAAAAAGAACCACCTGGCACTGCTGTAAACAAGCCGCGAGAGTGGCGATCGAATAGTGCACTATGTCATTGCCAAAGCAATCCGAGTCCAAGTGCACCCTCCACTGGACCTGGTCTGTAAGACAACAAGTATATATATATATATATATATATATATATATATATATATATATATATATATATATATATATATATATATATATATATATATATATATATATAAGAATCATGGAATAAAACCACACCGGAAACACTCAGGATAGACCACTCTTTTTTCAGTGGCAGTGTAAACCATTGCCATCATTAAGAGCTAACAAAGAAGACAGGTTTCTTGTATCGAAGTACCGACTGACTGATTGACTGACAGGCGAACTGACAGAGACAGAAACACACGCACAAACTCACATACATATAGACACATAATCATTGACGTTTTTTCAGCTATTTTTGTGAAAAATCTCTTCAACACGCCAGCGGTCGCCCAGGCAAGTGCCAACCGGTCCGGCGCTGCACTGCTTCGTTGCAGCGTTCTGATCAGTCTGTACCTTAAAGCTTGCACCAGCATTAAAGGTGACTCTACTTAGTCGAGAGAGAGAGACAGAGAGAGAGAGAGAGGTTGAAAGAGAGGCAGCCAGACAGGCAGAGAGAGAGAGAGAGAGAGAGAGAGAGGAAAGAGAGAAAGAGAAAGAGAGAGAGAAGGCAGAAAGAGAGTGAGCGAAGAGAAGAAAAAGAACCAGAAGAAGAAGAAGAAGAAAAAGAAGAAGAAGAAGAAAAAGAAGAAGAAGAAGAAGAAGAAGAAGAAGAAGAAGAAGAAGAAGAAGAAGAAGAAGAAGAAGAAGAAGAAGAAGACACCAATGACGTGTCTTTCTTGTCTGTTTACCACATAAGTTTTTCTATAAAAAAGCAGAGATTGCGAGAGCGAATCAAATCAACTCAGGTGCCCGCCGAGACCGTTTTCTTTAAAATACTTTTCCATATTTCTTTATAGACAGCATTGGCCCAGCCTGAAAATGCCTAAAAGCTTTTTTTTGTTAGAAACAGGAGTTTTTTCCCTTCCCGTTCTGGATTACACGGACCTGCTACGATTAATGTGTCGCCTGGTGACGCGGTCACGTGATTACAGCTTTGCTTCAACCAGCAGCTTAAATGATTGGGGTTCACTGCATGCGGTCCGTAAACAATACCCACACATCCTTCTCGCACCTTGAGAAATACATATTTATAGGCTTTTATGAATAATTTGAATGATTGATTGGTTGATTGAGTGATTGATTGAAATGTGTTTCTTTCGTTAATTAATAAAGTTCAAAACTGTATCGCAATGTGTAATATCACAAAATTTTGTAAATATTTAAATTACACTTTTGTTTGTTCAACAAATGTATGACGTTGAGTGTGCTGTAAATATTAAAAAATACATAAAAATATAAATAAAATATAAATAGACAATAAAATTAAACTAAAAACAAAAATAGCCGTATGATGAATGTGCATTAGTGAGATTCAAAATCTCACTAAGTGTAAAAAGCTATCAGAAATGAAATGCGGTTGACCAGACACAATTAATAAAGGTACTTGACTATTCCATCCGTTAGCCATGTTGTAGCTCATTGCAGGTTTGTAGCACATGTGAGGTTTGTAGCACATGGCAGGTTTGTAGCACATGGCAGGTTTGTAACATAT
This sequence comes from Protula sp. h YS-2021, assembly GCA_949752745.1. Classification (NCBI taxonomy): domain Eukaryota; kingdom Metazoa; phylum Annelida; class Polychaeta; order Sabellida; family Serpulidae; genus Protula; species Protula sp. h YS-2021. The sequence goes on along the minus strand of OX457027.1, from coordinate 101,765,179 downwards.
GGAGGGTTTGTAGTTCGTAAGGGATTTGAAACTCATGACAACTTTGTAACACATGGGAAGTTTGTAGCTCATGTCATGTCTGTGGCTCATGGGAGATTTGTGGTTCACGGCAGTTTTGTAGCACAGGGCAGGTTTGTAGCTTATGGCGGGTTTGCAGCACATGGCAGGTTTGTAGCACATGACAGGTTTGTAGCTTATGGCGGGTTTGTAGCACATGGCAGGCTTGTAGCACATGGCAAGTTTGTAACACATGTGAGATTTGTAGCACATGGCAGATATTTTAACACATGACAAGTTTTTGGCTCATGACAGGTTTGTAGCTAATAAGAGGTATGTAGGTTTGTTGCAACATTTCAAATACAGCAAGTGTATTTTCCATCTGAACTAAAAATCTGTAAATTGACACAGATTTAATGCAAACCTGACACAGTCGAAAACACGACTGCAGGGATTCCATGAAATAATGCGCCAAATCGTTGCCCGCGCAGTCCGCATTCGCGCGTGTCACCCAACGCAAGCTTCCTGTAACAAAGTAGAAAAAACAGACTGTTCGCACCTCGGGTCGGAGGGGGGGGGCATTCAGGTAACGACGTGTCTCACCCAACGCAAGCTTCCTGTAACAGAGTAGAAGAAAAAAAGACTGTTCGCACCTCGGGGGGGGGGGGGGGGGGGAGGGGGGCACTCAGGTAACGACGAGTCTCACCCTAAAGCAAGTTTACTGTAAAAAAAAGTAGGAGGAAAAAAGACTTCACACCGCGGGATTAGAAGGGATGAATGTGTTTGTATGTAAGTGAATAGCAAGAAAGAATCCGTTGTGGTGGGGGGAGGGAGGGGAGGAGGGGGAGGGAGACACTCATGCACTAATTGCCATGGGTGTCCATGACTTTTGAAAACGACTCCTAAACGGGAGTGCTAAGTTTGGAGTAATGCCCTAGTTTTATCCGAACACGGAATGCAGCTTCCCCAGAGGGAGCCACATGCATTTTAATCAGTTGGTATTGGAGTGGACCCTCGGTGGAAAACACGGAGCACTGAATGAAAAATTGCAATCCCACTTTTTTTAACGAAGTGGAACTCCACGCTGACCACGCCTCAAAATTAACTCCTTTCTCTCTCTCTCTCTCTCTCTCTCTCTCTCTCTCTCTCTCTCTCTTTCTCTCTCTCTCTCTCTCTCTCTGTTTTTTTTTTCGACATGCAGCATGGTAACACTTACGATACCAAGTGTTCTTCATAAGCTTGTGTGTGCAAGTGTGTTTAATTATAGAACTGGCATACCTGACGTAACGATGGTGTTGCTAGACGACGGGACCATATTATGGCAGCGTCGCTTGAGCCAGCACCCCATTCCGTTACTACTGCGCGTGTATCGCCCGTGTACAACACTGACACATCCGTCCGTGCGCTGCAATTAAAAGACCAAATGGGAGCGAACTCAGATCAGTTTACAGTTACAATTGCCCTGTGTCAAAATGTCGAAAGGATACCATTTTATAGCGCGAGTAATTCAACAGGAAATCGTGAACAATGTGTTTTTGTGAGCAACTATCCAAGTTCACTTTTACCTTAACAAAAAAAAAAACTATGTGTGAAATATACACCCTTCAGATAGGACCGCCTCATAAATAGGACCACCTCATAAATAGGACCACCTCATAAATCGGACCGCCTCATAAATAGGACCGCCTCATAAATAGGACCACCTCATAAATAGAACAACCTCATAAATAGGACCGCCTCATAAATAGGACCGCCTCATAAATAGGACCACCTCATAAATAGGACCACAAATTGGACCACCTCACAAATGGAACCACCTCACAAATAAAATCAATGCACAAATAGGACCAACTCTAAAATAGGACCACCTCACAAATTGGACTACCTCACAAATAACACCACCTCACAAATTGGACTATCGCAAATAGAACCAATACACAAATTGGGCTACCTCATAATTAGGACCACTTCAAAAATAGGACCACCTCATAAATAGGACCACTTTACAACAATTCCTTTCCAGGGGACTCCAAAAAATGAAGAACCAAATAAATAAACCCTACCCGGAAACAGAACCACTTGGATGTATTTGCCAGGTTACACTGTACTTCTCGATAAGACCACCTCTTAGTTAAGACCAACACCTAATCATAAGGCTCTTTTTAGGTGCCCCTTTGGACATTTCCCCGTACTGTCACCTCCTCCGCGCCCCCCCCCCCTTCCTCTCCCGCACCAACCCGCTCCTTCCCCACTGTTGAATTGTCCTAAGGGTGGCCACCAATGTTTGGTTAGAATTTATATTACATCGCTGGAGCATGGTCATCAGCATCGAAAGGTCGTTTTCTCTTTTCGACATCACAACGACGTAGACGCGACGCCGCCATTCATGCCACATAAAAACGTCGTTTAGCGGTCGCAGAACGACTTGATAACGACGTCATTGCGACTTCACTAATATGGTGTAGTTAAATCAGTGTATATTTCGTCTACGTCGGTTTCTTTTTAAATTGTGATTGGGTAAAGGTGCTTAAGAGGTGACTTGGCCAAAAAGTCGTTAAAGCGTGGGAGAAATGTTTTTGTAAATAACCCAAAAGGGATAAAAAAATAAATAAATAAACGACGTCGTTTTTTTAGGTTTATGTCCGACATCGTTTTGACTGCGGTTTTACGGTCAAAAACCCAAATAACCTTTAATTTACCTGAAAGGAAATGGAAACCATTTGAAAGAAGAAACACGTGGAAATAATAAAAAAAACCAATCGATTTTTAAAAAGACGTTATATTTCCCTTCCTTTTACGCCCCCCCCCCCCTCCCTCGAAGATACGAAGATGCAAAGAACGTCAGAAGAGCTGTCACAACTCAAATTGGATTTAATATTGAAAAACCTGAAATATATTGGGGAATAATATATAATTATTTACAAGAATCAGTACGTACCAATTAAGCTACATACAATATGACTGAACAAATTACAGCTGTAATTCTGAATAACAAACTCCTCAAAATTTGAAAAATTGAAGAAATGTAGAAATTACTCGAAATTGCCTTTAATATATAACTTGATTAATTTGTTTTTATTTTTGTTTAATTATGTATTTGTATTTATTACCATAATTAAAGTTGTTTAATTGTTATTTTTTAAAGCACTTTGTTTACAATTAATTAACAAATATTGAGTATTGATTTGTGTGAGGTTACCATGGTTACTGCGTAAGCATGAGATAACAAACCTGGCACAGTCGCAAGCAGTCCTCTGCGGTTGCTATGGCGTACCGTGCGATGTTGTAACCATAGCAAGTGGAACCTCTGTACATCCTCCACCGACTTACATCTTTAAAATGTAAAAATAGAATATATATATATATATATATATATATATATATATATATATATATATATATATATATATATATATATATATATATATGATTATACACTTTTAAAGGCCGGAAAACCACAAGGACGTAACATCACTAATGGACAATTGGTTATTGGGGTTACATATACACACAGAGAAACTATCCCTTCTTTTAGATAGAAGTAACAGCAAATTGAAACCCCCCGCCCAAGCCCTCCTTCCTTCCTCCTGTGGCAGTTGGCACCATATGTGTCACCATGTGTGTCCAAACAAAAATGACACAGGTTAAAGGGGTGCGATCCACAATAGGGTTCTTTCGGGATCGCACTCGATCTGTGTTTGGTTAAAAAAAGGTTGTATTATTTCAAAATTAGCACTTTGCGTTCAGCGGGTGTTTTGCGTTCAGCGGGTGTTTTGTACGTGAGTTCCACCCCTCAACCCCCATTGGGCCCACGCTGGCACTTAACGATGTCATCACCTAGCAACGCACCTGAGGTGATCACAGAGTAGCCTGACTGTTGTATTATGACGTCACATCGTCGCTTGAGCCAGCAGCTCGGTTGGTTGGGATTGCTGGGCAAAGGGCCATGCACTATTCCCACACAATCTGCATTCCTCTAACATAAAACACACCAGTCCCATGATCTATCGCTATTATAACACAAGCACATACAATCATGTCTCCGATGGCAAAACTAAAAAATGCCCTCTTTCGTCGCTGTCAAATTTTTGCCCGTGCTGTAATGGTGTCGGAGTGTTACAACTTTCGTTACGTAAAACAAAACAGATTGCGTCACAATGCACTTCGTAAAGCATCACGTTGACTTACACCTGTGACATTCGTGTGAATGTGGTAAGCGCAAGCTTAATTTCATTTGTATGAGGTTAGAGAATGCAAAATTTACTTGTCATTTCTTTACACGGGACTGCTTTGTCACTCGGTGCATGTTTATATATCAGTCACAATTGAAAGATTAAAAACAAATGCATACTGTTGTCAGAAAATCCCGAATGGCACACCATGTTTTCATTCACAATGCATTCACAAACAAGAACCAGGAAGTGACATTGGGGACGCACCGATATTATGTCCGGATTAGTCATATCGCGGGGAATCCAAACAATCATTAACATGTCAACAGAAAAGTGATCTTATTCATAGGCGTATGCCCCCGCCCCGCCCCCGGGGAGGCGGGGGGGAGGGGGGGGGGGCTCAGCCTCCTCACTTTTCAGAGAGGGGGGCATAATACCCCTCCCCCCTTACAAAAGTCCCCTCCCACCACAGTTGTAAAAACGTGGCTACGCCAATGTTATTTCCTGGTATTCGAAAATACGCTGTGGTCTTAATTCCAGGAATTCTTCTCCTAAATAGAATTCAAGTAAATTTGTGGATAAAAAGTTCCTTATCTCAACCGCGATAGTGTATGAGCAAAAAAAAAAACAGACAATCAAAAATTAAAAAAAAAAACAAGCAAAAATATACAACAAAACATAAGAAAACCTGACAGATGAGCAGACATTCCTCGACAGTCGCTACGTTTTGACGAGTGACGTCATTTCCCAAGCAATCCGAGCTACCATATGTCCGCCATTCTCTGCCATCTACAATACAATAAAATAGGAACGAAATACAAGGGGGGGGGGGGTGGGAGGCGGGGCGGGGCAGTGGGGAAGCGGGAGTTCTGGGAGGTGGGGGAGGGGGTGGAGGAGGAGGGAGTAGGTTCAATCCTTAATAACTTCGATACTTCTATACTTCTGTAACCAACTCCCACCTCCCCTACTCTTCCCACTTCGAATTCCCCTTCACCCCCCCCCCCGCACAATTCTCCGTACGGAAATTCCCCCAAGGTCTCTCCCCTCCCTTTTTATGGGCTTTTTTATCTGCGCATTTAATGCTTAGTTATAGATTGCAGAAATTAGTTAAATATATGTGAATTACTTTTCAAAAGTATTAAAATGCCTATAACAGTTCCTTGGCGTTCCAATATATGACATTCTTATAGCATACGTTTGTTTTTGGTTTGTTTTTGGTTCTTTAAAAATCAATTTCAATAACGTTCTAATACCATACGTTTGTTTTTGGTTTGAAAAAAAAAAAAACAATTTTTTATTTGGTTGGTAAATGTAACGTTTCTTCATCCAAATTAGGTTTGATTTTGGTTTGTAAAATAACGTTTTCATTTGGTTGCTGAATATAAGGTTTTTACAACCAAAAAAAGGTTCGTTTTTTGTTAGGAAAACGTTATAACCTTTTCACAACCAAACAAACACGGTCTTATGTTTAGCGGGTAGTAACAAATACTCGTTGATAATTAAAGAAAAATAAAAAGATTATTGAATAGTATACAATTGAACCCCGATAATAAGGCTATCACTGGGACAGGACAAAAATGGTCTGATTTTTGGATTGGTCTGATTTTAAAGATTTTTTTCAAATCCAGGACGGGAACAATGAAATGAAAAGTCTTAATTTTGAAGTGGTCCTACCCTCTCCCCCGCTTCCGGTTGAGTTTGGGGGGAGGGGGGAGAGGGGGGGAGAGGGGAGGGGGCGCATTTGCCAGCACTCACCTGTAGTTATGGCGGTGTATCCAGGCGATGCTCTGACGCTGACGCACGATTCCATCAACCAGCAGCTCAGCTGGTTGGGGTTGGTTTGGAGGGGTCCGTGTACAATACCCACACAACCAGCCGTTTCCTTCAATATGGGTGAATCAAAACTGACGATTACAGATTTCGAGAAAAAGTGAAGAATAACATTTGATAGCTGATTTGTTTCTGTCATATTTCTTTTTATATTTTATTTTTGACCCATTTTTTTCTCTTGTATTTTTGATCTTTCTGTATACGTGTTTGGATAATATTTTACTCCTATGACGTCACTTGATTAATTTCAAAATAAATAAATAAACAAAAACAGGCCACATTTCGTCTCGTTATGCCTCCTGTGGGTTGTGTTTGCAAACCCTGGTGCTAACTTTTGTTTGCGTTTATTGATGGACCATAACTGACTTCGGTTTGACCAGGAATCGAACCCAGGCCACAGCGCTTAGAAGAGGCGTTAATTAATGCTCAAAAAAAAAACAAAACAAAACAAAAAAAAAAAAAAAAACAAAAAAAAAACACACACACACACAAGAAGGCGGGAGAATGTTACTGTTGTCGCGTTGTTCTCCAACAGCGAACCTCTACCGCGGTGCGGTCTGTTGTGTATAACACCTTTTTACTATTAGGGTAAAAGTGGGGCTTCTAAAACAGGAAGTGACGTAATAATGACGTCATGAGGTGTTTTAGAAGCCCCATGGGGTTTCTAAAACAGTGACGTCATATTGACGTCATATTGACGTCATATTGACGTCATGTGGTTGTCATATGGACGTCATATGAACGTCATATGAACGTCAAAATGACGTCAGGAGTTGTTTTAGAAGCCCCATGGGGTTTCTAAAACAGTGACGTCATAATGACGTGTTATGGACGTGTTATAGACGTGTTATGGACGTGTTATGGAGGTCATATGGAGGTCATATGGAGGTCATATGGAGGTCATATGAACGTCATATGAACGTCATATGAACGTCATGATGACGTAATAGGGATAGTGGGCAGCCATTGAAACGGGTGGCCATTCAAACGACCATTCAAACGGGCGGCCATTCAAACGACCATTCAAACGGGCGGCCATTCAAACGACCATTCAAACGGCAGACGGACAGTCGAACAGTCAGACAAACGGGTAGAGAGCTCTCCAACTGTTTTTTTTAAGCAAAGGGACTCATAGAGACATGATTAGAGCTAGCCTATAAGGTATTTCGACCCATCAATGACGTCACACATTTCGACTTAAGCCTGCATGCGACCAACTGGTCGGCAGGCCCCCCGGGGCCAGACGACTTTCAGGCCCCCCGGGGCCAGCCGTACAGCAGGTCGACAGCCCACCCCCTCCCCCCCCCGGCCAGTCGACCCCCCCGGCCAATCGACCTTTAAGCATACACTGTATCTATATGGGTGAGCTGGTCGACAGGGCCCCCCCCCCCGGCCAGTCGTCTTTCGACATCCCACTTTCCGACTCCCCGAAGCCAGCAGCACCGCAGGCCACTCTATGTATACAAGCAACAACAACTCTTTTTTAGCGTTCTCTCTCCAAAACAGGCACCATGAGAGACTGGTAAAGGGTCAGTCGGACAAACGGACACCCGGACAAACGGACTACCCGGACAAACGGACTGCTGGACAAACGGACAGTCTTTTTTTTTTGTTTTTTTTTTTACCTCTCTCTCTCCACACACCACGGTAGCTGGGGGCAAACAAACGGTCTTTTTTTGACTTTCTCACTCTCCAAGCACACACACTAAGAGATTCCCGTAAAAGCAATTAAACGTGAGCAACGCTGCCTTAAGAGACACCATTTTTAACCCAGAGCTCTCTACCCATTACGGTAAATACATGCAACAACTCTTTTTTAAGCTTTCTCACTCTCCAAACACACATAACACCTACGGCAACCGAACAAACGGACACCCAGACACACGGACACCCAGACACACGGACACCCAGACAGTCAGGTTTTTTTAAATTTTTTAACCCTTTCTCTCCACACACATCACGGCAGCAACTGTTTTTCTGGGCTTCCTCGCTCTCTAACGAAGCCATTGCAACAGCAATTAAAAATGAGCAAACTTTTCCTTAAGGAAGCCATTTTAAAAACAGAGCTCTCTCTCTCCATTACGGTATATACAGGCCACAATAGCTCTTTTTTTAACTTTCTCACTCCATACACACACATAACACCTACGGCAACCGGATTAAAGGGCACCCGGATAAAAGGGCACCCGGATAAAAGGACACCCGGATAAAAGGGCAGTCTTTTTTTTATTTTTTACCTCTCTCTCTCTCTCTCTCCATCACACCACGGCGTCTGAGGGGCAAACGAACAGTCTTTTTTTTTAGCTTTCTCACTCTCCAAACACACACCTTCACTAATGGATTGCCGTAGCAGCAATTAAACGTGAGCAACCAGTCCTTAAGACACGCTATTTTTAAACCAGAGCTCTCTTTTGACACACACACCGCGGCGGCTACGGCTGTCCAAATAAGGTAGCAAACGCAGCCTCTCTTTCACTCTCTCTCGAACGGTGGTCATCTTTTTTATCCACACTTTTTCTTTTGCTCTGTCTATCCACAACAGTCAGGCAAACAAGCAATGATTTTTTTCCCTCACATTTTCTTTTGCTCTATCTTTCTCTCCACACATGTAAGACCTACGGGAGACGGACATACGGAAAATCATTTTTTTTGCTTTCTCGCTAATGGCTTGCCGTAGGAGCAATTAAAACTGGGGAGCCATTACGCCCTTAAGGAAGCTATTTTTAACCCAGAGCGCTCTCTGCGCGCGCACACACAAGGGTGGCTAGGGCGTTTTTTTGGTTTTTCGATTTTCTCGCTCTCTCTCCCTACATATACCAACCACGCACGGCTCATTTAGCGTTTTCCTTTCTTAAGCCATTCTTTTTTTACCCAGTCTCTCTTTCACTCTCACTTTTAAACGAGGGTCGTATCCACGGCGGCTACGTCAGCAAACGCAGCCTCTCTTTCACTCTTTCTCGAACGGTGGCCATCTTTTTTATCCACACTTTTTCTTTTGCTCTGTCTATCCACGACAGTCAGGCAAACAAACAATGATTTTTTCCCTCATTTTTTCTTTTGCTCTATCTCTCTCTCCACACATATAACACCTACGGGAGACGGGCAAACGGACAATTATTTTTTTTTTGCTTTCTCGCTAATGGCTTGCCTTAGAAGCAATTAAAACTGGGCAGTCATTGCCCCCTTAAGGAAGCTATTTTTAACCTAGAGAGCTCTCTCTCCATGACAACAACAACTGTTTTTACTTGCCGTAGAAGCAATTAAAACCGAACAAGCATTGAGATGGGAGCTCTCTCTCCACTCTTTTCTTTATTTACCTTTCTCACTCTCCAAACACACATAACACCTACGACAGACGGATAGACGGGCAGTCTTTTTTTTTATTTTTTCTCTCTCTCTACATATATATCAATAGCCACACCCGATTCAGCGTTTTATTTCGTAAGCATGGGTATTTTTTAACCCAGATAGTGGCTTTTTTTAAAACTCTCTCTCTTCACACACACACACATAACACAGCAGACGGTCAGACGGACAGATTTAGCGTTTATTTCTCAAGCCTGGGTATTTTTAACCCAGACAGCAATTTGTTTAGCTTTCTCAGACGGTCAGACGGACAATCATTTTTTATATTCTTTTATCTCTCTCTTCACACACACATAACACATCAGACGGTCAGACGGACAGATTTAGCGTTTATTTCTCAAACCTGGGTATTTTTAACCCAGGCAGCAATTTGTTTTGCTTTCTCAGACGGTCAGACGGACAGATTTAGCGTTTATTTCTCAAGCCTGGGTATTTTTTAACCCAGGCAGCAATTTGTTTTGCTTTCTCAGACGGTCAGACGGACAGATGGAGGGTATAAATCAATGATTTATAGACCCCTTTTTTAGCATTTCCCACACTCTCATGCATACACATACATACTAACACCATGACACGATTAGCGTTCATTTCGTAATAATGGGAGGCCGCTAAATAGCAGCCGTGGAGGGATTTTCTTCAGCTTCGGCCAGCCGTCGCTTCCCCTGCCGTCGTTTCACGTCCCGCCGCTTCCCCTGCCGCCGCTTCCCCTGCCTCTGCCTGTAGCGCCGCCGCTACCTCCGCCTCTGCCGCTGCCGTCATCCTCCCTACAGCCGACCTTCCTCCTGTGTGCTGCTACCGCGGCCCTGTGCGACTTGAAACCTCTGCCAAGAGCACTACAATAATGATATTCCAGCCGTAGTGCCTCTTGGCATTCCTGTTCGTGCACTCGGAGAGGAACTCCTGCCCGAATTCCAAAATGGCAGAAGTCGCAGTACTGTACATTATCGGCCGTATCCAAGTACTGTACGATGTCCGTAATAATGGCGACAGCGGCTGCAACCTCGTCCTCAGGAGCTGGTGGCGGACTGCTCGGTCTTGTAGCGGTGGCACTGGGTAAGTGCCGCCTCTCCGTAACTGGTGCAGCCGGCACCTTCCGAACAGTCACATCAGCTTCCCTTGGACTCGATTTCGGCGGAGTTGTCATCGTCCAGGTTGTGGCTTTAGCAGGAGTCGCTTTGACAGGAGTCGCCTTTGTCATGGTTGCTGCTGTGGCCTTGGCAGGAGTCGTTCTGACTGGCCTTTCTTCCTGGCAGGGCGACGGGTCCCTGAATTGGTCGGGCGACACATCCCTCCGTCGCTTGTAGCCTTCCTCCGCCGCCCTGCCAAACCGGTTGCATTCCTGTTCTGGCTTGGTCCTCAGAAAATCCCTCCACTTTTTAAACTGGAACGCCTGGTAGTCGACGTAAATTTCTTCCCAGAGGTCGACATCCTTCTGACTCAGGAAGTACTTCCTCCTTCTTTCCTCTGAGAAGAATTCAGCCTTGTGTTGCATGGTTGTTTTTTTTTTTTTGATGTTGCTTCTTCAGTAATCAAAAGAAGACTTACTGCATACAGTGCGAGGCTGCTATTATAAAGGACCCCCCCGGTCCATGAGCCCCCCGGGGCTCACCGACCCCCCCCCCGGCCCATGCCCCCCCTGCCCATCAACCTTTGAGCATACACTGTATCTATAAGGGTGAGCTGGTCGACGGGACCCCCCCCCCCGGCTCACCGACCCCCCCCCCCGGCTCACCGACCCCTCCCCCCGGCTCACCGACTTTTTAGCCGCTGGCTCACGGCTCACCGTCAGTAGTATAAAAAGGTCGATTCGACACCCCTACGGCCATTGCATTGCCAAACCATCATGGAGACGTCTCGAAAAGCAGCAACGGCTAGCAGCATGGAAATTGATAGCCTGTTCAGTAATGAAACAGTGGCTTTTACAGATGCAGTTTTAACTGCAGAGGAGACTGCTACCTTCCTAAGTACGCTAGCAGAAGCTGAAAAAGCCTTGGAGGAAGCATTAGGGGCCCCGTCGGACGTGCCTACAGTACAGCAAACTAGGCCTGAAGAAGAACAGCAAGCAATGCCCGATCCCGAGGGATCTGACTACCCGTTCTGGGTTGCCAATGCGCTTGTAAATGGTAGCGCCAAGCCACTTAGTACAAAGTTACAGGCTCATCTAGAGCATCTTGAGGAGGAAGAAGTGGTCATGTCAAGCGATGACGAAGGTGACGACGACAATGACAACGACGGTGATGACGACAATGACGACGATGACGACAGCGACGAAGATGACAAGCAGCTCAAATCTAAATTTGAATTGAGCAAAACTATTCCTGTTACTGAGGAAGACGTCACGCTGTTGAAACGAAACTTTCAAGCAGTGATTCCTCTGATCGATTGCAACATTTTATGGCGTTTATGTGAAGAAGGCTTTTTCGATCAGCACACACACATGTACCTAACGGAAGAAGTGAACACTGTCATTCAGCTTATCTACATGCTAGAAGGAAACATAGAGCATCTTCCCGCGTCAGAGCCGCAGTTCTTCGAAGCCATGACCCGACGTTTCGTTCAACTTATTCGAAGTCTTCATGAGAAACTTTTTAAGACTTTATCTCTACCGGCGCCAAAGTGTGTTGATGAGGATCGCGATTCCAAATGTGCAAAGGTCATGCTGCATGGCTTCAAGTACCTTGAAGAACGTATTAAGGTGTATGATATGATGGCTTACCTCTATGAAAAAGGATATTTCACCATGCCAATGCTCTTTCAATGGATAATTGGAAGTCGCAAACGAGGAGACTTTTTAGTGATTGTCATGAGACAATCTTTGACAGACGGTTTGCCAACAGCCTTTCTGGATGGTTTCAACGAGATCACTCCGCGATTTTGCAAACATCTCATGAAAACGTATATGTAATGTCCATATAAAAGGAGTGAGGTGTCAAGTGCAGTCATCATTCGACGCGCAGCCATGGAGAAGACAAGCAGCTTTAAAATTAGTGCAAACTTAACCATTACTGTGGAGCATTGACAATTTGGATTATTTATTCGAATCTTGTGGAAGATTGTGTGCCTGAACTTAGCAAGATTACGCGACATTGGCTTCAAACTGTACTTAACACAAACGAAGTGGCTTGAAGTCATTTCATACTTGTGAGTTTTGTGCGAGCATCACTGTTTGAAGGAAAAGAATACAAGTATTACATCAACATGAATGATGGTGAATGGGAGATATTGCTTCAGGAGATGGATAGCATTAACTCAACCTTATTGCCATGTATGGAATGTCATGGTAAGAAAACTCCTATCAAGCTGCAAAAGGACAATCGGATGAAAGTGTCAAAGTTATCCAAGAAAAGACTGGCTGAAGTTCAATTGGAGAATATGGGTGTGCAAAATCAACTTGGACTTACCTGTGAATATTGTGGTGCTTACGGATATGCTGAGGATTATGATTGTCACTGCCACAAGTACAATTGCAAGTTGTGTGAACCAGACAACTTCTGCAACAAGTGCGGCTCACTAACTGTTTCTGCGGAGTAAGACTGAGAGTCATTTGCTTACCAGCCGTCACAGTGTGCAGACGTGTTATATAGACATGTGAAAGATGGATGTAGAAACGTGTTTCAAGGACAAGTATGTGGACTACATGATAAGTGAACTGGCACATTTTGGATCTATTCAACAACAACTGCAGCACTTTGACATTTATTGGGAACTTGCTCATTCCACGTTGAACGTACCAAACTTACGCGAGGATTTCATCAAAGAGTGTGTGTTTTCAAACATTGATGGAGCTGAGGAGTTTGATGTGGAAGCAGCATATCACTTCGCTCGATTTGATCCAAGACTGTTTGATGAAGTTAGAGAGTGGTTAATCTACATTGCAGTATAATGGTGGACATTACATTGAGACAATATATTGTGCAAAAAACATATTGTGAAGAAATGTTATTAGCTGTAAAAAAGTTTGCATGTTTAGTATGTCCTGCTTGTCAAAATGAAGAGTGTTCAGAACATATGTGTCATTCTACATGTGTCTATACATATTGGAATGAAGCTAAATATTACATTCATTTAGATAAAGTGTTAGATAATGCAAATCAACGTTGTGAAAAATATGGTGTAGATGCTATCACATTTGATGAATTAAGTCGCTGGTTAATATACATTGAAGATCAATGGACTCCAATTATTCACACCATTGTATCAATACTTGATTTGTAAGATATGTTGATAAAATAAAATTTAACATGTGTTGATAAAATGCAAGATATGTTGATAAAATAAAATGTTAGATGTGTTGATAAAATGCAAGATGTGTTGATAAAATAAAATGCAAGATATGTTAACAAATGTTGATCATTTAGTGTTAACATGTCGACGTGGAAAGACTACTTAACCAATATTTACTTTAAACCTGGTCAACCCAGGGCAAATCACATACCAGCGTCATAGAAGCCTTTCAAAAGATTTTTCATGAAACACAACGAAGACCACGAACTCTAAGGTCAGATAAAGGAAATGAATTTAAAAACAGATGGGTAAAAGCATTTTTGAAGAAGGATGGAATAAATGCCTATACGACAAAGAATGAAACCAAAGCCAACTTTACTGAGAGAGTCATTCGTACTCTAAAGGGAATGATGTATCGATATTTCCTTCATAATCAAACGTATCGATACATGGACATCCTTCCAGACTTAGTGTATAATTATAACCATAGACCTCATAGCTCCCTCCCTAATAAGTATGCTCCTGCAGATATTCGTAAAGACATAGAATCGAAAGTGTGGAAGTATATGTATGTAGACAAATTGAAATTAAAACCAAAGAAAAAAAAACCCTACAAATTTAAAATTAGTGATCAGGTTCGCATATCTCACATGAAATATGTATTTCAGCGGGATTATCATATAAAGTGGACGCAAGAAGTCTTCATTATCACACATCGTTGTAAGAAGCAAGGAATACACTTGTATCGTGTGAAAGACTTTTTAGATGAAGATATTGACGGACATTTTTATGAAGAAGAACTGCAGAAAGTGACAAAAGATATTGAATCAGTCTACAGAATTGAAAAGGTCTTGAAGACACGAAAAAGACGAGGTGTTACAGAATTATTTGTGAAGTGGTTACGTTGGCCAAAGAAGTTTAACAGTTGGGTGAAAGAAACAGATATTCGAAAATGAAGCATCCATTCACGTGTTTAGTCTCTGGACCTACAGGCAGTGGTAAAACTTCTCTAGTTAGAGAAATTCTAGAACAAAAGTTAATTAAACCCTCTCCAAAAACCATTTTATGGCTCTATGCAGCAGATCAGCCTTTGTATAAGGGAATGAAAGATGTGAAATTTTACCAAGGCATTCCAGATAACATTGAAGAGCGTTTTAACCCGAAAAAACCAAAATTACTCATCATTGATGACTTAATGACCAAATGTCAGAGTGATGAACGCATGACACGTCTCTTTAGTGTTGGCAGAAGTCATCAAAATCTAAGCATTATTTTTATTGTGCATAATTTGTTTCTTCATGGTAGAGAAATGCGTAATATTAGTTTGAATACACATTACATCATTCTGTTTAAAATCCTAGAGACAGTCAACAAATAAGTACATTAGCGCGACAAATGTATCCTGGAAAATCTCAATTTCTCATAGAAGCCTATCAAGATGCTACCAGCAAACCTCATGGCTATTTATTCATTGATTTGAAGCCAAAGACAAATGATCAACTACGTATTCGTACAGGCATTTTACCAAAAGATACACATTACGTATATGTTGATAAGGTAACGTATGAACAAGAACCAAGTCACTTAACCATTCGCAGCCAAGATGTCTAAACGTATTCAAGCGAATCAACCTTTCCTTCACTTGCTCGCACGCAGCGGGCCTAAACGACGTAAATCCTTGCTACAACAAGCTACTAAGGAGGAATTAACTAGCTTGTTTGAAATTTGTTTGAATATATTGCGGGGACATTTACCCTTAAGCTCAAAAAGGTACAAGTTATTCAAGCGTGAACGTCATACTCTACGTACACTGGCAGATAAGAAGATATCATTTCGAAGAAAAAAGAAGTTGGTTAATCAGAAAGGAGGATTTATTGGAGCCATTGCTAAATTACCCTGTTAGCTCAGTTGCTGGATTTATTGGAGCCATTGCTAAATTACCCTGTTAGCTCAGTTGCTGTTAAAATGAAACATACTTTGAAAATGGTTCTCATTCCTGAATATGAATATAAAATGTTGTTAGAAAAGAAGGGAAAAGATGTTGAAATCAAAACGAAAGTGAATAAACTTTTACGTGGGAAACGAACTCGTGAAAAAGCAATAGAAATGTCTCAAGTGCTTGGACGTCATTTACGAACAATTCAATCACAACAACAACGACAAAAGTCTGTTACAGCATCTAATGCAGAAAAATCAGAAAAGTCCCAACAGTTTCTAAACCATTTTCAACCTATTTATCATGTAAAACTAACACAACTTCTGGCAGAACTTAAGAAATCTTAAGAAATATGGTACGAGATGGACAGATAAAAATGAACTTGTTTTAAAAACAGGTACTGTCATTACAAATTCTAACATTATTGATTTGTTGAAAGAAGCATTGGTTGCTACAAAAAGAAAAGAACGACGAGAACCACCACGTGGCTGGAAGCAGTTTATTGAGGAAATTGTAGACGCTAATATTCCAAAAACTGTTTTTGGCAAAAAGACAACTCGTGAAGATATTACAAAAGAGCAACAACAACGTCAACAAAGGTTGTTTCCAGAAGGATGGGAAACTTTTTAACATGGATTAAAGAGTTATGGTGTTGTTGTTGTAAAGAAAATGGAAATAAAAATACTATTTCTGTAAAAATTAGGTGTGTTAGTGCTTGTTGTCAGGGAGAAGTAGTAGATACCAATTTAGATCATGTAGATAGCAATTTAGACAACAATGTAGACAACAATGTAGAAAGTGAGGATGAAGAGTGTCAAACATGAAGTAATGTATATACACATCTAGTCTATCTACATCACATAAACAATTTAGCTGTCATGGAGTCAACAAGTTTTTACATTACTTTACCCAGCAATGCTAGTATGAACTATTATCCCAACAACAAGACTTCGAATTATCAAATTCGTATGCCTCGAACCATCTATCTGAACGGAAAATATGAAGTGGCTTTAGCTGAAATTCAATATCCACATACATGGACAACCATGAGACATGGAATGGACTATTCTATTCAGTATCGACAACAACCACTGAATGATGTTGTTCTTGACACAATCAATATTCCTTATGGTTACTACAGATCCACACAAGAGATATGTCATGCAGTTAATGAAGAAGCGACTAATTCTATGAAAGATGACCTTAAAGAAGCTATTCGGATAAAGTATGACAAAATTAGACGACGCGTTTTTCTTTTCTAAATTACGGCTTTGAAGTGTCATTCTCCACTGGATTAGCTGAGATTTTAGGATTTATCCCAGATCAATGGTATACTGAAACGTGTACAGCTGAACATAAAGCCGATGTGAAACAGGGATTTTATACACTTTATGTGTACTGTAGTATTTGTGAGCCACAAGTTGTTGGTGATTATTATGTCCCTTTGCTACGTTCTGTTGGAATACAAGGACATGATGGAGACATTATCATGAAAACTTATGGAGAACCTCATTATGTTCCTGTAAACACATCCAAATTTGACGTGATAGAAATGAATATTAAGGATGACACAGGCCATAATGTTCCATTTCAAACTGGAAAGGTGATCTGTAAACTTCATTTTCGACCAAAAGCATTATGAAAGCATACACACACAATCCATCTATATATCGCAACCATTTTCTTCGTCAAGTGGGTGGAGAATTACCAGGATTTAAAGGAGCGCGAATACAATATGGAGATGGTATTGGTTCAATACTGGAATCATTGGCTCGAAAACCTATTCCACTGCTTAAGACAGGGGCTAAAATCGTTGCACCACATCTTAAAAGGGCTGCAAAAGTTACAGGTCGAGTAGCACAACGTATATTTGGTGGTGGGTTACGAGGACAAAAGAGAGCGAAACGAGCAAAACGTGTCAGAAGGCGAAAGGCAGCTAAACGGATAACATCAAAAAAACATAAGAAAGATATTGTTTAATCATGTCTTTAATTCATAATCATTCTTGTGAATGTAGCCTTTCTCCATTAGAATGGTTTCACATACCACCAACGCAAATTGCTGTAGAAAAAAGTTATAATGTAGACTATCAACCAATGACTACCATTACAGAGGATGCTCCAATAGAATTCTACATTCCTGCGAGTACAGAAGAATATCTAGATTTAAAGAACAGTAAACTCCATATTGTATGTCGCATTGTAAAGGCTGATGGAACACTGTGTGGTGTAGATGATAACGTGTCATGTATCAATGATTTGTTTAATGGGTTATGGTCTAATATTGAATTATTTCTAAATGATCGTTTGATATCACATAGTAACAATACCCATGGTTATACCAGCATCATATCTCATCTCATTCATGACTCGGAAGAAAGTCTCCATTCTGAGCGCTCAATGCGTCTCATCTTTAAAGATACTGCCGGGTCAATGAATACTCATGAGGTGAAAAGACCTAATCATGAAAGATATGTATCAGGTTTTTATGTAAATATTGAAGGTGGTGATATAGCTGAAACAGGAAATAATGGTTTACATAATCGCTATTTGTATACACGTCTAAGCCGCGAGTTTATACTTACAGGTGGTTTAAGAGTAGATTTGTTTGAGCAGGATCGTTATCTTCCCAATGGTGTTAGCATGAAATTACGTTTACATAGACAAAAAGATGGATATGTATTAATGGCTGCAAATAATGGTTTTAAAGTAGAAGTGAGAGAAGCTTTTTTAACCATTCGCAAAGTGAGGGTTAGTCCAGGTATTCAGTTGGGACATGCAGATGCATTGATGAAAAGTCCTGCTAAGTTTATTATTAATAGAAAAGAATGTAAAGTTTTAGCTATTCCAACTGGATTTCAATCTTTTGTGAAAGATAGCATCTTTTTAGGCAAATTACCAAAACGTATTGTCATTGGAATGGTTCATAATGAATCTTTTGCTGGAACAGTATTGAGAAATCCATACAATTTTGAACATTTTAATCTTAACTTTATGCAGCTTTACTCTGATGGTGAACCAGTCCTATCCAAACCTCTCAAGCTTGATATAAATGAAGGCAAATATCTTGATGCTTTTGAAACTCTTTACAAATCTTTTGACAGATTGGATGGTGAGAAAAGTTCCATTATAAAACGGGAAGAATGGCCTAGAGGTTATTCTTTATTTTCTTTTGACTTAACACCTGATTATGATGGTGCTGATCATTATGCCCTTATCAAACATGGGAATTTGAGACTAGAAATGAATTTTGCTGGTGCCTTGCAAAATACAGTCAATGTTATAGTGTATGCTGAATTTGATAACATTGTTGAAATAAGTGCAAATCGTAGCATTCAATTCGACTACCAGTCATGAACACGAAGCAGATAGAAGCCACCCTATCTCATGATGCCACGACAAAAGACTTGTTTCAAGGTGTGTTTGCCATGGACCAGTTACCATCTTTACAACGCGGTGCCTATGTCATCAACACAGACGATCATGATGAGCAAGGAGAGCATTGGGTGGCAGTATATTATGATTAAGACCCTGCAGAATATTTTGACTCTTATGGACTTTTACCTTTAGACAGTCGTTTGAATAAGTTTTTAAAGTTTAATTTCATTTATAATTCAGTTCCATTACAAACACCGATATCCTCTACATGTGGATTTTATTGTGTGTATTATATAATTCAAAGAGCTCGAGGACATAGTCCTTTTGAAATCATTGATGTATTAAGAAGAAGTGATGGTGATTTTGTTGTAAAGGATTTTGTATATAGACATTATAAACCATTATTTTATTGATGTTGTATTAGTTAAGTTGTATTAGTTAAGTTGTTTGTAACTGTTAATTTTATTATGAATATTGCAAAAAAACAAGACAGTTTTATACAACATTCTTTTTTTATTGTGTTATACATTATTTACATTTTAACAATCATTTTACATTAAACTTTTATTTCACAAATACATTAAATACATTGATAAACAAATGCCATTCATACCAATCTAAATTAATATATGTAGCATAGACATTACACCCACGTTTGTAAATGCTATGAAAACTAGCATAACAATGTCCCTTACCAAATTTTATTATTTTAACATCTTCGCGTTCAGACAGTTTCAGTTCATATCCATGATCATTCATGTCAATGTCCATCACCATAACACACATGGGATGTGTTAGCTCAATGGACTTGGTGCCTCGCATGAGTTGCACTCCTTCCTCTTTGAATTCAAGCGTCAGGTTCTTTCCAATCCAATGCTTGCAACAGAGCGTACCATTCCACTGTGTTGAGGGTGATGCAGTCGTTGCGTTCTGTAAATTCGTCATATTGGCGAAATTGTACAAACACGTCTAGGCAGTTCTCAGTCACACGCACTTCTAAATCCTCTGAGAGTATTAGGAGAAAGCCAGGTATCCTGAACTTCTCCAGATGGTCTTTCAGCACAGATTGTTCGTCAGTTGATAGAATGATATACTTTCCAAAATGTCTTAGCACAATGACATCACATAAGTTTCTCAGATATGAGAATCCATGCGTAATTGGTTCATATTCCGATAAAAAGTCTTCCATCTCGTTCAACAGTCAGATCAACTATGAGCTGTCTCCTTGTCTGCAATGACGTTTTTATGCTCGCAAGATGGCGAAGAGTGGATGTTGTATAGCTTCTAGGAATCGTAAGACTGCGCGCCAGTTCTTGATATCAAAGTGGATTAACTGTGTATATGGAGTATCTGGCACAACTCCCTTATAATCCTCTGGATAATCCTGTAAAAGATTTTTCCAGAATCTCACACGTATGTTAGAATCATGTCCAATCACCATCACTTCAACTTTATTTTCAAGTCTGCGTTCAAACCCAGGTTCAAGCGGTATGTTTTTAAAGTCTTTGCACACTTCAGGTTTAAACCGATAATCAGAAATTATCCGAGAACC
Organism: Protula sp. h YS-2021; assembly: GCA_949752745.1. Classification (NCBI taxonomy): domain Eukaryota; kingdom Metazoa; phylum Annelida; class Polychaeta; order Sabellida; family Serpulidae; genus Protula; species Protula sp. h YS-2021. Next base: position 101,744,725 of record OX457027.1, on the reverse strand, counting down.
TATTATCACTTCATTCCTCTCATTTACAATAAGGTAAGCACCGCTGTTAAACATGAGTGCATTCATGATGAGAATACCTTGTTATGAGCCGTCTTCTTGTCTTCGAAGCCTTTTATCCACTTCTTTCACTTGCTTCTTCAACATTTTCCATTCAGGTATTGTCAGCAAAATGTCCTTTTTCGTAGGACGGTTTCTTCCTGTCCCCTCATCTCTGAGGTACTTGCGAATGTTTACCACTCCTTCATTGCTTTGTTTCATAATCTTGAAATACTTTCCATTTCCTAGAGAAAGCATTCCATCCCACGACTGTGGTGTTGGTGCCGTCTCCACTTTCAATTTCTTGATGGTAGTGGTAGGATTTTTAACTTTTAAGTCTTTAACTGTATCTGCAAGAGTATCCATATCAGTTGTAGATCTCTTACGACTTTCACGTTCCATGTTAACGCTTCAATGTTCCCACCTCAAATAACTCTTCCGTTGGAGGACCTCCCCTCTTTTATACTATTGCTTTGTAATGTCCATGCGCTAAGGTGGAATAGCCATCATTCAGCACATATCGCTTGTCGTCATATGGGGAGAGGGCTACTTTCCCAATCTTCTCCGAGAAAAGCTGGTGACTATGACTTCGAATAATGTGTCCTGTAGCCATCGTTTGAGTTGGTTGAACAAACTGTCTCTATACTGCGCATGTTTAATGCGTCTTTGGCAAGCTCGAGTGATGCCTTTAGCTGTATGTTTTTCTTTCCCACCACACAATAAACTGTACATTTTCGGTCTGGGCCCAATAAACTCTTCAATGGGGACGCCTGCCGTCTCATCTTTCATTTTCCCAAGCACTTTTTTGTTCACGTTGGAATGTAGGAAGTGATCCGGCGGAAAGTCACTTGTGTCGAACAGATCAGCATCTTGCTGCATATCCTTGTAGATATCTTCCGTTTCTATGTCGTAACATAGACTGTCGGTGTCGCTGAATAACAACTTGGCATTGGGATACTTGTCCATGATGTAGTTGTAATGAAAGTTGAACATAAGCACTTTGCTGAGGTCAAGAATGGTAAAGCCAACTTGAATGGGTTTATCCAGAAGCAAATCCACTTTGCGTAAATGTACCGCGGTCAAATCTTCGTTGAAAATTTTGAATTTGTGGAAAGACGGTTTGGCTACAAGTTTCTTGAACCGCTTTTCCTTGTTAACAAGTTCAACATTGATTCGCTTTCTCACATTTTCCATGGTTTTGCCAAACACCGAGTTGTTCATCAGTTTGAAGAAGTCTTTCTCAAATGGGTTCTTGGCCAATTTTCTCTTTTCCGTGTTCAAGGTAATGTATTTTGCCAACCATTTGCTCTGTTCAAACATGATGGCGCGATGAACTTCAGTGACTTTCAACCCTAGTGAGACGTACTGTTGTAAATTCCTGTAATGAAGTACATATTTCTTCTTGTCAGACAAGTTAGGAATGAGTTTTTCACTGGGTTTCTCTTTCTTGACGCAGCATCTGACTGTACTCTGACAATTCTCCAACTTTGACACATTTCCGTTCTGGAGCCACTGGATAGTGATTATGATGATCATGGATTGAATTTGGATATTCTAAATCCACTTCCAAAATGAATCCAATGTCATCATCTTCAGCTACATCCATGAAGTCGAGGGATTCTGGCTCGCTCACCCACATAAAGCCTCTTTGCGGCATGCTTTGTGACATGGCCCAACCATACAAGTCGTTTGCGTCGAGGTACATCAGATAGTTGCTTGGTATCTCAGAATTGTAATCTGCTACGTAGGGATTATTCGCTTTCGCATACTTGTGTGTGATGACAGATATTCCTCCGCGTATGCCTTGCTCAACCATTTGATACATGTCAATGTCATTGATCAATTCCAACTTCACCTTTGTCGCTTTCAAAATTGCATCCCACGACAGTCCTGGTGCTGTATAGTAGTGAGCAGGATCCAATTCATACGTGTTGAGGCATACTTGACGAAAATTTTCAAACACGTCAGCTAGTAATAACACATCTGATTTCAGGTACAGGTCGTGGTATTCACCAAATATGGTACAGTTGAATGTATCTCACACCTTCTGTGCATGCACATAATCCTCATCGCTAATGTCCGCTTCGCTAAGCTGACTGTAAAACTTGTCCTTTGATGGCAGCTGTGTTTCAGCAAACTTGGATGGTTCGTCCACGTAATCGTAGGGGTACACTCCCTTTCTCAGCAGCAAATCTTGTTGGTCACTATCTTGAATGTGAGAGGTCATGTTGTAGAAGTTATCTTTCCCTTCTGCTGCAAGGTTGGATACCAACTTCTGTAGAGAGGTACTCATGAACTGAAAGCTGTCTGTAAATTTCAGATTGCTCATGGTGAATGCAATATATTTTTCAATGGTGTTGGGGATGACCGTAATCGTTTCACCTTTGAATTTCCCAATTTCCTCCATGATCAGGTGACTGTCATAGCCTCGCAAATTGTGGAAAAACACGGGAATGATAAAAGAATCTTTATCCCCTTGCTGATCTTTTCTAAGTCGGAATTGTAAGTTGCATTCATTGTGCGCTGCTCCACGATATTTGCCATTGATGTGGTCATGATCTCTCACACGATCTGCTCCTAGAGGTTCATGACAAATGTAAGCGTTCTTGAAATTCTCTTTGTCTTCACGAGTCATCACCATTTCCTTTGGCTGCTCTAAACCACGTACAATACGATCACGTTCAATCACCATATTGTCTAAAAAGACTTTCACAGCATTGTCTCCTCGATACACAACTGGCGCACGTGTGTCGTACTGGCTCACAACTACATAGGCAAAGCTGTTTGGACGATGATCTTGATACTTGTCTCCTTCTTCATGCTTTTGCGTGAAACATTCAAAGTCGGCATAAATCACAAAAGGTGCTCGCTGTTGTTTAGCCACATTCTTGAACTTGATGAAGGGGTTCCTTGGGAAATGATAAACGTTGTGCTCCATTCTTGTCACACACTTCACGATGTTTATCTAAAAGATCTTGTCGTACAAACCCGTGAAGACAGTTGAAACAATAAAAATATGTACCCTTATGCTTTGATCGATAAGACATAAGTCTGCTAAAATTCTTGATGAGGCAGTAATGCCTCGTCTTGTCATTGCTAATCAGAAGAAGGTTGATTTCTCTCACACTGACGTTTCGACTAAGTTGTATTGGAACAACTACATCTTGTTCATATCCAAACACGTTGATGGCTACATCGTTCTCCTTTTCAAACTTTGGAATGTTAGTAATTGGTGTCGGAAATGTCATACCCTCTACCTTTAGTTCCTTCTCAAATGGTTTGTAATGATTCACGCGATTTGGATTGTTGTCATGAGGGTGAAGGTAAGCCAATACTGACCATAAGAAACACTTGTTATAATCATTCTTAATGTTTATCACACCCTTTGTTTTCTTCACTTTCTTCGGTAGTGGAATAAAACTACTCGCTTCTAGAGGCATCAACGTAGCTGTATGTACTTCAATGTACAGTATGTTATCCAATACCCAGCCAGAGCCTTGTCGCTCATGTTCGTCAAACTTGGTAAATAATTCTTTATAGGCTTCTGGCAGGTCCTGCTCAATATCTGCTGGATTGTATGCTGCATATGTTGGACTGCTGATAAATGCATTATCCACTTGTTCTACCATAACACCTTCATCATTTGCTGTCAGTTTCTTGAAACGTGCATGCACGACAATGTACCATTTCATTCCATGGTTTAAGGTCTCCAACAAATGTGTCTTGATACGGTTCTCTTGCTGTCGCATTTCAAGCAGTAAATCTGATCCATCCTCAGATTCAAACCGTTTTTCCTGCGCGTTTTCACCAAGACTAACCCTTCTACCTCTCCCTACTTGTCCTGTCTTTTGTTTCTTTGAAACATGTTCTTCATGAGACACATTGTCCATCTCAGCTGGTATGCATGCATGTGCCTCATAAGTATCCATAGATGGAAATTTTACATTGCATTCCATACACTGAACTTGACCGTATGGCCAAATGTCATCTTCTTCCATCTTTTGTCTCTTTGCTCCTTTCATCTTAGCTTTACTGCATGTATGTGTCTCATAAGTATCCATAGATGGAAATTTCACATTGCATTCCATACACTGAACTTGACCGTATGGCCAAATGTCATCTTCTTCCATCTTTTGTCTCTTTACTCCTTTCTCATGCTCTTCACGTTTCATCATAGCTGGTTGTTGTTCCGTCAACTGCTGAAACTGAAATGCTGAAATGTAATCTCAGACATACCCCTTTTATACACACTAATACATAGACAGAATTTGCGTTTTCATTTCACAACAGAGGATGGCCCTTAGAAGGGCCGAAAGATGTTAGTGAGTTGGCTCTTCACCAACAAGTCGGATTTCCGCAATCACATTGATATCTGTAAAATTGTTCCATCGTGAAAGGTCTTCTGGAACACTTGAAAGGATGAAAATTATAATATCCGAAGTTTTTCAGCGTCGCACCGCACCACCAGCAGTCTGTGCATGGCTCAGGTCCAGGTAATCGTGCAGTAAACTTGTACCATAGCAAACCACCGCAGGTTTTACAACAGTACCGTCGTGGTGCATTGTGGTGCACCGGGCAGTTGTGTGGTTGTCCTGGATACTCTATCCACACCAAACACTTATAACATTCGGTCGTTAGCGTCACTGCCTTGCCGTTTCGCATCACTGTGATTGTACGACTTGTCGACATCTTGCTGCTTGTTTTGTATAATGCAGCCTGTAACCCGCCTTTATATACTACTAGTGGCCATCCTCGCATTATATGCTGACCAGGGGGGGGGGGGGGGGGTCCTGACAGAGCACATGTAGGTCGACTGGCCGGGGGGGGGTCCTTACTTTATGCAGGCAGTTTGCTCTCTTGAGGTGGTATATAACCCATGGTCATTTCAGTTTGGGCTCAAAATCGCTACCGTCAACATGGAGTGCTTCTTCGCGTTGAATGATGCTCTTACCATTGCTGAAGTCAGAGAACTTCACCTGCCTGTCGCACGGCCACCGACACCGCCAGAAAGAGTCTACTTCTTCCAGCTGCTGCCGGATCCGACTCGCGGATTAGTCCTATGCGTGTCCGTCTTTTTTAATAGAAGGGTCACACTTGGAAAGCGACTCAGGGACATCGAGGCTGGCGATTATGATGGGGCTTTCTTCAGGACAACCATGCTGGGGGAGACCATTCCATCGCGTCTTGAAGAGGAAGAGTATCCGGCCTGGGGAGGATACTTCCTCCAACAGGACCTGAGGATTTGCGCTGGATGTGGCATCATGATCTCCCCAGATCGGGTACTGGCAGAATGTGGTCACCAGCTTTGCTTGATTTGTGCAGCCTATTGGACGCAGCTGTTGGCCCTGAACAACTGTTACACAGTCAGATGTTACACCTGTGGCTTGAGAGGTGATCACTTTCTTTTCAATGGGCAGCAACTCACACACTGCAGCAGGCCAGTCCAAGACATCGTCGAATTTTTCTGAGTCTGGCAGCAAAAACCTGTCGGCCCTTCTAAGGGCCACCCACCAATACGAAATAAGCGCTAATCGTGTCATGGTGTTAGTATGTATGTGTATGCATGAGAGTGTGGGAAATGCTAAAAAAGGGGGTTATTTTTTTACCCCTTTTTTATACCCCCTTTTGACTGTAAGGGGGCCTTATAGGTGAGCTCTAACCATGTAGCTATGAGTTCTCTATTTATAAAATGGAGAACTTGTGAGTTTGGGGAGGTGTCTCATCTGTCCGTCTGCCGTTTGAATGGTCGTTTGAATGGCCTCCCGTTTCAATGGCTGCCCACTATTCCTATTACGTCATTATGACGTCACTGTTTTAGAAACCCCATGGGGCTTCTAAAACAACTCCTGACGTCATTATGACGTTCATATGACGTTAGTATGACGTCCATAGGACAACCATATGACGTCCATATGACGTCAATATCACGTCAATCTGACGTCAATATGACGTCACTGTTTTAGAAATCCCATGGGGCTTCTAAAACACCTCATTACGTCATTATGACGTCACTTCCTGTTTTAGAAGCCCCACTTTTACCCTACTTTTACTCCGCAGATCCACTGCAGATTCCGCAAAAACTAGTACTCATAAAGGGGAGGAATCACTTTAAAAACTGTCACTAAAATATAGATTTTAGTGACTTGGACACTCATCTTCACCCTTTTCACCAATGTGCAAGAATACTTAATACTCCAGGATGCACAGTACGGCTAGATAGACAGAAATATCCATCCATTCTGAGTTTATACATAACAGATTGATCTCATCAAAGATCAGCTGTTTTATAACAACGACTTTTGTTGCAAGGAAGAGTGACGAACCTGACAGCGTGAGAGACACTCCTGTGACGTCTCTATGTCGTGACGTTCTAAGTCGTTTCCTAGACACTCTTGTCCGTTGTGTGTCGTCCATTCCCTTCGCTCTGTGACGTCAAAAACACATGGCACGGAAGTGGTAAGTCACAAGTTAATTGCTTTACTGTAGAGTCACAATACCTTCTATATGTGACGTCACAATACGTTACATAACTTTCATTATACAAATTATATATGACTTCATACTATGTAAAGTCTACGTCATAAGAGAAATCATAAGCATGCCATCACGCAGTCAAAGGCTATCATACCTTAAAGCAATTGAAAGAAGCTTTACCAGTTTCGAAATAATTACGTCATTACGTTATTAGTTACGGGCTATGGTTTTTACAAAATGGCGTCTTTTACACCACGATTGTATTTTGTTTCAGTTCCGGTGCTATAATGTTACACTCCCGGGTCCTAAAAAGCAAAAGCAGACAATCAAATAGACAAGTCATACCGTCTGTCTGCCTGTCTGTCTGTCTGTCTAGCTGTCTGTCTGTTTGTCTGTCCATTGGCTTAGCCACGTTTTACAGCTGGGGGGGGGGGGGCAAACTTCCGTAACGGAGGGGGGGGGGGGGAGGCGAAGGATACTATGGCCCCCACTCTGAAAAGTGGAGGGGGGAGGGGGCTGAGGCCCCCGGCTTCCCCGGTGGCTACGTCTATGCTCTCTCTCTCTCTCTCTCTCTCTCTCTCTCTCTCTCTCTCTCTCTCTCTCTCTCTCTCTCTCTCTCTCTCTCTAGCTCTCTCTCTCTCTCTCTCTCTCTCTCTCTGTTAAAGCCTTTGAGTCACTCCTGTAACCTGGGGTGAGCCCATTACGCGACTGAACATGTGACACACCTGTGACTCACTTATGCAGCCTAGAGCCTGTGACTCACCAATGCAACTCCCTCCACCCTCACCCCCGTGGTGAATACGAAGCCTGTACCAAAGCCTGTGACTCACCCGTACAGCCTGGAGTGAACCCACTGCAACCCCCCCCCCTCCCACGCCCTCCCTCCCGTGGTGTACGAAGCCTGTACCTCCAGTGACTTACCCGTACAGCCTGGAGTGAATCCGTTAGAGGACGTCTGGCCAGTCACACACTGTACTTCTGTTCCTGTTTTCATATTGTGTCAATAAAAATGGATTTTAAAGATTAAATAATAATAATATTAATAATAATAATAATACTAATAATAATAATAATAATAATAATAATAATAATAATAATAATAATAATAATAATAATAATAATAATAATAATAATAATAATAATAATAATAATAATAATAAAATAAAAATACTAATAAAAATAAAGCTGGATTTCATGTAAAACATGTTGAAGTTCAAATGCACTTCACTTATAGCGTATATGTGAAGCGAAAAAATAAGTTTTAAAAATGATTTGAAAAGTTATTATTGAATATAAGTATGTTTTCGTAAAATTCAAGGGGAAATAATATGAAATAATGAAATCAACCAGTTCGTGTTTTGTTTTTGATTTTTGTTTTATATAATAGAAATCAAATAACAAATACTCTTGGGATCGCCCATAAATTAGGTGAGCAAAAAACATCTGACTTTTAAGAATAATAATCCTTAAGCAAAATTTATCCTTTAGCGTAGACATCCCCAGGACCCCGAACAACGCCTCCCCCCTCACCACCCCCCGAAACCTCACCACCACCATCACCCCGAGCGTACGCATTTGATGGAGGGGGGGGGGGGGGGGCTTCCAAGCAGAAGCATTAGGAGATTATGAACTCACCGAAACACTGTCTGCTGTAGCGCTGGTAGGGAGGGGACAGGCAGTACACATTGAAATAACCACAGTTCTTCACCGCGATGTTATATCTCAGCAAACAGTTGGTGAAGGGTGTGTAGGATGCACAGGCCGGAACGCTGACGATGCCCGAACCACGGCTTGGGATGTTTCCTGGATAATAGAAACATTAAGCGGTCAGCCATCCAAGTAATAAGCCGGCCCGAGTTTGGAGAAGAAGAGGTGGTGAGTAGGGTTATGGATGGAGAGAGTAAGGGCTGAGGGATGGGGGGGGGGGGGCGGTGGAGTTGGGAGATGAAAGGGGTTAAGGGTTGGGGTGGAGGGGTTAGAAGTGGGGGATAGAGAATGAGGGGGTACCAGCCGAATGCGACCAGTCAGATCGCAGGTTCCTATGCCTTTGGTTTAGTTAGAAAAAAATTCAGTAAAAAACCTAAACTCATACGATATTTTGTCAGACACTGTGTTGACTTATATAGCACCCAGTTTTTATCTTCTCATTCTTAAAACCCGTTTGAAGGTCTTTTTTTTAAAAGAATCGTATGGAAAAAAAGTTTAAGAAGTTTCATTCTAAAATTTTCCTTCAACGAATGAGCATTACTACGGAATGCCATTTTCATGTTTATTAGAGAATTAATGATATCAAGAATTAATTTTTGATCTCAAAATTTGACCTTTTGATGTCAAGAATTAATTTTTGATCTGAAGAAATTGCTTTTATGATATCAAGAATTAATTGTTTGCTAGCTGTAATTATATTTTTGATATCTCTAAATGCATTCTTGATCTCAAATAATATTTCTTGATATCAATAAATAATTAGAGATATCGAGAAACATTTATTGTTATCAAAAATGGTTACTGAGCTCTAGAATTGATTTTTAGAGATCAAAAATTCAATTCTTGATAATAAAAATGAAATATTTGATAGCAAAATCTCAATTTTGATCTCAGTAATTTATTTTCCTTTTATTACCATCAAGAATTTAGTTGAGATATCACTCTTTTACAGTGAGACTTCTTAATTAAATTTATATTTTGAAATCTGTTAATGATTTTTGATCTCTCAAAATTAATTTTTCGTATCAAAATATCAGTCTATTTTATATAAAAAATTTAGAAGCACACATCTGTGAATAAAATAATGACTGGGTCTTGTGCACAGATTCTTTCTTTTATTTTTTACTGTAGAAGAAAGTGGCAATTCTTGAGCTCAAAAATTGTGTTGTTATTATTGATATCAATAACATAAGTTTTCATCTCCAAAATTTAAATGACGATTCGCTAAAAATAATATAAATATGTATCTCCATTAAGACTTTTCAAATTTGTGAAATTGAGTTTTTGATCTCAAAAATATTTTTTTTGTCTAAGATTCAATTTTTGACAGCAAAATACAAATTACTGAGATTTACATTGATTTACTGACATCCTTAATAATATTTCGATGTAAAAAATAAGCATTAAATGTTAAAACGGCATTCCATAGAATAGAACATACCATTTAGCCATATGGGAAAAGCAGCATCACACTGCCACCTCTGCGCAGGCGCAGTGGGCATGTCCCCGCCAGCTGGGCTAAAGACGCGGTACCAGTCCTCGAGAAGCTCGATACGGTAATATCGCTCATCACTCGAGTTGAAGTTAACCAGTGTGTACGCGGTGCTCCGTGTGGGATCGTACAATTCCTTGTATACGCGTGTTGAACATGGATCGACATCCGTTGGACAGTTGCCTGCGGCCAGGGAAAGCACTGAAATAAAGCACATGGTTATTCGCTTTTGTTGATGGTCGTTGAAGAATCTTCGAAACCAAGAGTCTGCCAAACAACATAAAAAGATCTAAAATAATCGATACTACTTTGCAGTAAACGTCGCATGGGCATTGGCGAATGAGCCGGGAGTTGATCGGGTGGGGGGGGGGGGGGGTGGGGGGGGGGGGGGTCTGGGGTGTGCTTGCTACATAGGCCGCGGCAGAACTGATATTGTATTTCCGATTTCGAACCGTACTTGAAAAATATTAAAAAGGAAACACTGTGATAGATCTGACCCCCCCCCACCCACCCTTCACCCCCCCTCCCCTCCCCCACCTAAATATCCATATTTCAACGATCAAATGAAAAATTAAATGTTGGAGGCCTTTGCACCAAAATATTCCGTTATAAGTTTTGAGTTCACAAGTTTTAAGTTTTAAGAAAATGTTACTTAAATCGAAATTACTTACATGCTTTTAAAACCACTAATCGAAATAACAGCTCCGTCATTTTTCAGTTCTAATCTATCGAATTTTCAAACCGCACTTGAAATTTCAGGACGTAAAAGAAAAAAAATAGTGAAGATTGCTAAAACCGGGGTCCGACTTTTATACAACTCGAATGGGTGGGGTTCTAAATTCGGGGCCCGTATTGTCACCGAAGCACCAAACATTAAAGTTTATATATAAGTTAATTACAACAACAATCATCATTCATGGGCGTATTTATTCCATAGTTCAGATGTCATTTACCCCTCCTTGATCACGCGCGGTGTTGCAAGATGAAAAAGGACCTGTGATCGAAAACCCTCCTCCATCTGTAAATTCAATATTCAGCACTGGAACATTTAAGAAGATAACGTCGGAGAGGTTTACTGACAATTTAGTTCCTCCCGATCACAAATCAAAATGCCTTTTTAAAAAGAAAAGCAGCATTCACAATACTTTAAAAAATAAAACAAATTTAATTGTAGAAAAAATAGCACATTCCCGTAGACTATGATTGTGTGTTCTCATCATGATATTGAGAGCAATTCCGTCCTCCCGCCCATCCGTCTGCCTGTGGGTAACCTTTGTACAGTTCATAAGCTTTTAACAGCGGTGTAAAATGTGGGAAGGGGAATCGGGTAGGGTGGTCCGGAGTTCGATCATTTTCAACAGCGGTGTAAAAAGTGGGAAGGGGGATCGGGAAGGGTGGTAGTAGGGAGAAAACGAGAGTTCTGGACCAAAAATTGGCGCCAAAATGACGTCACAGGGTGGTCCAGAACTCTCATGAGAGTTCTGGACCAGATGGTAATTGAAAGAGCGCGCGCCTGTATGAATGACGTCATAATGAGGTCATCATGACATCATTAGTCACGTGACATGTCAATCATGTGTCACGTGTCATATGTCACGTGTCATGTGTCAATCATGTGTTATGTAACTCCCACCGTATATGAGGAATATTTTCCCGATCAATAACCTTCTGACCGGAATGGCTCAGTCGGTAGAGCATAGGACCCGTAATGCTGAAGCATGATCTGAAGGTCGGTGGTTCGAGCCCGCCCTCCGGCACTACTTTCACTTTCTGTCAATCATATCATTTAGGTTGTCAAAGTGAGTCTTTAGTCACGTGACCTGTCAATCATATGTCACGTGACCTATAAATCATGTTTCATGTGGCTCTAATTGTATATGAGGACTATTTTCCCAATCATTAACCTTCTGGCCGGAATGGCTCAGTCGGTAGAGCATAGGACCCGTAAGCGGACCCATGATCTGAAGGTCAATGGATCGAACCCACCCTCGGGCATCACTTTCATATCATGGGGACCCCCCCCCCCCCTGGTGAAGAATCATATACCATGGGGACCCCCCCCCCCCTGGTGAAGAATCATATACCATGGGGACCCCCCCCCCCCCAGTCAAGAATCATATAGCATGGGGACCCCCCCCCCCCCCTGGTGAACAATCATATACCATGGGACCCCCCCCCCCTAGGATGTGATTCAACACTCCTATAAGAGCACATTGTCTGTGCACATATGCATCATTCATGCTCTGACTGCCGTTGGATACACAGGGAAAAAAAAAGTGAAAACAGTTGCTCTTACCTATTGTGTTGTGCTGTGCTGTTCAAGAACAAGTGAAGGATTGACTGGAATACACATAGGAGACGAAGTGAAACATTGACTATGCTTTGGAAAAAGGAAGTGAAACATTAGCTATTCATTGGAAAAGAGAAGTGAAAGATTTGGTTATTCTTTGGAAAAGGGAAGTGCAAGATTGGAAGACAAATTAACCAATGACTTGTGGTAAGTCACCTTTTTTTTTTTTTTTTTTTTGGTAACATTATGTTACATTATGTAACACAATGTGACACAATGTTACACTATGTTACATCATGTGACACTTTGTTACATCACGTGACTATGTAACATCATATAGTTATATGACTATTGAATTGCTATATGAACATAATTAGTCAAACGTATGTATGTCATTATCAGATCGTTCAACAGAGAAGTCGTAATGGCTCACTGGTTAGAGCGAACGACTAGCAACCTAAGAGCCCCGGGTTCGGTTCCCGGCTGGGACAAAAAAATTTTTTTTTGGTTATTTTTAGTTTTTGCTCATTTTTATGACTCTGTTACATTATATGACAACATGTGACTGTGACATCATGTGACTCTGTGACATTATGTGACTCTGTGACTTTTTTATTATTATTATTATTATTATAATATTTAATTAGTCATATTTCAATGGTTTCCCCATTACAGTAACCACACACATAGCATAAGTATATGTGTACAGAGTGTGGTGGAAAACCGATCGATAATTTCAGAGTGCACTCGTACAGAGTGTGGTGGAAAACCGATCGATAATTTCAGAGTGCACTCGTACAGAGTGTGAGGGAAAACCGATCGATAAATTCAGAGTGCGCTCGAGTGTGGGAACAATCAATAAATTTGAGAAGGAATGGGATTTTCCCTACGTTAAGTCTAATGTTATGTTCTAAAGTTATAGTAGTTGGAAAATGACACTTCTAAAGCACATTTAACAAATGTAGTTTTTAACACCATATAATATATAAAATAAGTTTGAACATTTTAGCATGCTACTTATTTGAATGTTCTAAAGTTATAGTAGTGGGAAAATGGTGGTTCTAGACCAACTTTAACAAATTTAGTTTTTAACACCATATGATATATAAAATAAGTTTGAACATTTTAGCACGCTACTTATTTGCATATTCTAAAGTCATAGTAGTTGAAAAATGGTGGTTCTAGACCAATTTTAACAAATTTTGTTTTTTGACAAAATATGATGTATAAAATAAGTTTAAACATTATACAATGGTGTAGTAGAGTAAAAATGAGGGTTCTAGACCAACTTTAACAAATTTTGTTTTTTGACAAAATATGATGTATAAAATAAGTTTGAACATTTTACCATGGTGTAGTAGAGTAAAAATGAGGGTTCTAATCCAAAATTTAATTTTTTTTTGAAAACATATTATGCTTTTCTTTTCTTAATGCTTTCAGGTATCGTCAGAACACATCGCTCTCCGCTTTCACCTGATTATTAACAATGTCAACATTACTTCTTCACCGATGTGTAGAGACCATGGATGACGTCTTCAAAGTGAACTATGTTGACTATGTGTTTTCAAAGCTTCCTACTTTTGAATCTAATTGGATTTTACAAGTGAAGAATTTGCATAAGCATTGGGAAGCTGTTGGAAAGATAATTCCAAGAGATGAATTCATCCACTCATTTCTACACGAATGTGAAGAACTACTTTTACCATCAACTTACGACATTGATTCAGCATTTATCCGCGCGAATACAACTTGGGCAGCTGAACTCATGCTAGCTGTAGCTGCTAGAATTATTTTACATTATGATGATGGCGTTCCATTGACGACGAATGCATCAGAACTTGTTCGATTCAACAATGAACGAGTTGAAGTGAATTCAAAGCTTTGTAAAATGTTTGAAGAACTATAAAAAAGCTGACTCTGCAATTTCTAATGGCATAAAAGGAGAAGGGTGAAGTGAAGTCATCATTCAACGCGCAGCCATGGAGAAGACAAGCAGCTTTAAAATTAGTGCAAACTTAACCATTACTGTGGAGCATGGAGAATTTGGGCTATTTCTTCGAATCAAACGTGGAGAGAGATGGCTTGCTTTATCACCATCCTTGTGGAAGATTGTGTGTCAGAACTTGGCAAGATTACGCAACATTGGCTTCAAACTGTACTTAACGCAAACGAAGTGGCTTGAAGTCATTTCATACTTGGATATGCGCTATGTGAGTTTTGTGCAAACATCACTGTTTGAAGGGAAAGAATATACGCGTTACATCAACATGAATGATGGTGAATGGGGGACATTGCTTCAGGAAATCCATAGCATAACCTCAACCTTACTGCCATGTACGGAATGTCATGGGAAGAAAACTCCTATCAAGCTGCAAAAGGACAATCGAATGAAAGTGTCAAAGCTTTCCAAGAAAAGACTGGCTGAAGTTCAATTGGAGAATATGGACGTGCAAAATCAACTTGGACTTACCTGTGAATATTGTGGTGCTTACGGATATGCTGAGGATTATGATTGTCACTGCCACAAATACAATTGCAAGTTGTGTGAACCTGACAACTTCTGCAACAAGTGTGGCTCACTAACAGTATCTGCCGAGTAAGACTACAAGTCATTTGCTTACCAGTCATCAAAGTGTGTAGACGTGTCATATGGATATGTGAAAGATGGATGTAGAAACGTTTTTCAAGGAGACGTATGTGGACTACATGATAAGTGAACTGGCGCGTTTTGGATCTATTCAACAACAACTGGAACACTTTGACATCTATTGGGAACTTGCTCATTCCACGCTGAACGTACCGAAATTACGTGAGGATTTCATCAAAGAGTGTGTGCTTTCAAACATTGACGGAGCTGAGGAGTTTGATGTGGAAGCAGCATATCACTTTGCTCGATTTGATCCAAGACTGTTTTATGAAGTGAGAGAGTGGCTAATCTACATTGCAGTATAATGACAGACATTACATTGAGACAATATATTGTGCAAAAGACATATTGTGAAGAAATGTTATTAGCTGTAAAAAAGTTTGCATGTTTAGTATGTCCTGCTTGTCAAAATGAAGAGTGTTCAGAACATACTTGTCATTCTGCATGTGTCTATACATATTGGAATGAAGCTAAATATTACATTCATTTAGATAAAGTGTTAGATAATGCAAATCAACGTTGTGAAAAATATGGTGTAGATGCTATCACATTTGATGAATTAAGTAGTTGGTTAATGTACATTGAAGATCAATGGACTCCAATTATTCACACCATTGTATCAATACTTGATTTGTAAGATATGTTGATAAAATGCAAGATGTGTTGATAAAATAAAATACAAGATATGTTAATAAGTGTTAATCATTTAGTGTTAACATGTCGACGTGGAAAGACTACTTAACCAATATTTATTTTAAACCTGGTCAACCCGGGGCATTTGCTGGTCCTTACAAACTATATCACATATTAAGAAAACATGATCAACCAGTCACTCATTCACAAGTGAAGAAATGGTTACAGGATCAAGATGCCTTCAGTTTACTACAACCTGTAAAATATAGGTTTAAAAGGCAACGTGTCATTACACGTGGAATTGATGACATGTGGGATATTGATTTAGCTGACATGGGAAACATAGCTTCCTATAATGATGACACCCGTTTTTTATTAGTTGTCATTGATGTGTTTTCCAAATATTTATGGGTGCAACCAATGCCTAATAAATCACATACCAGCGTCATAGAAGCCTTTCAAAAGATTTTTCATGAAACACAACGAAGACCACGAACTCTAAGGTCAGATAAAGGAACTGAATTTAAAAACAGATGGGTAAAAGCATTTTTGAAGAAGGAGGGAATACATGCCTATACGACAAAGAATGAAACCAAAGCCAACTTTGCTGAGAGAGTCATTCGTACTCTAAAGGGAATGATGTATCGATATTTCCTTCATAATCAAACGTATCGATATATGGACATCCTTCCAGACTTAGTGTATAATTATAACCATAGACCTCATGGCTCCCTCCCTAATAAGTATGCTCCTGCAGATATTCGTAAAGACATAGAATCGAAAGTGTGGAAGTATATGTATGTAGACAAATTGAAATTAAAACCAAAGAAGAAGAAAAAACCCTACAAATTTAAAATTGGTGATCAGGTTCGCATTTCTCACATGAAATATGTATTTCAACGGGATTATCATATAAAGTGGACGCAAGAAGTGTTCATTATCACACATCGTTGTAAGAAGCAAGGAATACACTTGTATCGTGTGAAAGACTTTTTGGATGAAGATATTGACGGACATTTTTATGAAGAAGAACTGCAGAAAGTGACAAAAGATATTGAATCAGTCTACAGAATTGAAAAGGTCTTGAAAACACGAAAAAGACGAGGTGTTAAAGAATTATTTGTGAAGTGGTTAGGTTGGCCAAAGAAGTTTAACAGTTGGGTGAAAGAAACAGATATTCGAAAATGAAGCATCCATTCACGTGTTTGGTCTCTGGACCTACAGGCAGTGGTAAAACTTCTCTAGTTAGAGAAATTCTAGAACAAAAGTTAATTAAACCCTCTCCAAAAACCATTTTATGGCTCTATGCAGCAGATCAGCCTTTGTATAAGGGAATGAAAGGTGTGGAATTTTACCAAGGCATTCCAGATAACATTGAAGAGCGTTTTAACCCGAAAAAACCAAACTTGCTCATCATTGATGACTTAATGACTAAATGTCATAGTGATGAGCGCATGACACGTCTCTTTAGTGTTGGCAGCAGTCATCAAAATCTAAGCATTATTTTTATTGTGCATAATTTGTTTCATCATGGTAGAGAAATGCGTAATATTAGTTTGAATACACATTACATCATTCTGTTTAAAAATCCTAGAGACAGTCAACAAATAAGTACATTAGCGCGACAAATGTATCCTGGAAAATCTCAATTTCTCATAGAAGCCTATCAAGATGCTACCAGCAAACCTCATGGCTATTTATTCATTGATTTGAAGCCGAAGACAAATGATCAACTACGTATTCGTACAGGCATTTTACCAAAAGATACACATTACGTATATGTTGATAAGGTGGTGTATGAACAAGAACCAAGTCACTTAACCATTCGCAGCCAAGATGTCTAAACGTATTCAAGCGAATCAACCTTTCCTTCACTTGCTCGCACGCAGCGGGCCTAAACGACGTAAATCCTTGCTACAACAAGCTACTAAGGAAGAATTAACTAGCTTGTTTGAAATTTGTTTGAATATATTGCGAGGACATTTACCCTTAAGCTCAAAAAGGTATAAGGTATTCAAGCGTGAACGTCATACCCTACGTACACTAGCAGATAAGAAGATATCACTTCGAAGAAAAAAGAAGTTGGTTAATCAGAAAGGAGGATTTATTGGAGCTATTGCTAAATTTGCATTACCCTTGTTAGCTCAGTTGCTGTTAAAATGAAACATACTTTGAAAATGGTTCTCATTCCTGAATATGAATATAAAATGTTGTTAGAAAAGAAGGGAAAAGATGTTGAAATCAAAACGAAAGTGAATAAACTTTTACGTGGGAAACGAACTCGTGAAAAGGCAATAGAAATGTCTCAAGTTCTTGGCCGTCATTTACGAACAATTCAGTCGCAACAACAGCGACAAAAGTCTGTTACATCATCCAAAGCAGAAAAATCAGAAAAGTCCCAACAGTTTCTAAGTCATTTTCAACCTATTTATCATGTAAAACTAACACAACTTCTAGCAGAACTTAAGAAATATGGTACGAGATGGACAGATAAAAATGAACTTGTTTTAAAAACAGGTACTGTCATTACAAATTCCAACATTATTGATTTGTTGAAAGAAGCATTGGTTGCTACAAGAAGAAAAGAACAACGAGAACCACCGCATGGTTGGAAGCAGTTTATTGAGGAAATTGTAGATGCTAATATTCCAAAAACTGTTTTTGGTAAAAAGACAACTCGTGAAGATATTACAAAAGAGATACAACAACGTCAACAAAGGTTGTTTCCAGAAGGATGGGAAACTTTTTAACATGGATTAAAGAGCTATGGTGTTGTTGTTGTAAAGAAAATGGAAATAAAAATACTATTCCTGTAAAAATTAGGTGTGTTAGTGCTTGTTGTCAGGGAGAAGTAGTAGATACCAATTTAGATCATGTAGATAGCAATTTAGACAATAATGTAGACAACAATGTAGAAAGTGAGGATGAAGAGTATCAAACATGAAGTAATGTATATACACATCTAGTCTATCTACATCACATAAACGATTTAGCTGCCATGGAGTCAACAAGTTTTTACATTACTTTACCCAGCAATGCTAGTATGAACTATTATCCCAACAACAAGACTTCGAATTATCAAATTCGTATGCCTCGAACCATCTATCTGAACGGAAAATATGAAGTGGCATTAGCTGAAATTCAATATCCACATACATGGACAACCATGAGACATGGAATGGACTATTCTATTCAGTATCGACAACAACCACTGAATGATGTTGTTCTTGACACAATCAATATTCCTTATGGTTACTACAGATCCATACAAGAAATATGTCATGCAGTTAATGAAGAAGCAACTAATTCTATGAAAGATGACCTTAAAGAAGGTATTCGGATAAAGTATGATAAAATTAGACGACGCGTTTTTCTATATCTAAATTATGGTTTTGAAGTGTCATTCTCCACTGGATTAGCTGAGATTTTAGGATTTATCCCAAATCAATGGTATACTGAAACGTGTACAGCTGAATATAAAGCTGATTTGAAACAGGGGTTTTATACACTTTATGTGTATTGTAGTATTTGTGAGCCACAAGTTGTTGGTGATTATTATGTTCCTTTGCTACGTTCTGTTGCAATACAAGGACATGATGGAGACATTATCATGAAAACTTATGGAGAACCTCATTATGTTCCTGTAAACACATCCAAATTTGACGTGATAGAGATGAATATTAAGGATGACACAGACCATAATGTTCCATTTCAAACTGGGAAGGTGATCTGTAAACTTCATTTTCGACCAAAAGCATTATGAAAGCATACACACACAATCCATCTATTTATCGCAACCATTTTCTTCGTCAAGTGGGTAGAGAATTACCAGGATTTAAAGGAGCGCGAATACAATATGGAGATGGTATTGGTTCAATACTGGGATCATTGGCTCGAAAAGCTATTCCACTGCTTAAGGCAGGGGCTAAAATCGTTGCACCACATCTTAAAAAGGCTGCAAAAGATGTCGCGAAAGATGTTACAGGTCGAGTAGCACAACGTACGTTTGGTGATGAGTTAGGAGGACAAAAGAGAGCGAAACCAGCAAAACCTGTCAGAAGGCGAAAGGCAGCTAAACGGATAACATCAACAAAATATAAGAAAGATATTTTTTAATCATGTCTTTAATTCATAATCATTCTTGTGAATGTAGTCTTTCTCCATTAGAATGGTTTCACATACCACCAACGCAAACTGCTGTAGAAAAAAGCTATAATGTAGACTATCAACCACTAACTACTATTAGAGAAGGTGCTCCAATAGAATTCTACATTCCTGCGAGTACCGAAGAATATCTAGATTTAAAGAACAGTAAACTCCATATTGTATGTCGCATTGTAAAGGTTGATGGAGAAGCGTGTGGTGTAGATGATAACGTGTCATGTATCAATGATTTGTTTAATGGGTTATGGTCTAATATTGAATTATTTCTAAATGATCGATTGGTATCACATAGTAACAATACTCATGGTTATACCAGCATCATATCTCATCTCATTCATGACTCGGAAGAAAGTCTCAATTCTGAGCGCTCTATGCGTCTCATCCATAAAGATACTGCCGGGTCAATGAATACTCATCAGGTGAAAAGACCTAATCATGAAAGATATGTATCAGGTTTTCATGTAAATATTGAAGGTGGTGATATAGCTGAAACAGGAAATAATGGTTTACATAATCGCTATTTGCATACACGTCTAAGCCGTGAGTTTATGCTTACAGGTGGTATAAGGGTAGATTTGTTTGAGCAGGATCGTTATCTTCCCAATGGTGTTAGTATGAAATTACGTTTACATAGACAAAAAGATGAATATGTATTAATGGCTGCAAATAATGGTTTTAAAGTAGAAGTGAGAGAAGCGTTTTTAACCATTCGCAAAGTGAGGGTTAGTCCAGGTATTCAGTTGGGACATGCAGATGCGTTGATGAAAAGTCCTGCTAAGTTTATTGTTACTAGAAAAGAATGTAAAGTTTTAGCTATTCCAACTGGATTTCAATCTTTTGTGAAAGATAGCATCTTTTTAGGCCAATTACCAAAACGTATTGTCATTGGAATGGTTCATAATGAATCCTTTGCTGGAACAGTATTGAGAAATCCATACAATTTTGAACATTTCAATCTTAACTTTATGCAGCTTTACTCTGATGGTGAACCAGTCCTATCAAAACCTCTCAAGCTTGATATAAATCAAGGCAAATATCTTGATGCTTTTGAAACACTTTACAAATCTTTTGATAGACTGGATGGTGAGAAAAGTTCGATTATAAAACGGGAAGATTGGCCTAGAGGTTATTCTTTATTTTCTTTTGACTTAACACCTGATTATGATGGTGCGGATCATTATGCCCTTATCAAACATGGGAATTTGAGACTAGAAATGAATTTTGCTGGTGGCTTGCAAAATACAGTCAATGTTATAGTGTATGCTGAATTTGATAACATTGTTGAAATAAGTGCAAATCGTAGCATTCAATTCGACTACCAGTCATGAACATGAAGCAGATAGAAGCCATCCTATCCCATGATGCCACGACAAAAGACTTGTTTCAAGGTGTGTTTGCCATGGACCAGTTACCATCTTTACAACGCGGTGCCTATGTCATCAACACAGACGATCATGATGAGCCAGGAGAGCATTGGGTGGCAGTATATTATGACGAAGACCCTGCAGAATATTTTGACTCTTATGGACTTTTACCTATAGACAGTCGTTTAAATAAGTTTTTAAAGTTTAATTTCATTTATAATTCAGTTCCATTACAAACACCAATATCCTCTACATGTGGATTTTATTGTGTGTATTATATAATTCAAAGAGCTCGAGGACATAGTCCTTTTGAAATCATTGATGTATTAAGAAGAAGTGATGGTGATTTTGTTGTAAAGGATTTTGTATATAGACATTATAAACCATTATTTTATTGATGTTGTATTAGTTAAGTTGTATTAGTTAAGTTATTGGTAATTGTGAATTGTATTATGAATATTGTAAATAAACAAGACAGTTTTATACAACATTCTTTGTTTATTGTGTTATACATTATTTACATTTCAACAATTATTTCACATTGAATTTTTATTTTACAAATACATTCAATACATCAATAAACACATGCCATTCATACCAATCTAAATTAATATATGTATCATAGACATTACATTCACGTTTGTAAATGCTATGAAAACTAGCATAACACTGTCCACTACCAAACTTTATTATTTTAACATCTTCATTTTCAGACAGTTTCAGTTCATATCCATGATCATTCATGTCAATGTTCATCACCATAACACACATGGGATGCGTCAGGTCAATGGACTTGGTGCCTCGCATGAGTTGCACTCCTTCCTCTTTGAATTCAAGCGTCAGGTTCTTTCCAATCCAATGCTTGTAACAGAGCGTGCCATTCCACTGTGTTGAGGGTGATGTAGTCGTAGCATTTTGTAAGCTCGTCATATTGGCGAAATCGTACAAACACGTCTAAATAGTTCTCAGTCACACGCACTTCTAAATCCTCTGAGAGTTTCAGGAGAAAGCCAGGTATCCTCAGCTTCTCTAGATGGTCTTTCAACACAGATTGTTCGTCAGTTGATAGAATGATATACTTTCCAAAATGTTTTAGCACGATGTCATCATATACGTTTCTCAGATATGAGAATCCATGCGTAATGGGTTCATATTCCGATAAAAAGTCTTCCATCTCGTTCAACAGTCAGATGAACTATGAGCTGTCTCCTTGTCTGCAAAGACGTTTTTATGCTCGCAAGATGGTGAAGAGTGGATGTTGTATCACTTCTAGGAATCGTAAGACTGCGCGCCAGTTCTTGATATCAAAGATGATCAAATCTGTATATGGTGTATCTGGCACAACTCCCTTATAATCCTCTGGATAATCCTGTAAAAGATTTCTACAGATTTCTACACGTATGTTAGAATCATATTCAGCCACCGTCACTTCCACTTTATTTTCAAGTCTACGTTTAAACCCATGTTCAAGTGGTATGTTTTTAAAGTCTTTCCACACTTCAGGTTTAAACCGATGATAACCTGTCTGAGAACCTAGTATCACTTCATTCCTATCATTTACAGTAAGGTAAGCACCACGGTTCAGCATGAGTGCATTCATGTTTTTACCTTGTTATGAGTCGTCTTCTTGTCTGCGAAGCCTTTTTTCCACTTCTTTCACCTGCTTCTTCAACATTTTCCATTCAGGTATTGTCAGCAAGATTCCCTTTTTCGTTGGACGGTTTTTTCCAGTCCCCTCATCTCTCAGGTACTTGCGAATGTTTACCACTCCTTCATTGCTTTGTTTCATAATCTTGATATACTTTCCATTTCCTAGAGAAAGCATTCCATCCCACGACTGTGGTGTTGGTGCTGTCTCCACTTTCAATTTCTTGATGGTAGTGGTAGGATTTTTCACTTTTAAGTCTTTAACTGCATCTGCAAGAGTATCCATATCAGTTGTAGATCTCTTACGACTTTCACGTTCCATGTTAACACTTCAATGTTCACACCTCAAGTAACTCTTCCGTTGGAGGACCTCCCCCTTTTATACCACAGCCTTGTAATGTCCATGCGCTAAAGTGGAATAGCCATCACTCATCACATATCGCTTGTCGTCATATGGGGAGAGGGCTACTTTCCTCAACTTCTCCGAGAAAAGCTGGTGACTATGACTTCGGATAATGTGTCCTGTAGCCATCGTTTGAGTTTTCTTAAACAAACTGTCTCTATACTGCACATGTTTAATGCGTCTTTGACACGCGCGAGTGATGCCTTTGGCCGTACGTTTTTCTTTCCCACCACACAATAAACTGTACATTTTCGGTCTGAGTCCAACAAACTCTTCAATAGGGACGCCTGCCGTCTCATCCTTCATTTTCCCGAGCACTTTTTTGTTCACGTTGGAATGTAGGAAATGATCCGGTGGATAGTCACTTGTGTCGAACAGGTCAGCATCCTGCTGCATATCCTTGTAGATATCTTCCGTTTCTATGTCGTAACATAGACTGTCGGTGTCGCTGAACAATAACTTGGCATTGGGATACTTGGCCATGATGTAGTTGTAATGAAAGTTGAACATAAGCACTTTGCTGAGGTCGAGAATGGTGAAACCAACTTGAATGGGTTTATCCAGAAGCAAATCCACTTTGCGCAAATGTACCGCGGTCAAATCTTCGTTGAAAATTTTGAATTTGTGGAAAGAAGGTTTGGCTACAAGTTTCTTGAACCGCTTTTCCTTGTGAACAAGTTCAACATTGATTCGCTTTCTCACATTTTCCATGGTTTTGCCAAACACCGAGTTGTTCATCAGTTTGAAGAAGTCTTTCTCAAATGGGTTCTTGGCCAATTTTCTCTTTTCCGTGTTCAAGGTAATGTATTTTGCCAACCATTTGCTCTGTTCAAACATGATGGCGCGATGTACTTTAGTGACTTTCAACCCCAGTGAGACGTACTGTTGTAAATTCCTGTAATGAAGTACATATTTCTTCTTGTCAGACAAGTTAGGAATGAGCTTTTCACTGGGTTTGCCTTTCATGTTTAGATCTTCCAGTAGCTTCTGACTGTACTCTGACAATTCTCCAAATTTGACACATTTCCGTTCTGGAGCCACTGGGTAGTAATTATGACGATCATGGATTGAATTTGGATATTCTAAATCCACTTCCAAAATGAATCCAATGTCATCATCTTCATCCACATCCATGAAGTCAATGGATTCTGGCTCGCTCACCCACATAAATCCTCTTTGTGGCATGCTTTGTGACATGGCCCAGCCATACAAGTTGTTTGCGTCGAGGTACATCAGGTAGTTGTTTGGTATCTCAGAATTGTATTCTGCTACGTAGGGATTATTTGCTTTCGCATACTTGTGTGTGATCACGGATATTCCTCCACGTATGCCTTGCTCAACCATTTGGTACATGTCAATGTCATTGATCAATTCCAACTTCACCTTTGTCGCTTTTAACATTGCATCCCACGACAGTCCTGGTGCTGTATAGTAATGAGCGGGATCCAATTCATACGTGTTGAGGCATACTTGACGAAAGTTTTCAAACACGTCAGCTAGTAATAACACATCTGATTTCAGGTACAGGTCGTGGTATTCACCAAATGTTGTACAGTTGAATGTATCCCACACCTTCTGCGCATGTGCATAATCCTCATCGCTAATGTCCTCTTCGCTAAGCTGACTATAAAACTTGTCCTTTGATGGTAGCTGTGTTTCAGCAAACTTGGATGGCTCGTCCACGTAATCGTAGGGGTACACTCCCTTTCTCAGCAGCAAATCTTGCTGGTTACTATCGTGAATGTGAGAGGTCATGTTGTAGAAGTTATCTTTCCCTTCTGCTGCAAGGTTGGATACCAACTTCTGTAGGGAGGTACTCATGAACTGAAAGCTGTCTGTAAATTTCAGATTGCTCATGGTGAATGCAATATATTTCTCAATGGTGGTGGGAATGACTGTAATCGTTTCATCTTTGAATTTCCCAATTTTCTCCATGATAAGGTGACTGTCATAGCCTCGCAAATTGTGGAAAAACACAGGAATGATAAAAGAATCTTTATCCCCCTGCTTATCCTTTCTAAGTCGGAATTGTAAGTTGCATTCACTATGTGCAGCTCCGCGATATTTGCCATTGATATGGTCATGATCTCTCACACGATCTGCTCCTAGAGGTTCATGACAAATGTAGCAATCAACAGCGTTCTTAAAATTCTCTTTGTCTTCGGAAGTCATAACCATTCCCTTTGGCCGCTCTAAACCACGTACAATACGATCACGTTCATTCAACATATGGTCTAAAAAGACCTTTACGGCATTGTCTCCTCGATACACGACTGGTGCACGTGTGTTGTACTGGCTCACAACCACATAGGCAAAGCTGTTTGGACGATGATGTTGATACTTGTCTCCTTCATGCTTTTGCGTGAAACATTCAAAGTCTGCATAAATCACAAACGGTGCTCGCTGTTGTTTAGCCACATTCTTGAACTTGATGAAGGGTTCCTTGGGAAATGATAAACGTTGCGCGCCATGCTTGCCACACACTTCACGATGCTCATCTAAAAGCTCTTGTCGCATAAACCCGTGAAGACAGTTGAAACAATAAAAAGCTACACCATTATGCTTTGATCGATAAGACATAAGTCTGCTGAAATTCTTGATGAGGCAGTAATGCCTTTTCTTGTCATTGCTAATCAAAAGCAAGTTGATTTCTCTCGCACTGGTGTTTCGACTCAGTTGTATCGGAACAACTACATCTTGCTCATATCCAAACACGTTGATAGACATATCATTCTCCTTTTCAAACTTTGGAATGTCCGTAATCGGTGTTGGAAATGTCATGCCCTCTGTCTTTAATTCCTTCTCAAATGGTGTGTAATGATTCACGCGATGTGAGTTGTTCTCATGAGGGTGAAGGTAAGCTAATACAGACTATAAGAAACACTTGTTGTCATCATTGTAAATGTTTAATACACCTTTTGTATTCTTCACTTTCTTCGGTAGTGGAATAAAACTACTCGCATCCAGTGGCGCTGACGTAGCTGTATGTACTTCAATATACAGTATGTTATCCAATACCCAGCCAGAGCCTTGTCGCTCATGTTCATCAAACTTAGTAAACAATTCTTTATAGGCGTCTGGCAAGTCCTGCTCAATATCTGCTGGGTTGTATGCTGTATATGTTGGACTGCTGATAAATGAATTATCCACTTGTTCTACCATAACACCTTCAGCATTCGCTGTCAGTTTCTTGAAACGTGCATGAACGACAATGTACCATTTCATTCCATAGTTTAAGGTCTCCAACAAATGTGTCTTGATACGGTTCTCTTGTTGTCGCATTTCAAGCAGTAAATCCGATCCATCCTCAGACTCAAATCGTCTTTCCTGTGCGTTTTCTCCCAGACTAACCCTTCTACCTCTCCCTACTTGTCCTGTTTTTTCTTTCTGTGAAACATGTTCTTCATGAGACGCATTTTCCATCTCAGCTGGTATGCATGCATGTGCCTCAAATGCATCCATAGATGGAAATATTTTAATGCATTCACAGCAGAGGACTGGATGAGGTCTGATAACACCATCTTGTACCGTCTTTCGTCTCTTGGCTTCAATCATCTCAACAAGCTCTTCATTAGCACGTTTCATCTTAGCTGGTTTGCATGTATGTGCTACGAACAATTCCAGAGAATCATATGTTACATTACAATCATGACAGACGACTGATGTGTCTGAATTAGATGCCATTGTTGTTGTCACGTCAATTGCTTAAACTGATATGATGAAATGTAGGTCTCACTCATCCTATTTATACCACCTAGGCATGTATTGCAGAGACATCTAGCGGAGAGCGATGTGTTCTGACGATACCTGAAAGCATTAAGAAAAGCATAATATGTTTTCAAAAAAAAATTAAATTTTGGATTAGAACCCTGATTTTTACCCTACTACACCATGGTAAAATGTTCAAACTTATTTTATACATCATATTTTGTCAAAAAACAAAATTTGTTAAAGTTGGTCTAGAACCCTCATTTTTACTCTACTACACCATTGTATAATGTTTAAACTTATTTTATACATCATATTTTGTCAAAAAACAAAATTTGTTAAAATTGGTCTAGAACCACCATTTTTCAACTACTATGACTTTAGAATATTCAAATAAGTAGCGTGCTAAAATGTTCAAACTTATTTTATATATCATATGGTGTTAAAAACTAAATTTGTTAAAGTTGGTCTAGAACCACCATTTTCCCACTACTATAACTTTAGAACATTCAAATAAGTAGCATGCTAAAATGTTCAAACTTATTTTATATATTATATGGTGTTAAAAACTACATTTGTTAAATGTGCTTTAGAAGTGTCATTTTCCAACTACTATAACTTAAAACATAACATTGGACTTAACGTACGGAAAATCCCATTCCTTCTCAAATTTATTGATTGTTCCCACACTCGAGCGCACTCTGAAATTATCGATCGGTTTTCCCTCACACTCTGTACGAGTGCACTCTGAAATTATCGATCGGTTTTCCCTCACACTCTGTACGAGTGCACTCTGAAATTATTGATCGGTTTTCCACCACACTCTGTACGAGTGCACTCTGAAATTATCGATCGGTTTTCCACCACACTCTGTACGAGTGCACTCTGAAATTTCTCAGTCGGTTTTCCCCCACACTCTGTACACATGTACTTATGCTATGTGTAGTTATTGCAATGGGGAAACCATTGAAATATGACTAATTAAATATTATCATAATAATAATAATAATAAAAAAAAAAAAATAAAAAATAAAAAAAAAAAAAGTTACACAGTCACATAATGTCACAGAGTCACATGATGTCACAGTCACATGTTGTCACATAATGTCACAGAGTCATAAAAGTGAACAAAAAACACAAAAAAAAAGAGAGTTGCGAGATGGATGCCCTGACGGGGCATAGATCCCGGGACTCTCGGGTTGCTAGCCATTTGCTCTGCCAACTGAGCTATCGCGGCTTGTCTGTTGAACGATCTGATAATGACATACATACGTTAGACTAATTATGTTCACATAGCAATTACATAGTCACATAGCTATATGATGTTACATAGTCACATAGTGTCACATAGTGTTACATTATGTTACACAGTGTCACATAGTGTTACATAGTGTAACAGTGTTACATAGTGTCACATAATGTTACATAGTGTAACAGTGTTACATTATGTTACCCCACAAAAAAATTTTGAGTTACGTAATGTTACATAGTGTAACCAAAAAAAAAAAAAAAAAAAAAAAAAAAAAAAAAAAGTCACTTACCACGACTGTTTTGCCAATTCGTCTCCAATCTTTCACTTCCTTTCCAAAGAATAACCAATCGTTCACTTTCCTTTTCCAAAGAATAACTAATGTTTCACTTCGTCTCCTATGTGTACTCCAGTCAATCCTTCACTTGTTCTTCAACAGCACAGCACAACACAATAGGTAAGAGCAACTGTTTTCACTTTTTTTCCCATGTGTATCCAACGGCAGTCAGAGCATGAATGATGCATATGTGCACAGACAATGTGCTCTTATAGGAGTGTTGAATCACATCCTAGTTTCACTTCGTCTCCTATGTGTATTCCAGTCAATCCTTCACTTGTTCTTGAACAGCACAGCACAACACAATAGGTAAGAGCAACTGTTTTCACTTTTTTTTCCCCTGTGTATCCAACGGCAGTCAGAGCATGAATGATGCATATGTGCACAGACAATGTGCTCTTATAGGAGTGTTGAATCACATCCTAGGGGGGGGGGGTCCCATGGTATATGATTGTTCACCAGGGGGGGGGGTCCCCATGCTATATGATTCTTGACTGGGGGGGGGGTCCCCATGGTATATGATTCTTCACCAGGGGGGGGGTCCCCATGGTATATGATTCTTCACCAGGGGGGGGTCCCCATGATATGAAAGTGATGCCCGAGGGTGGGTTCGATCCATTGACCTTCAGATCATGGGTCCGCTTACGGGTCCTATGCTCTACCGACTGAGCCATTCCGGCCAGAAGGTTAATGATTGGGAAAATAGTCCTCATATACAATTAGAGCCACATGAAACATGATTTATAGGTCACGTGACATATGATTGACAGGTCACGTGACTAAAGACTCACTTTGACAACCTAAATGATATGATTGACAGAAAGTGAAAGTAGTGCCGGAGGGCGGGCTCGAACCACCGACCTTCAGATCATGCTTCAGCATTACGGGTCCTATGCTCTACCGACTGAGCCATTCCGGTCAGAAGGTTATTGATCGGGAAAATATTCCTCATATACGGTGGGAGTTACATAACACATGATTGACACATGACACGTGACATATGACACGTGACACATGATTGACATGTCACGTGACTAATGATGTCATGATGACCTCATTATGACGTCATTCATACAGGCGCGCGCTCTTTCAATTACCATCTGGTCCAGAACTCTCATGAGAGTTCTGGACCACCCTGTGACGTCATTTTGGCGCCAATTTTTGGTCCAGAACTCTCGTTTTCTCCCTACTGGTGGTGCGGAGCTCGGTCACACTCTAGTGTTTCATTAAGGTCTACCTTTAATTTTACTCAGGGTTAATCAATAAAGTACGCACGAAAACGGAGGGGGTGGGGAAGGGGTGGGGGATGAATCAAGGGCATCATATGCCTTGATGTTATTATGGTTTGATGACCATGTCTTTATTATTTACTTATTTATTTATTTATTTATGTTTTTTCTGTCTTATTCACCTCTTGTTCAACCCACTGCCACGGCAGATAACAAACTGCCTCTCCGGCCCCCTCCCCTCAACCACCCCATCCCCCCCCTCTCACCACCCGTCACCCCCTTCCCCTCCTCCTAAAAAAATTTGGTTCCACAAAAGCAATTCGCTGCTTGTTAATTCATCTCAAGGTTTTTACATTCTAAATATAATTTTAATGTTACATTAGGAAATTTGAATTCAACATCAGGCGACAATTTTAATCAATAACTATTCCAAAAATACATCGGCATCAGTTTGGTTTCGACAGATAATGGTGGGCGAAGTCGTCCTTTTTTCAACAGTATGACATGTTTTGGAAGGCGTTAAATGCAGAAGGCCAAATATTTATAAATCCAGATATTTTGGCATTCTTACTTATAAAAAATAGCAATTTCCTGAAGCGCTGTTTACAGATATTTTGATCATCTTCCTGGTTTTAACACTGCGTTCCAGTATCATATATTTTTTGTGTTGACAAGTGTTGACAAGTGTTGACAAGTGTTGAGGTTAAGAATAAGACTGAGATTGTTTCACGAGTTTTTTACAGAGTTATTTAATATATACATGTTTCATTTTCTAATGATGCTTACGTATAGTCATAAGCGGAAGGATAGGGGGTGGAGGGTGGGTGGGAGGTGGTGGGAGGAGCACTGATATCATGTGTGTACCATGCCTGTCTGAAAAAGTAAAGAAAATTGGATAAAGGGAGTAAATTTAAGGACAGACGCATTTCCCACAACGGGGAGGGAGGGAGGGAGAGAGCAGGGGTAGGGGGGGGGGGATTTCGTATATGCACTCCTCATTTGGTTAAAAAAGGAGGTATCATTTCAAACGCAGCACTCCGTGTTTACGGGTCGTTTGGAAAGTGACAGACACGCATGGTAATCCATTGGTATATGAGTACAGTCCGCCTCCCCTCCCCTACCCCCGGGGATGCTGGTTGGTGTTGTCATGGGAAATTTGCACAGCAAGTGTGGATAGAAATGCGCTCGGATTTCAGATAACTGAGGGAGTTTGGTGGAATCCCGAATGCTAACAACCCCTAGCAACACATTTTTAATGCACAAATGCTCAGTCACTTATATACTCTAATATACCAAAATGATTCAGGCTTAACAGTTATAAAAAAACGCGGGGAAAGTGGGTGATTCAGACGCGAGATTTTTTGTTAAAAAAATGGGTAATTTTCATTCAGGACTCCGCGTTTTCTCACAGAATGGTCCGTGTACAATGCACACAATGGTCTTTGAAGAACATGTATAATAGTCCGTGCGCAAAACACAGAATGGTCAATGAACAGTGCACAAAATGGTCCATGAACAGTGCACACAATGGTCGGTGTACAGCACACAGAATAGTCCGTGCACACATAATGGTCCGTGAACAGCATACAAAATGGTTCGTTGACATCACGCACAATGACAAGTACATAAAAAGCAAACCTTAACAAATTTGCCAATAATATTTGATAATTCCTGCGGAAAAAGGAGTGTCTTAATGTTCTTTTTGACAAGGACGTTATGTTTTGATTGGTTTATGAACTGAGGAGCTTTGAGGTAGATATGGACATAAGTGAAGGTATTTTTCGTTTTGTTATAAATTTTCCGAGCAGCACATCGTATCGCTTCCACAGTGCTAATTAATTTATTTAGTAAATGTTCGCATCTATTCATAATCATGCTGGCTAAACCAGTGATTTCAGACGTGAGTACAGCACAGAGTGACGCTGAACCAACTACAAATTAAAATCAGTTATGTGAAAGCCAATGATTTGTCCGGCCATGTATTTTTCCCACCATGTATTTATCCTACTATGTATTTGTCCCATCATGTATTTGTCCCGTCATGTATTTATCCTGTCGGGTATGTGTCCAGCCATGTATTTGTCCTACCATGCATTTGACCTATCATGTATTAGTCCCACCATATGTTAGTCCCGCCATGTATTTGATCCGCCGTGTATTTGTCCCGCTGTACGCAAGGGATACCGGGATAGAACTCTCCCTCCACCTTTCCACCTCACACAGAGACGGGATCAACCTCTCAAATAGGATCACTTCTTTTTGTTTTTAGGGAATTTTATTGTGCACAGCCATATTCGAGTATGCGCTGCGTGGGCATAAACTATAAGGAGCACTTACAGTACAATATATATATGCATCTTTCACGTTTTCTAACAATAACTTTGCTTATCACAAACCACGATTATGAGAAAAGCAAAGATAACAACTTATAAATGAGTCACGACCACCTATCAATATATCAAATCCGCTTCTAAGCTTGAAAACACGTCACCAAAATAGACCCCTTTTATTTTTAATTTATCTTCAGATAATGTTTTGATGTCTGCGTAATATCGTAATTTTGCGTTTCTAATAAACACGTTCTCATGAAAATTTTCCTCATTTACTCTAAACTGATAAATATGGTATTTTATTAACATAGAGAGGTTATCCTCTGTAATATTATCTTTTCCATGTAAAAGGTCCCATTTCTCAAAATCAAAAGAATTTAGCTTCAATATGCTCAAGCATCTCCTTACAATTTCTCTTGCTTTTTGACAGTCCCAAAAGAAGTGTATTATCGTATCCGAAGTGTTACAATACTTACATGCATCAGATTCTAAAATTTTCAAGTCCTTTTTCTTCTTGTTAGTTGGTATTATATTATGAATAAGTTTCAATTGCCGGGCCAAAAGATAGGTTTTTTTAGTACATTTTCTGCAAAGTAGCAAGCTACGTAGAATCCGTGATTCTTCTAGCATACCTGCCTTCGCCCAGAACACAGTATTACCGGAGGCTGTACAATTTTATTTATCAAGACCATGTAGTTATCTTTACACTTAGCTTTCTTTATGTTGATTAAGGAGTCACGAATCTTAAAAATTGGGTCCGAACAATCCACTTTATAATTATCTGTAATATATCTATTGTTCTCTCTGTGTTTTAACCATTTGCCGATAGATATTTTCAGACCATTATACAGTAAAAAATTGACACTCAAGTCATATCTAGCTTGGAGCTCTGTCAACGAAAGCACTTTTTTATCTTTACTTAATAGGTCCTTAAAATACAATATGCCTTTTTCGTACCAGTGCTTCCAGTAGAGTGACCTGCCGTCAATTGTTATTTCCTTATTGTTCCATAATACACCGCTGCGTAGGTCTTGGTTGTGCAATACACTAAAATAGAGTAACATCTCTTTATAAAAGGAGGATATTTGAAAACTTCCAGCGTCGAAATTCGAGTGCAAAATAAGGGACAATCCCCCATATTCGTCAAATTCACTATGTATTATGACATTGCTAAGGTTTTTAACCCATAGTCTGGACAACCATGCCAACCTCAACGATTTTTCCATAACAATTAAATCTGGTGATCGAATACCCCCTGCATTAAAGTCCCCGATCAAGGATTTATGCTTGATCTTACTGGGTTTATTGGACCAAATGAAAGCATTTATCAACGACTTGGCCCGGGCCAGATCTGCGTGTGCACAAGAGACGTTACTCAAGCTGTATATTAAATTTGACATTCCCATAGTGTAAGACCACTCTGACTCCATAAATTCAAATGTGTTGCAAGTTCTGTCATCTTATCCAAAATGTTTACTTTGTTACACTTTTCCGTTGCATGACCTGCTTCGATACCCAGCATATTGAAGTTACCCGAACCAACCTTTAAATTAAAAACAGGCTCCGGTTTTGCTCGCCATAGACCTATATATGTTACAGGCAATTTGTGTATTCAGGCAATTTGTGAACTGCCTGTAGGGGTCAGACAATTCGTGAATTGACTAAAATTTTCAGGCAGTTCGTGAATAGCCTGAAATTAGGGACCAGTCAGTTTACGAATTGCCTGAAACATGTTTTATAAGAGATGTTGAACACGTTTTGATGTTTCTTCTATTTGTTGCTACATTTGATATGCAGTTATAAAGCAATAGTTGCATGTACAAGAATTAAACGTTCATATTTATATCAATCGTACATAAGGAAACTCCACTGATGATTATTTTTTATCATAAATTGCATTCATCTGCTGGTTATTTGAACTAAAACATCTCACCTCGTTACCACTCAGTTTCATGATAAAAGAGCATTCCGCTGCTTGTTAATTGCAATTGTAACAAGTAACTAGCGTTTATCTTTACATCAATAGTAAATCAAAGATTCAGTTTGCATGCATTTTACGACGCACTCAGTTGCGTAATAGCACTGAACTCCGATGCCCGTTAATTGCAACTGTATCAAGTAAAAGGCATAACACCATACTTAAATAGCCTCTACATCAATTTATAATTGCAATTCTAAACCGTAAACTCCCACAACAGATTGGATTGTATTTAATTATAGAAGTTTATTTGGAATTAATTTCGTGCAATTCACCCGTTTGGAAATAACAGACCCCGTTAAAATCTTTAATTTTAAATTCATCACAAAAAATTAAATTGCAATTTTAGACCTGTTTTCAAATAAGGACGGTATTTACTTGTTGTTACTTTTATAATATAAGACCTAAACCTCGTAGTAACTTAGAAGGAAAGTAATAGGCAACTTAATTGATTCCCTACTCCGGTGAGAAACATTAGTGGCAATTAACCTATTCCGGAAATTGGAGCCCATAGGACAATGTTTTACTCTGGCCATAAACGCAGTTATGAAACATGGTCAGGTAAGACACGTATACTAAGACCCCCTATTATATTTCCCCAAGTACATGCCTTAATTGCAATTATTTCGATTATAAAGAAAGAAATTAACAAATTTGGCTCATTGAACAGTTAATATTTTGATACACAAATTGCCTGAAACGTCTTTAGGAAATCTGTGAACGTGGAACCCTTAAATTTCAGGCAATTCACGAACTGCCTGAAAAATTTAGTCAATTCACGAATTGCCTGACCACTACAGGCAGCTCACGAATTGCCTGAAAATTTTAGGCAATTCACGAATTGCCTGAATACACAAATTGCCTGTAACATATACACCAGCAGAGATTTCTCTATGTTAACTTTTAAACCGGAATATCTCGAGAAACGCTCCGTAAGTTCTAACACATAACCGAGAGCGCACACGTCCTTCAATAAACACATTACGTCATCTGCAAAAAAGACAGACCTTATACTCTGAATAAGCGCGTTTTAGGCCTCTGATGTTCTCTTCATTTCTATCTGATTGGGCCAGAGGCTCAACACATAAAATACACAGCTTTGTTGACAATGGACACCCTTGTCGAACACCACGTTGTACTTCGAACCAGCCACCCGAATAGCCATTGTTTATAACAATGCTGGAGATATTATTATAACATGTAGCTACCAATCTCCGAAACAAAACACCAAAATTAAAATATTCCAATACTTTATGCATGAATTTCCACTCGATACTATCGAATGCTTTTTCGAAATCCAAGAGCTAAAGTAGACCTGTCTGTTGTTTCTTGTTTACTTTATTAATGAAATCTTGGATTAGCCTAATATTTTCTCCTATGTAGCGTCCCTTAACAAAACCACTTTGATTCTCGTGGATCAGTTTTCGCAAAATATTTTCTGTTCTTATTGCTAAGGTTTTAGTGAGAATTTTGTAGTCAGCTTTTGTGAGGGAAACTGGCTTCAAGATTTTACTAAGCTCTGAGTTTTTACCACGTTTTGGCAGAAGGGTTATAATACCTCGCCTTTGGGACTGCTAATGCTCACCTTATTCAGCAGCATAATTAAATGTCTGTATTAATAAGCCCCCCCAATTGAAGCCAAAAGGTTTTATAAAAATCCGGACTCAAGCCATCTGAACCAGGGCTTTTACCGTTTGACATGCGATCCAAAGCCTTTTTACATTCGGCTACAGACACAGAGCCTTCACAAAGTATTCTATCTTCTTTTGAAAGCTTTTTTATACCTCGAGAACTAAAAAGTTTGTCGATATCCGTGTTGTTTAAATCAGGGTGTATTGTTTGATATAGAGTACAATAAAAGCGCTCTAGCTCATGGAGGATATGAATAAGATCTGATATGATGTCATTATTAACTTTTAATCGATCTACTATTTTCTGATTGTAAACTTCTTTTTCCTTGTTATAAAAGTATTTGCTACTTTTTTTCTATGTATTCAACTCTTGATCGGACACGGACTCCTTATTCTTTGTACGTGTTAATATTCGAAAGCATGCTTTTACAATTTACAAGAAGTATTCAGCTTCGTCGTCTGGACTTAACTCTGTCTGACAAAATTTCGAATAAAGCTTGTCACATTTCAATAGCAAATCTTGTTCTAACAGACGCTTTTCCTTAGCAATTTTCTTCGAGATTTCCATTGATTTCGTTAAAATCTCGAATTTAATAAGGTCCCAGAATACTCACTTATCGTTTGATTTTAAAAATTCTTTTCTATTTTTCTCAATGAGGCTTATAATAGCTTGTCTATAGTCTTGATTTAATAAGAGACTATTATTAAGCTTCCACAATCCTGGACCTCTACCGTACTTAACCTTTTCATCTAATTCTAGATAGAGTAGTTTATGATCCGTGTTTATGCTCTCGAGAACTTTTGACTGTTTATGGTTTGCCACCAAGCTTTCACTAATTAAAAAGAAATCGAGCCTGCACATGACTCTTGGTGTAGTTCTGCACCATGTATACATCAACAGATCCGGATGCTACTCCCTCCAAATGTCGACAAAATTGTGGGTTCTCATCAATTCCTTTAAAGTGCGAGCTTTGGCTAATGTTACATTAAAATCCCCTGCCATGATTACATTCCCCAATGATACCCGCGTCTTAAGATTTGCTGAAAGTTGTTAAAAAAATGTAACCTTCTCACAATCAAAGTTGGCAGCATAGATATTAGCACAAGAAAAATATGTGTTATTAATTTCTACTTTATTAACATCAAGCCTCCCTTCTTTGTCAGCCCAGTGGTTGCGTACTTTTAAACCTTTCTTAAAAAAGTCATTGTTTCTCTTGCCTTAGAGGTGTAGTGGCTGAAAGTGACATAGCCCTCCCATTCTTTTTTCCATTTTTCTTCAATATCCGGAGAACTGTGACTTTCTTGAATGAACAGAACATCAAATTCGTTGGGTTTTAGAAAAAATAAAATATCTCTACGCTTTTTTGCATCACGCAGACCTTTAAGCTAGAATACCTAACCATTTGTTATAATATTTTCGTTTGTAAAATTACGCTTGTCGACTTAATATGAGTGTGCTGTTTGTGAACAAAAATTACTAAAACATAAACATTAACACAAAACATATGTGCAATAGATAAAACATAAGCAAAAATGTATGAATCGAGGTATGAATGACAAAACATAGTATGATTTGTTTAACGTAAAAAGGGTTTGAGCATTTATATAATTTAATGTGAATGCCTTTGTTGAGGCTAAAAAACTCCTATATTAGAACATTAGAGTATTTTACTGTTATCCTGATTAATTTAAATTTTGGGTCAATTCGTGGAAAACCTTAAACGGTATAGTCCTTTGTGGTAAACGGTAACGCATTGCACTGTAAAACGGGATAAAGAGAATACTATATTTAGACCCAATTGAGGTAACTGCATGTTAGGTTTTCAGATGAAACCTAACATACGTAACCTTGTTCTCTATCGAAAACCCAAACCACACCTCTTCGGATAGGCTGAAGAGGAAAAACAATGCCTGGGTCACCTCTATTTGGGTCTGTCTGGATTTTTTATGCTACTTTGTTTTTGTGTTATTGTGTTATTGAAAACACCAAAAACTCCATACCGATTTAAACATGGAACAAGACGAGATTGCTTTACAGTTATGTCTGTTTCAGGCGTGTACCCTAGTTCACGTGGAATTTGTATATAGCTCGCTTTTTCAGTTTTTATGGGGCTATTCGAGTAAATTGAATGTATGGAACTCGCCCCTCCCCCATGCTCACTAGTGAATACCATCTAGAAGGCTTTAGAAAACGTGTGAAAATGGTCGAATTAGTATGGAATTTTGGTCCTTGTAACCGTTCACCAGTACCGCAGAAAGTAAACTAGGATACCAAGAGACGGAAAATAACCCACCTGAAATAGTCCGCTCACAAAATGCGGTAGAATTGATCAGCAGGAGTTACAAGAACAAAAAGATCTCCCTTTTCTAAACCCGAATTGATCTCAAAGACGAGAGTTTGCTTTCGCCCTCCTGCTTATTTTCTCATGCAAGCTGACCAACGTCAAGAATCAATAAATATAATCAAGTTAGTCTACGACATGAAATAAAATATTGCTTTCCATTGTACATCAAACTTTAGATACATCCTACCATTCGTCCATTATAACACTCACGTACCTTATTTAATCAATCAATAAATCACCTGGTGTCACACACACAACTTGTTGTTTACCCGCTGCGATGGCATTCAAAGTTATGCGTAGTTTCAAATTATGAGCTAAACGAGGGGTGTTACCAAAATCTCTGAGGGACCAAACCAACTTTTAATAAAAAAAACTAAAAACGCTCAAGGAGCACATTCTTTGGCTTAAAGTTAAAGTGTTACATACAATAGCAGAAATAATTATAATTAGGTCCGGCATCAAATCAAACACTCGTTACATTTGACAGCTGCCTTCGTACCTTTTCTAAAATGATTCCGAGATGATTTTTCCCGTGGAATTGAAAATGGTCAAATTGAGGGTCGCAAATTGAGGATTGCATTCTAATAGGCGTCTTGAAGGAGTTGCAACCAGCTCTTCTTTTAGAAGGTCGTTGGTTGGTTGAAAACTCGGCGTAAATTGCTTTCTCCATGATAGTAAGGGGAATACTTTGCTCTGCGTTGTTCCTAGCCTGAAGTTTTCTTCCTAGTCGCTTCATTACCACTGGGTTTGATTCTCATGATAGTCTGTGCTGTTATAAGGTCCCCGCTATTTCTAGCCTTACAATATTGGTATTCTTGCTCAACACAACAAAATGTTGCCCCTCCGATAGTAAAATCGGCGTTATAGAAATTGCTGAACGGCGACAGTTATCCATAGAAGCGCACCTGAGTATCGGTTTTCACAGTGTGACCAGTATCTGCCAGCCCGACCTGATTTATATTGTCTATCGTGTATAACCGTCCTTTAAATTTAAGCTTGTTCCGCACCATTTTGGCATGTGGATCAAGACGTTTTGCGTTGGGAAGCGACTTTACAAGATAATCGCACCTTTGTGTGACTGCTTGGGGCACATCCTCTCTTACAAAAATGCCTGAACCTTTGAGAAACTTGGAATTTTGTAAAACGCGATTTTTTTCCGCCACTGACTTAAATCGTGCTACTATCCCCGCGGGCTTTGATGGGCGGCTTTTAACTATGCGATGAGCGACGTCTATTGAGTTTTGCATATTAATATGCATTTTCGTTCGGATTATAGCGTCAAGGACATCCTTACAGTTCTCACCTGCTCTCTCCTGAACCCCTCCAAACAAGGTTTACCTTTCGGGAATGGGTTTCCAAACGCTCGATGTTCATCTTTGGGAATCCGATAAATATCGGCCACGGAACGCCGCTGATCCTCACACTGCTGTTTAATACCGCTAACTGATGAGCAAATTCCGCATTACTATTTCCTTGCTCGTCACCAGGACTGCGGTCTTCCAGAACCTGTATCCTTTTCTCCAGGCTGCTGCCAAGGCTCTGCACTGAATCCAGCTTTTTGCTATTATCCACCTCTGATTGTTGGTAGGTGTCTAACACTGTTGCAAAGCGACGATTCTGTCGTTTATTTTGCACATTTCAGCAGATAGCTTATTATAATATCACACAGCTTTTCAGTAAGCCCCAGTTCTACCTTTTTAGCAATGCTCAACAGATTCTTTTCTGATGATTTCTCGATGTTTTTCGGTACTTTTGATATAATATCTTCCAAACTATTTTCGAGTTTTTTCTCAAAATAAACTAACATATCACAATCTTCTCATCCATCCTCTTTTATCGACTGAGTTGTATTTTCACTTCGTTTCCTTTTTGTCTGCCTCACACCCCTTTTAGTCTTCGGAGTTTTTCCTTTGGCCTTTTTTTGGCTTGCGAAGATTGTAAGTCGGCTGTAGATTTCACTATAACATCACAAATATCACTTTGATTATCATTATCTAGTATGCAATATTCCTGACTTGTGCTTTGGTCCTCTTGAGATGGTCTCTGTTCCCTGTTTATGTCCTCTATTATTCCAACTCTGTTTATAGTTATAAAATCCGCTCAAAAAGTCATGAATTTTACATCCATTTCATTATTAAATATAAATTTTATATCACACACAAAGCACTTTATATCGTCATACACACTGGCCTCATTATTATATTAACAGCAACCTCTAAGGCTACATTTTTTGAATATTTGTTCTCTACCTAAAAACACGTCTTCACATTTTTTAAATCGATCAACAAATAGGATCATTTTTCATCATGAAGAAAACCCCAAATGAGACCCTCTTTCTGAAATCCAACAGCTTTAATGAAATCCCTATGGTGTTCCTGTTTCCAGCATTCCACTGTATTTATACGGTATTATTACACCTGTATATCGACACACTTGTTGTATCTGCGGGCAGACAGTGTGCTTTCACCACCCACAGCAAAGTTTTGTGTTTTTATGTTATGACTGACTCAGGAATGTGATTAATGAGTAACCAAGGGTTCAATACTTTTATATTTTCTCCGTCACACAATTACTTGAGCGAAAAGTATAAGTTGTCATTTTTTTCAGATAAAAGAATACTTGCGTATTATTTTTAGTCTAAATCTAAAGTAAGTTTGTTTTAATGAATTAACTAATTAATGATATTGTTCCCTATTGGAAACATTGACCAGAAGCAGAGTATTTTCTCGAAAACAGTGAGATATTTTTGAGCCCATTTTAGACGTATATTGAGATCAATGTTATTTTTAATTTAAAAGGGTTTTCAGAAAACTCCTGGTAGAATCAGATTATTCGTAAAGAGTGTTACTAGATTATACCAAAGCTGCAAGTATGTTAACAGACCCGCGAAATAGGGTATAATCCCTGTTCGTACACATATATGTTTACATAGGAGGCACCCTCTTGACCTGGGCTTGGTAGGTAAGTCAAATATCACTTAAAATTGACCTTCTCGGTCAAGGTAAAGTTAGCAAACCGGGAGCTGATTATTACCGTAAAACCGTATAAAAATGGAATGATTTTAACTCAAATTCTGCCTTCGGAACAAAAAAACTATATATATAATTATATGTATAAATAAATAACTAATAGACCACGAATAATATAATAATAATATTATATTCTGATACTTACATTATAAAACCACATCAATTAAGAATCTAAGTGTGTTTACATTTATGTGTTTAAAATCATATTATTATAGTTATTACTTTCATGGGCAAAAACTTAAATATGTTTAACTTTCTTGAACATCCCAATAATTTTTGCTATCAAACCGTTCAAATAGAAATAGAAATAGAAAATGTAACTCAACTTCAAGTACAAACTGTTTTTGAATAATCAGTTGCTCTGTTGTTAAAATGTCAGAATAAAATAGTTTCTTCCGGACAAGAAACAACATTGGTTTACGTCAGATGTTTTGTCTGATCTCCTGCTCCTGCCACAAAACTACAACTGTACAGCGAAATACATGACCAGTAATATGCAATGAAACACGCCTCAGCAATATGTTCATAATTACAATGGGATCATAACAAAAAAGCGACCACAAGACTTTGGTGAAACAAATTCATAACAACAAAGCCACCACCACAGGCCCACAAGGAAATGAACTGATTCAAGCAAAGAGATCACACCACCCCCACTAGGAAATGAACTCATTCAAACAAAGCCACCACCACAGGCCCACTAGGATATGAACTCATTCAAACAAATCCATCACCACAGGACCACTAGGAAATGAACTCATTCAAACAAAGCCACCACCACAGGCCCACTAGGAAATGAACTCATTCAAACAAAGCCACCATTACAGTCCCACTAGGAAATGAACTCATTCAAACAAAGACATCACCAGGCCCTGGTGTAACGACTCATCGATACAACACTTTTTGGGTTCTGCAATGTCGATATGACAAAAACCGCAACAGTACACCTCATTCTAATTGGATACGACCATATATCAACGTCTTATCAGCGCTTTTGACTTGACATAGAATGAACTTTTGACATGTAACGTTGTTTAAGCTTGGTTTTATTTGCATATAAAACGCTACTGCATTCGACGTCTAGTCTATGTTTTGGTGCAAATTTAAATAAGCGCCGGAAAATTTATGGTCTAAAGACTTCGGTAATATGATGTGTAATCAATGCTCCGAACATGTTGCTTATGGATGCCAAAGCAAGGGAGAAAAGTTTGTGGATTGTAAACGTCAGGGTCACAATCAAATAACAACTTCATTTTATTATTGCTGAACGGAAATGGAAGCCATGACAGGAACTTAAAAAACAATTATGAGGGTATAAAATATGGAATTTTGAGAAGCAAAGTTTATCCGTCTGTTTTGAAAAATGTTCATAAAAATTACCTTCATACATATCCCGCGTTAACGGATGACCTATGATCAAGCTATTTTGATTGATGAGAGAGCCAACACCAATCTGTTCAACGCCGCTCTGCCGACGTCTGTACAAGGTTGTTTCGGTTTCATTTTCCAACCTACATAGTTTATCGAACGTTGGATTATCGATCTGTTCAACGTCGGATGATAGACGAAAAATCAACCAAAATTCGACATTGAACGTCATAATGTCTGCTGAGCAATTTCGTTGCAGACATACTTTTGGAGCTTTAGTATTAACTCTAAGTACGTAATATTTTTCTATTTAATGAACCTTTTACAGCATGTCAGCAGCATTTTTGGTGAAATTTGCGAAAAGACGTTCTTTTATTTCAAATTGATCTGAGCTCTTCAATATTGAATATGTAAAGTGGAATTTATGATAAAGAAATGAAAAACATCTCGCCATATAATATGTTTCTACGTTTCAAAACCAGCAGTATTTTGGCTGCTAAATAAGTAAGGAAGTAAGTAAGCACAGCCGTAATCACCATGCTTTCAGTAAAGAACACTGCGAGCTATGCACTAATGAAATTGTGTACTTGATCTCGTCATGACAACGTGCGTACGGGACATAAAACACTAAGAAGACTAAAAAAGGGATAATTTTAATATTTTTATCTGTACCAAAATCATTAATGAAAATATAACAACTCTCGCGTTGGGACTGACCTGTAATCTACTCTCAGTCTTGCGCATTGTTTGCAGTGGCTTTCCAGCCTTGTGCTATAACTACTACAGGTGTCGAAAGGCTTTTATGTCTTCTCACACATGTGGTTTTATCATTATAACTCCATATATTAATTGCACAATTAACATACATGCGGATGAATAGTTTATTTGCTCATGGATGTTTACAGGCACATAATAAAGCAAACAGTGATCAGCTGAAATAATTCTATCATTATAAACAAAAATGCTCTTCTGATTTAAATTTTTTAGTTCGTCTGGTTTAATTTTTTGATATTTTGAATAAAGTTGAAGGGTTGTTTTACATCTAATCTCTATTATCTTAAATATTATTTGTAATCAATATTTATTGTGAGCAAAATTGCATGTATCCTTAGGCGAAACCCAATCTCCGTTGAGCGAAATACTATGCAACCTTCTTTGTAGCGAATGAAATGTTTGGCAGATCTCTATTTTCATCAAAATGGTCAAACCTAGTCCCCATTTTGAATAAAATCAAAACTTACGAGACACTTTTAAAGAGCTCAAACACATTTTGATTCACTTCTACAGATTGTATAAAGATTCATCATTTGATAAGGCTGTTCGACGAATAAAAAAGGCCAATGATGTTTAATGCTCTATCCATAACATCAGCAGCACAGAAAACTTATCGTTTGTGTTCTTATTTATGTTTTTGCTTAAAATCATTCAATCTGATTTTTGTCAGTTACCAGGCTCTTAGACTGAATAACATGGACTGCAAAGAAAACAGAAGACGTCCTCGTAAACATCTGAAAAAGTATTAGATACAGTTCAAATGCATTATAACAATAATAAAGCTATACAAGTGTGATGGATGCGGAGAAAAATAAAAAGAGAAGAGATGAGAGCGTTAAGCAAAGAGGATGAGAAGGAGAAGGAGAGAGAAAGACCGAAGGAGAAAAAGGATTCAAAGAGAGAGGAAGAGTAGGAGAGGAAGGACTTACTAACAGGCTTTATGAAAGAGAGAGAGAGAGAGAAAGAAAGAAGAGAGAGAGAGAGAGAGAGAGAGAGAGAGAGAGAGAGAGAGAGGAGGAGAGGTAGAAGCATAGAAAAAGACAGAGGGAGAAAAAGAGAGAAAGAGAACGAAAGAAAGAAGGAAAGAGAGAGAGAGAGAGAGAGAGAGAGAGAGAGAGAGAGAGAGAGAGAAAGAGAGTGAGAAAAAAAGAGAGGGCGGAGAGAAAGAGGGAGAAAGAATGGGTAAATGATATTGTCTCCTTCACTTAAAATAAAAAATAGTAACATCCCAAATGCATAACAAAGCACAAACCTATAAGCTCTAACTTCGTTTCAACGTGAAAAATAATTCAATGCATGATTTGTTTTTAAGTTCATGACTTAAGCAAGAAAAACAGAAAATTTGTGTAAAAGAACATGAAGCAAAGTTGTATTTAGCTGTTGCCTTGACATGGGGATATCATCATATAATTCTTTCTATACATAATCAATGATGGGTGAAATGGGACAAAAGCGAATTTTTTCAAGGTAGCCTTTTGTTTTAGAAAATACAGAAATTTGATCCAAATGGCATCTTGCTTGGTGAAATTACAAGTTTGACTTGGACGAAAACATGACCAATCGGGTGTATCTTTGTCTGAACTACAACGTTATTTTATAGTCGCTCCATTTTCTGGAAGATCCAATTTTTACATAAGCTCCAAAAAGGCGATTATTTTATTGACAAATAGAAAAAC
This sequence comes from Protula sp. h YS-2021, assembly GCA_949752745.1. Lineage (NCBI taxonomy): Eukaryota > Metazoa > Annelida > Polychaeta > Sabellida > Serpulidae > Protula > Protula sp. h YS-2021. Next base: position 101,700,214 of record OX457027.1, on the reverse strand, counting down.
AAAAAAAACCTATTTATTCTGTACAGATATCATGTATCTCGTTTATCAGTTGACTAAATGTAAAAAAAATAGCCAGGGGCGTAAATGTTAGGCATAGTTCTGTCTTCTGGCGTCATTTGTTAAATATATTGATTTCATACATATTCTGTATTAGACGAAATGGTATTATAGCAAAGAATATCCATAACAAGAAGGGACAGCTGTGCGTTTTAGTGTAACACAGCAGAGAGTAGCGCTATCTACCGGCCTAGGTGGCTATACGGATGTAAACAAATAAACTGGCATTAAAAAACATGGCGGAAAACGTGGTACACGTTTCGAAAAAAGTTAAAAGAAAAGCTATTTGTGCAGCCTGGGATTGTAATAACTATAAGAAAGTAAGGAAGGATATATCATTCTTTTCATTTCCACGAGATAAAGCAAGGTAAGTTGTACATTTCTAATATTTTCACTGTTCTTTTACATGACATTGATTACTTTTAGCAATAATTTCAAACAGGTAGATCCTATTTCTATCAAATGTTTTATATGTGTTGAAATAAAGAAACATTTAAACAGCGGCGAGGGGGGGGGTGCAGCATTGACTTTTTTATTTTACATTACTTGTACTTTTTTCACTGCAGATGCGACCAGTGGATTCAGAGCCTGCGACGTAGAGATCTGGATGGAAAAGCACCAGTAGATCTTCGAAACCGACGTGTGTGCGCCAAACATTTCGAAGACAGTCAGTTTATGAATGTCAAACAAAGAAACCGTTTAGTTTGGAATGCCGTACCGACTCTTATCAACAGCCCAAACCCGCCCTTGTCAATCGCAATTAAGCGCCCACCACCTCGTGAACGGATACTTCAGTCGCCAGTGAAAAAATCGAGATATAGTGCTTTGGAAACTAGTGACGAAACGGCAAAAATTCCAGAAACTCCTACCAAAAAACATCTGAAACGAAAAAATCAGACACTCAGGACTAAAATTTCACGACTTCGCCGCAGGCTAGTTACTCCCAGCAAACAACGCACTCACAAGGAAAAAGTGGATGCGGCAATTAAAACTGTATCTGAGGTGTTGACCGGATCCGTCCGTAAATTTTTTGTTGCCCAGATAAAAATGTCCGCACGGTCCAGTAAAGGTTATCGTTGGTCTGATCAGGATAAAGTGTTTGCATTAACTTTATATCACTGCAGTCCAAAATGTTATAAACTTTTAGCAAAAACGTTTGCTCTTCCCACCGTGAGGACACTAAAAAGATGCATGCAGAATATGAACATTGAACCAGGATTTCACCCAGCAATTTTTGAAGGTCTGAGGAATAAAGTCACCCATATGACTGATAAACAAAAACTGTCCGCTATCGTATTTGATGGAATATCATTTTAAGAACAGTTAGTGTATAACGTGCAAAATGACAAAATTGACGGTTTTGAAACGTTAAGTTCGGAGCCTTCAAAATATATCGCAAATCATGCGGGCGTATTTATGGTTCGCGGGTTAATAGAGAAATGGAAGCAGCCAGTAGGATATTTTTTGTCCAGTGGGCCGGTTTCGGCGATGAATCTGCAAAATTTAGTAAAGATGTGTATAACAAAGCTTCAACAGATAGGCCTAAAAGTAAAGGTTTTAATTTGTGACCAGGGTAGTAATAACAGGTCAATGGTAGATAAGCTAGGGGTAACCATTGAGCGTCCTTTCTTTTTAGTTGATAACGAAAAAATATTTGTAACCTATGACCCGCCCCATCTCATAAAAAATGTGAGGAATAATCTGAAAAAGTCGGGATTTATAGTGGATGAAAAAAGTGCCAAATGGGAATATATCGAAGAATTTTACAATTTTGATTCTCAACTTTCGATACGACTTGCGCCTAAGTTGTCATCGAAACATATAGAATTGCCACCATTTTCTGGTATGAGGGTCAAACTGGCAACACAAGTTTTAAGTCACACCATAGCAGCTGGTATTACTACCCTTTGCACTTTAGGAAAAATGAATGCTGAAGCTTTACAAACAGCCGAATTTATCGAAAAATTTGACAAGTTGTTCGACATTTTTAATAGCACTCAGCTGTCTTCATCCCATAGATTTCGTACAGCGATTACACCGGAATCACATCATTTTGTATTTTTAAACGAGTGTAGTAACTGGTTAACAAAAGTTAAAAGAATTGACTCAAAGAGGTCACTCCCTTGTTTGAAAGGTTGGCAACTGTCCATAGCATGCTTAAAGCAGCTATGGGATGATTTACAAAAAAAATCACAATGTAAAATTTTTGTTAACCAATCGTCTCAATCAAGACTGCCTGGAGAATTTTTTTTCGATTATTCGTTTCAAAGGGAGTCATCGCGACAATCCCGATGCTGTACAATTTCGCGCTGCTTATCGTACAGTAGCAGTAGATTCTATGTTTATAAAGAGTGCAAATAGTAATTGCGAAGAGGATTTCGATTGCTTTTTATTAATGCTAAAAGGTTTTACAGAAATGCGTGAAAACAGTCAAATAAGTCCTTTGTTACAGGACAATCAAATAAGCACCGAAATCCCTGGCGAAGTTTTAGATTTGTTGTCAGTTGCTGGTTCCTGTTTGTCACAATTATCGCTTCAAGAAGAAAATGTTGCAGTTTATTTATCAGGGTACTTGGTTTCAAAAGCGAGAAAAAGGTATTCGTGTAGTGTTTGTTTTTCGAAGTGGTTAAATTCAGAAATCACAATGCTAGAAAATGACACAAAGTTCGTGTTTTTGAAGGAGAAAAAATTTTGTGAATCTTCAAAGTTGATTGTCCCTTCAGACGAACTGATAAATTTTGTTACCAAATGCGAATCACTGTTCAATGGCGTTTTCGAAAGTGTTATGCACGCTGATAAAATAAGAGGAAAACTATTCAGGCAAGTTCTAGATTCAAAAGATTTCGGTCAAATTTCGTGTGGTTCGCAAAGCTGTGTTAAAGCGGTGAATTACATAACTCATTTGTATTTGGCTGTTAAAATACACCACATTTTAAAAATGCAAAACAGAGAAATGCAGTTCAAAGCCAGTTCGCGAAATCGCAAAATAATGAAATTACAGCATGTATAAAGATGCTAATTGTGACAGCTTCTTTTGAAAATCCATGTCTTAAATGTATAGGTTTTGCATTTATTACAATCCTGTTTGATGTATGGTTAACGAAGATAATGTATCTTTTAGTACATTTGTTGTTATCTTGAAATATACAGCACAGAAAATGTTTATTGTTCTTTACTCAGCATGAAAAGTTTCCCTATCTACCACATACGGTGCAAAAACGTATATTTCCAGTACCACACCCACACCTGTCCATGCCTTTATCAGCATACTGTTTAAAAATTCTTCTGAAGTCGGTTGAAATTTGTATAAATCAAAATAATGCCCTTCAAACAGTGCTTAAATGCAGGGGACCACAAGCACACAGCTACTTAGTAGCCACCCAGGCACACAGATGGCGCTGCTGAATCTGGATAAACATAGCTGCCAATGGAAGTGTCCCTTCTTGTTATGGATATTCTTTGATTATAGCTACCCACCGCATTTCACAAAACTATTTTCTCGTTCATAAGAGCCCAATAAATGTTTGTAAATGCAAATTTTATTACTTCTTTACCAAAAAATGCCATATTTAATTATTATTCCTCCTGATGTATTATATGCGCATTACCCGTTGTGATTCAGTTTTATTGATTTTAATTGTGTTTTTCAGTTATCTTCGTATGGAAAAGGCGTATGAAGACTAAGACTAAAATTTTAACGGCCACCCTGTATAGAAACTTAAATTTGTGAAATAAATGTGTAATCCTGTCCGTTGTCACGAGATTTAGTGTGAAACATCAAGACATTGTGCATCTCGGATGGTTGTCCTTCTCTGTGGATTTCAACCTCATTGCACATTTAAAAGACATCACAGCTATCTGGAGCTCGGTCTTTAGTTTCGGAGTACATGTAACGCAGCCCATACTTTTCTGAACGGTTACAACAATCGGCATCTCATAATCAGACCCATGCACATATAAGAACGAAATACTCATCCGACCTGTGTATCGTAGAGTTTGGTAGAGGTCAAGCGATTTGGTCGTCATCTTTACACTTTATCTTTATACACTCATATACACTTATACACTGGAAAAGTTACTGGAGTTTATGATTAAATGTCAAGTGCTATGTGCATCTTTAACACTATAAAAGAACAATTTTGACTTCAGACTTCAACAGTCTTTATTTTTAAACTTCAAAGCATATACAACAAAACTTCAGGGCAACTTTGTCATACTGAAACTGAATAATAATAAAACAGCTTACTTTCTTACTTTCAGTTTTGTGTACCGTTCTCGTATTTTTTAATTACTTCTCTCACGTTCATGCTGTAGGGCGATTGGAAACATTTAAGTAAGTCCTGCAAATAGCGAATAACGTCTCTTTAATTTTAATAATGATCAATTCATTTATCTCAGTTAAGATAGTGAGGCAGGTTTGATTTGAACTGAGAACAATTTTCAAGGAAAAAAACTTACTTGTTTCAGATTTGCTGTATTAAGCTTGTGTTAAGCAAACAAAATTTCCATAACAATGTCCATGCTGAGCTCTTTAAAATGTGAGCTTTTCTCCAGTCTGTAATATCATAATATCATATATAATATCACAGTATAATATGTAGTGTCATACCATAAAATTTAGTGTCACTGAATCGAATGCATTATCATAATGTCATATGTAATGTCATAGTATCATATATAATGTCATACCATCATATGTAATATCAAAGTATCACATATAATGTAATAATATCAAATGCAATATCTTAGTGTCATGTAAAATCTCATAGTATCAAAAGTAATATCATAGCATCAAATGTACTATCATAGTAACATATGCAATATCATACTATAAAAATTAATGTCATAGTATCAAATATGCTCATAATATCAAATGTAATCTCCTAGTATCACACGTAATCTCATAGCATCATATGCTATGCCAGGGAAATATTTTTTACTTAACATCAGCCGGCCAGCCGGTCGAGTTTTCTCGAAATGTTTTAGACACGCCCCAGTCGCTTTTTTTAATTTACGATTTTAGTGACCCATCAGTGGGATGGGAAACAATGTTCTTTTTCCTTCAATTATATTTAATAGCTGCAAGCCATATACCTAATAATTTAGCTTTATTTCTGCTTAATAGGAGTTCAAAAAGGTGTGATTACACAAAAAGCTTGCCAATACCGGTAATAGAACCTTCATCTTTATAATAACTATTTTTACCAGCATTAACAGTATTAATAGCAACTTTCTATCATCTTTATGATTAACTTTACTACATCTCTTTTCGTTGTCATAACAAAATAGACTAGCAGGTTACTCTACGGTAAGTCTGAATGATAAAACCAATTAATTAGATCACAAATATATTGACCCCCAACTAAAATCTACAATCAAACAACAACGTATCAATAAATGACTAGATTTTTTCTCCTCAAATTATTCACATTAAATTAAAACAAAAAATAACGTTGTTATTATTTGTTAATAAAGCTGTGAAGCTTGAAAAAAATACTTGCGATTCCATGGTTACATTGTTGATCAAATAGGATTTATTTTGTTTCAGCAAAGAAGCAAGATCAAATCGTTGAGCAATGACACAGAGTTCTATGGAACATTGCTCTTTCAGGAGGAACTCCTCACATTTCCTTTTTAGTGTTGGTATTTGATACTCATCAGCAAGTGATAGGACAGGAGAAACATTGTCATCTGTAAATGTCCAGTAAGCAGCACAAATACAGTACTTCTAAGTTTTTTAGTTTAAAGTACTTATGGAACAGCACTATAGAACCGTACATAATACTTGGACGTACAGAATACTTGGACTTACACAAGGGTACTAATAAGTTAGACTTTATAAATGCGCATACTTAAAAAGATGAGTTTAAAGTGTTTTTTAATTAACAACCGAGATTAGACAGCGAATACTAAATGGTAGACTGTTCTGGAAACGAGGTGAAGATTTGAAAAAATCACGATCACCGAAATTGCTAAGTGTTTTATACTCATCTCAGCAATATTGGTCATCGGACCGTGGACAGCGTTGGCCAATTTACTGTGTGTAAAAACTAAGACCTTGAAAATAATTCGTTTTTCAATCAGAAGCCAGTGTAATGACTTTACAACTGGAGTAGCAAGATCACGTCTAGAGGAAAGGAATGTGGGCTTTGTAGCGGTGGTTTGAACTGTTTGGAGACGGCGAATTTTTTGATGCCACAAAACACACCATTAAAGTAGTCCAAGCTAGACACAGCTTAAGCAGATACTAGTGTCTTTGTTGCCTCGGGGACTCGGTACCGACAAATGCGGTATCGTAAATAAAGTTTTTAACCCGAGGTTGTTATGTGATCATAGTATTACCTAGTTTTAACGAGACATATGGTTACTGACCGAGATTGTGTGTGGAGCCCAAAATAATCAGCTCGCTTAATCATCATTTAGTTTTAACATGCTAGACAGCATCCATTATTTTAAGCCCACGCTGAACAGTTCTATGCAATTAACCAGGTTATATGTTCTTTGCCAGAAGAGATCTGGCTCTTTAGAGATGGTCGAAGACAATCAGGTTAATAATAGGTGGTCAGACAGGCTGTCAATTGATAGCCTGGTTTTGGAGCTTGAAAATCACAAAGTTAGCCTGAAATGCTTCGACTCACTCACAAGCATTTTAAACAAGCATTTTTAGAGTTTATTGTCCAATTGATACTTGAATTGGAAGATAGAATTGCTTCTGTCAGATTGATGTTCTATTGAATATAAATCTCCAAATTTTATTTTATTATCTCAGTTTAAAATTATTATACCAGTAATAGCTACATGTTTTTACAAGACTCAAATTAAACTACATATGATATTCTGTTCAGAAAAATTTCTCATTTTGGCAAATTATGTTCCCTTTAAAGTCTGCAATAAGCTTAGTTTGGACTGTACGTTATCATTCACAATCTTTTCAGATGTACTTAGAACAAATTATTTATTAAATAATTACACAGTTAAAACTAATTATCTCATTATTACGAAGTTCAATTTTAAAACATCTTACAGATATGAAACAAACAACATTAGTAGATTAAATTGCCATTATGTTACTAATTTGCAACTGCTTGTCTTGCTTCAAGAATTTCGTTTATCTAATGTTCTTTTGAAAATAATGCACTTTTGTATCACGCTTTGAAACGACCGCCAACTAATTCCGCTGTGAAATGCCTCTCGCTATCATTATCCATCGTTGCAATTCAATTCTAGATATATACCCGAGTGTGTTTAAGCTAGAAACGATTTCTCATTTTCAGAGGCATTCTATACCAAATCAAGCTGAACTAATCGTGGCTTGACGAGAAACAGGGATTGATTTGGCACTATTGCAACTACTCCGGAAGTGAAAAAGGATAAAAAACGGGGCCTGTTGATATTCCACTAAAAACCTCGAATTTTGACTGCCAAACAATTTTATAGTTGTCCTCTTTTAGTTAAAGAAATGGAGAAAAAGGGTGTTAAAACGCTAACTATCATTTTCAAACTACAAAACCATGCTCTCTAAAAGTAGTCTAACTGTTTTCAGTCTGTCTATTGTTAACCTGATTAATTTAGACCATCCTTCGATAGCCTGCCTTTATAGGCCAGCAATAAATAGCATACACACACACACACACACACACACACACACACACACACACACACACACACACACACACACACACACACACCAATGTTCTATGCAATGAAATAAGTCGACCTAAAATCTGTCTTAAAATTCTATAGGAATGTAAAAATATTTTGCACATTCTGGAAGATGGACGAAATACCACAGACATAAAATCGCTCCTGGTTAAATACCATTTTGTTTTGCTGTCATTTAGAGCACAGGGACGTCCAAAACATACCCAAAAAACTATTGTACGAACAATTGAGAGGAGGTAGTCGCTATGGTGGCCGACCACGACTGCGCCTTAAGGACTCACAGAAGAACAACCTTAAGAAGTGTCGCATGAATTCGGACCATTGGAACGCTGATTCGCAGCACCGGACAACGTGGCGAGGTTGATATCGCTCTGCTGCAAAACAATATGAATTACGCCTCATAAAATCCGTGAAACACAGTAGAACGGCTGGGAAGACGAGAGAGTCCGTGATCGTCGCAGCGTACAGTTACAGAAAATATGGAAGAGTGTCTGTCATGCATCGGACTTTCTTCCCACGAGAGAGCTCGTGCATAGACGTACATTCATGCAGGCATCAATATAGCAACATTTTGCTGCTTTTAACAATGTTAGGCAATAAGTCGACACACTTAGACTTTAAGGTAAACTGAACTCTAAATCAAAGCTCATACTTTTGCATTAATATATTCTGTCACTATTATGATCCCTAACTTAAATAATTTTTACTAGCACAAAGTTTTGCATATTGTTTTACACAAATTTGAAACTGGTATATATTTTACTCAAAAAAGTCACCAATATGTACTGTAATATTTTACGATATAAACCACAACAAAAGTAATCTAAACCAAATGAACTAAATATGTATTCATTATAACACAGGAAGAAAAACTGCATATCAAAGTTTGAAATTTATATCTACCAGTCTGTAAAGTGCAGTATTAGCAAAGGGCATTGATGATGAGTCAGCATGGAGGGAATTCCAAGTCAGCAGGTACAATCCAGCTGCCGAATTATTCGGCTTTGTCAGAACAAAGCACCCAGACTGGATTAATGAAATGACACTGACATCTCCAAGATGCTGGATGACAATGCACCGCGTACATCTCCAGTACGTGAATGAAAAGAATTCTCAATCGAACAAAAGGGATTTCTATGAAATAGAAATACAAAAGCGTCTATGGGCCATGAAAAATAAATGGTGGAATGACAAAGCTAGTTCGTCGCCACGTGGAATGTCGCCAATCATTAACGCTGACAGTTACTCATCAACAAAAAAGGCATATGAAAAGTTGGGCTGAACTCTAGCTTATGCGTGAAAGTCACTGAAAGCACGCCACAGCTGCCAGTCTTTTTAAACTGAACTCACTTCTTCTCACTTCTTCAAAAACGATTAAGCGGTTGTTTTTCAGGGAAAGCAACTGGATCTGATGACATTCCTTCTGAGATTTGCAAGAATAGAGGGACAAAGTAGGTAATCAAAGTCACAAAATTATTGCAGTGTTTGCGGAAGAAGAGAGAGGTTCCATGAGATATGAAAGCTACCTCCGTACGAAAGGAAAGGAAAAAGATGCAACTATATAACCACCGAAGCGTTTCGCTATTATCAATTGCTGGTAAAATACTTGCACTCGTCATTTTGAAGACATAGTAAATAATACTTTTTCCATAATCTCAATGAAGTACAACTGATATGGTCTTTGCTATGGGTGACTACATGAAAAATGTCGGAAACACACGTGGGGCTCTATGCAGTATTTGTGCACCTCACAAAGCCTCACTACAGTGAATAGGAAAGGACTTTCGAAACTCCTATGCAAAGCAGACTGCCCATATGAGATGATCATGATGATACATACGTTCCATGGTAGCATAGAAACAGAGTAACTGAGTAAGAGAAAGCGGTGATTTCTCAGCCCCGTTTTAAAAAGCAATGCAACCAAGCTTTTTGGAATTCTGATCTATAGATGTTTAGATATGTGTTCCGCGCCCTTGAAAAAATATTCATACAAATACGTTCTGGAAGCAGCGTCTTCAAATTATGTAAATTTGCCACATATGTATTAAAGCAGTCAAAACTCTGATCCGTGATCTGCTAGTTGGCGATCACTGTACCTTGTCTGCTCACAGCCTGAAGACATACAGATAATTACAGACAACCTTGCTGATGCAGCAAAGAAGTTTGCTTCATCATCAGATTGAAAAACTGAAATACTGTTTCAACCTGCAGTGATGATTGTCCCTGTCGTATCTTAAATGCATAATCTCATTTGATGCTGTAGGGATAATTCAGCGTATAGCGAAAGCAATTTCAGCTTTTGGTAGACTATCACACAGGCTTTGGAATGACAGGGTCATCATACTAAGAGGAAGATGAGCATTTATATTGCCATCTTTCTATCATCACTATTCTACGGGAGTGACTCTGTGTAGAAGGCACAAACGCCAATTAGGTTCCTTCTACACGATATGTCTTTGCCGAATATATGGTATCAGGTGGCAAGATAAAGGACCAAACACCGAAGTATTGCAATGCATTGGCAGCGAAGGTATAGAAGCAAAGCGCATTCGTAGTCAGTTGCCTTTAGCAGCATAGACGACTCTCGGGTTTCAAAAGCTATGTTCCATTGCCAACTGAAAGAGGGATATCGTCGAAACTGCCGTCCATGTCTTCAATATAGCTAAAGGCCAACCTGAACTCGAGTCATATAGACATAAAAGACTGGAAAGGTGAAGCTCATTCCGGGGGTTTGAAGAGACACATGTGTCTTGTAGCAATAACAAGCTTCAAACAGAGGCAAACAGTTGATCTGGCAGAGTGGCGCAAACTGAGGAAGATCCGCTCAGAGCTGACTCTAAGGGCAGACGTTTACAAGTGCCATACGTACGGAAAGATATGTGCATCCAGAGTAACACTGTCGTCGCATCGACGCGTCGACAAAATCTGATGTTGCCCTGATGCTCATTCATAGAAAAAGATGACAGACACCACACAGACACATACAAACACACACACATACACATATGTAATATAATATAATATAATATAATACAATACAATATTATAATCTATATAATATATTTTGATCATTTTAATTACTAAATTATTAATTATAACTCACTGTCTATTTCCGCCGGCGGAGGATGTAGTACTGCCATGAACTTAACAACGTCACTGAATTTCTTTCCGGGAAATGGAATTTCGTTGGCATTATGTTCTAGAAAGCTTGGGCTTGAAGGCAAATAAATCAGTCTTTTGTTGTCTTACCAAAAACATGTTTTTATAGAGGATATTAATTTTTATAGTTCAAAATATCACAACATTGTTTTGCTGCATATTATAAGCAATTGTTATATTATAATACTATATTATAATGCAGACAATAGTATAAAAGCTGAACTCACCCAAACATCGTCTTAAATACCGGAGACCACATTGTAAGTGTACTTTTATTGACATATATTTTCTGTTCTTCCACAAGAAAACAAATGTCAGATTCATCCCAGGGTGCTTTGTATTTTACGTACTGTTTAGTATCCGATTGTTCTGCCATGTTCGCTCCGATGAGGTACAACCCTTCAATAAGAATGTTTACATCACTTGGATAAATGCGTCCATTTGATAAATATTGGCAAATATAACTATTATGTTATATTTATATTAAATGCATAGGGTATTATATTACCTCCCATTTAATGACAGAAAAAATCTATCGCAATGTATGTGTACACTCCGCTATTTGAATGGACGCGTTGTGGCCCAGAAACACATTTACCACAAAACTGCCCTGTTGGATGCGTTGGATGCGCTATATAGAGGTATGGAACATAATCTTATTAATAAACCATGCCCTGGTATTTAAACGACATATATTAAAGATGCACTTCATAATAAAGTCTCAGAATGCAAACAACATGGGATGCAAAATTATCCCGGGAAATTACTTAAAATATTAAAACAAATAACACATTTGACACTTAGTAATGAAATAACACTAACCGGTTCCACTACAAATAAATACACAAAAGTATATCCTCAATACTGTATATCTATATATTTACAGATTATCTAGATATCCTAATGCTGGTGAGTTATATTGATCCATTTATAAGCCTCCATGTTAGCCACTATAGACCTATAATATGACTAAAATAAGTATCTATTATTGATTAGTAAAAAGACACACTGAAGTAACTGACTCTATGAAACTTTTTTGTTATTGCAAAGGGGGCAAATGAAACATGTTTACTTTGGCAATCTACAAGCGAGTGTTTTGGCCCGTTTTTCATGCATTTGTGGTGGTGTAAGACTACGCTTTTTTTTATTTAGAATCAAACTGTGAAGCCCAAACTAGAGAGGTGTAAATCTATTCGCGGGGACTTCCTCTGTCCAAAACCACGAGAGAAGCGTTCGTTTTACTGACACTTATAGGGGAGGAAGGACCATGAGCGTGTAACGATAAGTGCTTAAGTTAACTAATAAGTACCTCTGCATATTATTTCTATTGAGTCATACTTCTTCACTTCTTCAATTTTGCCTCTTGTGGTACATCAAGTAGTTCTACACGCGGTCTAGGAAGTTTCTTAAACTTGCCGGCAATGTCATTGTGACGTAGTGGTTATTTCTTTGAAAAATGGAAGTAAAGGTTTAGCAACGCGGGCACCGTTTATCAAAATAGTTGATAGGAATAATGACATATCAGGAAATTGTCAAAAAAAATTAAGTTCTGATCAGATTTTGACTGGGAATATCAGGTGATCAACGGGTCGAAGTTTAATATCACATGATCAATTATCGGGATAAAATCTAATAACGTAAAAATCGCCTAAACAATTAGCTGGATGATAGCGATCAAAACAAAATATCACGCAATCAATTTGCGGAATGATATCATTAAGCAGGATGACATCAATCACAGAAAATTATCGGGTAATCAATAAGCAGCGTGGTATTCATCATAGCAAAATATTACTTGATCAATTATCGGGATGACATTTATTACAGCAAAATACAAGGTAATGACATAACACAATAATATGTTGCGAGATCAATTATATCTGGATGATATCAATCACATATTTGTAAATTCATGAAACGTTCTGCTCCACCTACAAAGCAGGTAGAAAACGGGTTAAAGGATGTCATTAACCTTATTTCGCCACTGTAAAATGGTCCCTGAAAATAATGACTGGTTCTTGTATACAGAATTTTTCTTTGCAGTTTTGACTGTACAAAAAAGTAATTTTTGAGGCTAAAAAACTGTGCTATTATTATTAATATCAATAATAAAAGTTTTAATCTCAAAATTTAATTGACGATTCGTTAAAATATAAATATGTATCTCTATTAACATTTATCAAGTTTGTAAAATTGATTTTTTGAAATCAAAAATAATTTTTTTTTCCATTTAAAATTCAATTTTCAATTTTTTGGTAGCAAAATACAAATTAACGAGATCTACATTGATTTTTTGATATCTTTCATAATATTTTGTTGTAAAAAATAAGCACTAAATTCTTAAACGGCATTCTATAGAATAGAACATGCCATTAAGCCATATAGGAAAAACAGCACCACACTGGCACTCTGCGCAGGCTCAGTGAGCATGTCACAACCAGCTGGGCTGAAGACGCGGTACCAGTCCTCTGGAAGCTCGATACAGCAATATCGCTTATCACTCGAGTTTAAGTTAACTAAAGTGTATGCGATGCTCCGTGTGGGATCGTAAAGCCAATTGTATACGCGTGTTAAGCAGGGATCGACGTCCATTGGACAGTTGCCTACGACCAGGGAATACTGAAATAGAACACTTGGTTGTTCGCTTTTGTTGACGGACAATAAAGAATCATCGCCACCAACAGTTTGCTACACAGCAATAAAAGATCTAAAATAATCGAAACTTCTTTCAAATAAATTGCATGGACGTTGGAGAAAGGGTCGGGGTTGGGGTGTGCTGACTGCAAATGCGTCTACAGAACCGATATTGTATTTCGATTTCGAACCGCCCTTGAAAAATACTAATAAGGATGTGTTACATCTCGCCTCCCTTCACTCCCCTCCCCGCCCCAAAATATCTACATTAAAACGAGGCTCAGACCAAAATTAAATGTTGGAGACTTTGTCCCAAAATATCCCGTTCTAAGATTTGGGTTCATAAGTTTACTATAGGGTGTTTGCCTCGTTTTAAGTTTCACGAAAAATCTTACTTTCTTAAAAACATATTGCATGTTTTTAAAACCAGTGATTGGAATAATAGCTGGGCCATTTTCCAGTTCTAATTTCTCAAATAGCACTTGAAATTTCAGGGCATAAAAGAAAAACAAATATTTAGTGAGTATTGCTAAAAGAGGGGAGTCCCACTTTTATACAACACGAATTGGTAGGGTTCTAAATTCGGGTCCCCTATTCTCACCGGAGCACCAAACTACAAAGTTTATAATAAGTTAATTATAGCATTTATCACGCATGGGTGTATGTGTTACACAGTTCGCATGTTATTTGCCCTCCGTGATCACGCTCGGTGTTTCATGATGAAAAAGAGCTGTGATCAAAAACCCCTAAATCTGTAAATTCGATATTCAGCTTTGAAACGTTTAAGAAGATAACGTCTTAAAGGTTTGCTGGCAATTTGTTTCCTACAAATCACAAAAATGAAATTGGATTAAAAACAATAATCACAATACTTTTTGAAAATAAAACAAATTGTAGAAAATTGTAGAAAAAATAGCATTTCCTTAGAATATGATTGTGTCTTCCAATCGTGAAGGAAGTTAACGATATTAAGAGCGTGTCCGTCCCCCAGTCTATCCGTCTGTCTCTACGTAACTTTTGCACTCTTCATAGACTTTTCACAGAAGCATAAAAACGGGAAGGGGAATCTGGAAACGTGGTGGGGGTTCGGTCACACTCTTGTGTTTCCAGTAAGGTTCGTCTTCAATTTAACTCAATGTATATCCATAAAGCAGGCACGAAAGAGTGGGGGTGAATCAAGGGCACTTTGTGCCCAAATGTTATGATTGTTTCATGACGTCAAAGTTCAGCATGTCTTTATTTTTTATTTATTTCTGTTAGATGTCTTATCCACCTCTTGTTCAACCCACTGCCACCGATGATAACAAACTCCCCTCCTATCCATTCCCCTCAACCACCCCAACCCTCCGCTCTCCCCCTCCACCCACCTAGAAATTTGGTTCCACAAAGGAAAGCGATTCGCTACTTGCGAACCTATCTCATGGGTTATACATTCTAAATAAAATTTTCAAGTTGCATTGGATATTTGAAATCAACATCACGTGACAATTTTGATCACTAATATTCCAAAAATACATCTGCATCATTTTGGTTTTGGCAGATAATGGTGAGCGAAGTCGTCCTTTTTCAGCAACACGACAAGTCTTTATTTATGTTTTTATTTATAAAAATAGCAATTTCCTGAAACGCTGTTTTGCAGATATTTTGATCATATATTTTTTGTGTTGACAAGTGTTCACTGATTCTGAACAGGTTAGGAATAAGAATGAAGAGACTGTTTCACGACTTTTAGCTATTTACAGAGTTATATAATATCTATGTTTCAATTTCTAATTGAGTTTTAGTATAGTGCCATGAGCGGGAGGATAGAGTGTGGAAGTGGTGGTTGGCTGGGGAGGTAGTGCGATATCATGTATGTACCTTGCCTGTCTGAAATAGTAAAAAAAATTGAAAAAAAAGTTATTTTGAGGACAGTGTGATTCAAATAACTGGGGTGGGGACGGGATTTTGGAGTTGCACTCCGCCTTTGGTTAAAATAGAAGATAGTATTTATTTATTTACGGGTAGTTTGAAAAGTGATAGATACGCATGGTATGCCATTGGTATATGAGTGCCGTCCGCCTCCCTTTCCGATGCCGTGGGGATGGTGGTTGGTGTCGTAATGGGAATTCTGCACAGCAAGTGTGGAATAACATGCGCTCGGATTTCAGATAATTGAGGGAGCTTGATGGAACTCCGAATGCTCACAACCTCTCGTGATACATTTTTAATGCACAAATGCTTATTTACTGTATTCTAATATACAAAAAATTATTCCGGCTTAACAGTCATAAAATACGCGGGGAAAGGAGGTTATTCAGACGCAAGATTTTGTTTAAATAGGAGGTAATTTTCATTCAGGACTTCTCGTTTCTGACGGAATGGTTAGTGAACAGCACACAGAATGGTCCGTGAACAGCGCACAGAATGGTCCGTGAACAACACACAGAATGGTCCGTGAACAGCACACAGAATGGTCCGTGAACAGCGCACACAGTGATCAGAGAAGAACATGCATAATAATCCGTACACAACACACATAATGGTCCGTGAACAGCATACACAATAAATAGTACACAAGAAGCAAACTTCAATAAATTTACCAATAGTATTTGATAACTCCTGCAGAAAAGGAGTGTCTTAATGCTGTTTTTGACAAGGACTTTGTGTTTTGATTGGTTTATGAATTGACGGGTTTTGAGGCAGTTATTGACATAAGTGAAGGTACTTTTCGTTTTGTTATACATTTTCCAAGCAGCACAACAGATCACTTCAACGGTGCTAATTAATTTATTCAGTAAATGCACACATCCAGTTATAAGCGCGCGTGCTAGACCAATGATTTCAGGAGTGAGTACTGCACAGAGTGGCGCTGAACCAACTATAAATTAAAATCAGTCATGTGCACGCCATGTATGTGTCCCGCCATGTATTTTTGCCATCATGTATTTATCCTGCTACGTATTTGTCCCATCATGCATTTGTCCCGCCATGTATTTGTCCCATCATGCATTTGGCTGATCATGTATATATATAAGATATATTAATAGACCACGAATAATGTAAAAATAATATTATATTCTGATACTTACAGTCTAAAACCACATTAATCAACAATGTAAATGTGTTTACATTTATTTGTTTAAAATCAAAAGTTATTACTTCCATGGGTAAAAGCTTGAACATTTTTAATTTTCTCAACAGCTTTAATTTTCCTGATTATCTCAATAATTTTCTGTTATTCTACCGTACTTTATTCGCCTGGTGGATATATTTAATAATACAGAAGCAAAACTGAAATTTTGCATGATATTGCGGTGTATAAATAGAAAATGTAACTCCACTTCAGGTACAAACTGTTTTTGAATAAGCAGTAGTTCTGCTGTTAAAATGTCACAAAAAATAGTTTCTTCTGTACGATAAACAGCATTTTTACGTCACATGTTTTGTCTGATCTACTTTCTCCGGTGTTTAGATGGAACGTGGCCTTTTTATCTTTAACGATCGTACTCCCAGTTGTAATTGAAGTGACTGCCTTTGAAGAAACGGCCAGTCCCTGGAACTCCATGGTAACGGGAGGTTCCGGAGCTCGCATCCACGAACTCAGCGATGTTGTTTACGTGTTCTTGGCGATGTGCGTTGTTGTAAGGTGCAATGATGCCCTTGTCTGTTCTGGTGAAGCCGTAACCATAGCGACGAGGTTGGTGCTCGCTGTAGCTATTATCGTTGCTGGGATGCCACTTTGCCTTTGTTATGGCAACACAAGCCACAAAAACCACTATTGACGCCCTGTACATCCTCAAAAATTATGTTTCGTTGTGTTGAATTAACGAATATCATTCAAGGCTGTGTTATTGTACACTGTTAGTCCCCTGTTTCGGTCGCATTTATAGTATCTGTTGCTCCTTGGCTCGCCAACAAAGTGCCACAGCAATACAATAGTCACGACACGGCACGTCTGCCAAGCATTCAATCAATGACATACACCACACTCACTGACAACTACCAACATACAACCAACGCACCAACATAGCAATGAGAATAATTTGACTGCGACATATTGACCTTAACATGTGATAAGTCTTACACACTGTGTTTGCTTACTTGACATTAGAGTGGCATTATTTATGTTCTTTTTAATATGTTGCATTGTAATTTATACTTCTGATGTACAAACTATTGTCTTTTTTGTAAGTAAGACTATTAGATATAGTTTAACGGCACGACCATTCCATTGCGGGTTAGAGTGTGACATGGCCTTTGGTGGCTAGCTTTTGTTTCATTTTCTTTGTGCTAAATGAAATTATGTCGTTCTATCATAATTATGTGACATGTGACAAATACCAATATGGTTTAAGACGCGCTAATCTCACTGGCCATGCAGACTGAAATCAATGTCTGTCCTTGTATCCAGTCAAAAATGTCTTAGCACTTGTGTACAGCAACATGAATCAACGTTATTCTATGGGAAATACGCCCCACCACCAGAGTATGGCAATAAAAGTTAATGCGATACCAATAATTTGTGTTGTAAAGCGATATACTAGCGCACGGCACTGAACTAGCGTACAACAATACGCATCACCAGTCGTGCACAAGGATATATGGCTCAACACCAGTGTATTGAAATGTGCACCACTGCTCTACAGAGATAAGAACTACCAAGTGCGTGAGGTGATATACGGCTCAATACTAGTTTACTGCAATGCATACCACTACTGCATAGCAATATGTATGGTAAGTCGTATGGAGGGAGATACGTTTCACTACTAGAGCACGTTGATGTATACCACTAGTGTACAGTGATGCGAACCAGTGGTCCCGTACCTCGATATATGCCTTACTGCCAGTGCATGCCAATGTACTCCACTAATCTGCAATGATATGCATCACTATTCGTGTACAGTGATATACGCGTCACTACTTGTGTAATGAGTGCAGAGCAACAATGAGTTGATAACAACAGAGACCTGGTGAAATGAGCTTATAACAACACCGCCAGGTCCTCATAAAATGAGCTCACGCAAACGAAGACATCACCAGGCCTTGGTATAATCAATCGGCAATCGGACGTCTATAAAAGTTTTTTAAGCTATGATAATGCGGCCATAGATCAACATCTAATTAATGGCTTTGACTTGACATTGAATGGACTTTGATAAAGCAACATTGTTTAGCCTTGCCTCCGGTTGCATCCAAAACGTCACTCCTACGACTTCCGGCCTATCCTTTGATGCAATGTTGAAAACGCGCAGGAAA
Source organism: Protula sp. h YS-2021 (assembly GCA_949752745.1). NCBI lineage: Eukaryota > Metazoa > Annelida > Polychaeta > Sabellida > Serpulidae > Protula > Protula sp. h YS-2021. The sequence goes on along the minus strand of OX457027.1, from coordinate 101,681,464 downwards.
ACTGATGATATATAGAAGTCGACTAGAGGATGTCTGATCCATGCTGCGGACAGGTTGCTTATGTCAAATCAACGTAGAAAAAATTAGTGTTGTACAAATATTGGGGTTACAATCATCCAAGACCCTTATTATGTTATCACTCAAAGGGAATGAAAACAATAACAGATCACTTTAAAAGCTGAAAAACATGAGGATATAAACATGGAAATTTTAGAAGTGAAGTATTTTTCGTCTATTTTTGAAAACCATTCATATGACTTAACTTCATAGATATCCTGCATTAACGGATGACCTGATGGTCGATCTCTGCTCAAGATTGTTTACTTTGTAACCTATAATATTTATCTGACATTAAATAATCGATGTTTATCAAACGTCGATAGATTGACCTTGTTTCGGCTTCTAAGATCAACCAAAGTTCGGCGTGATACGTCTATCCAAGTTTAATCCAAAGTCACAATGTCTACTGGCAAAGCTATGGCAGACATACTTTTAAGCTTCAATACTAGCACTAAGTATCTAATTATCTATATAAGGCCTGTAAGTAAGTAGAGTCGTACTCATTACTCTTCCAGTATGTAGCACTAATGCAAATATGTAATTGCTCTCGTCATCACAACGTACCCTTAAGTCAGAAAACATCGCAGAAAACTGAAAAAGATATAATTTTAATATTTGTTATTATATTTGTACCAGAAATCATTAATAAAAATAGAACAACTCTCGCGTTTAACTGTGAACCTACTCTCAGCCTTGTGTATTGTTCGCGCTCGCCTCTAAACCTCGTTTTACCTGTGCTATAGGCTTCGGAAAGGCGGTAAGGTCTTACGTGTTCTCGCTTATGCGTTTTTATCATTACATTAAATTAATTTCACAAAGATACAGACAGTAAACTAAAGCCACTATTTGTCTAGGATTTCCAAAAGATCTAGTGTATACGAATGCAATTTAATACTTGAGAATAAATACATACACATACTTTCAAAAGTCGTACTCAGTCTAGACCTGCATTTGGAAGCGGTTAGTATAATATATAATTTATTCCGTAGGAGGCAGATTTACGAAAAAAAATTTCAGCGCCGATACGAAAATACGTATTTGGTCTTTAGCTTTAAGCTTGAATTCAGCTTTAAACAGAACAAAAGACAAAAGCAGAAAGCAGTTGTTTAAAGAGAGCTAAATAAGCACAATTTAAAATATATTTATTGGAGAAAAAAATGGCTAAGAACGAGTTGTAGAAAGCTTGGTAGATCTCGATCTGCCATGCTTTTTTAAGTCTATCTCTATTGCCATCCACACGTTGCCATGTGTGTCTGTGGGTAGATGGATACTTGGCCTGTTAATTGGGGCTAGGTTGCGATCCACATCCGAACAAACTGGGAAAGATCTCTCTCAGAATAATGCTCAAATAAGAAAACATTACTCCAAAATTTTCTTTTAGTATTTGTGCTGTTTCTTACTTTTTATTAAAAATGCAATTTATAAAGACTGCTGAAATCACCTAAATTTGAAAATTTAATCTAAACAATTCTGTGACCAGTTGTTCATCAGTTCAACAGATTCGTTAGCCAATTGTTAGGATACCGTTTCTTGCTTAAAACAATCCAATTTGATTTTTATCAGTTACCGGGCTTTTAAATCGCTAAATGTGGATCGAAAAGTATACAGAAAACGTCTTGGAAAACATTTGGCAGAATAATAATAATAATAATAATAATAATAATAATAATAATAATAATAATAATAATAATAATAATAATAATAATAATAAAATTAATAATAATAATAAAACAGATTACTGACTCATTTTCAGATTACTGACTCACTTTGAAAACAATTTTTTAGCAAAACTTACCTGTTTAACATTTGTATTAAGCTTGTGTTTAGCAAACAAAATTTCCAGAAGAATCTCGATGCCGAGTTCTTTAAAATGTAAGCCTTTCTCTAGTCTGTAATATTGTAACATCATATGTAATATCATAGTATCATATGTTATAGCAAAATATCATATGAAATATCATGGTATCAAATGTAAAATCACAATATCAAAAGTAATATCATAATGTCATATGTAACATCATAGTGTCATATATAATGTCATAGCTTCATATGTAATAACAAAGTATCACTTATGATATCACAATCACAAATGCAATTTCATAATGTAAAATGCAACATCATAATATCATATGTAATGTCATAGTATTAAATGTAATCTTATAGTATCATATGCAATATCACAGTAGGAAAGGTAATCTCATAGTATCAAATGTAATATCATAGTACCATATGCAATATCATAGTTTCAAAATCAGTTTCATAGAATCAAATAAAATCTCATAGCATCATATTAATTTATACCATGATAAGCCAAACTAATTGCATGAACTGATTTTTGGTTTTAAAACTCTTTTTAGGCCAAAAATCAGGCCTGCCATGGAACTTTTTTTACATTTTGCAAATTTACTATTGATCAAAATTCTTGTTTCGTTGTTCCTGTAAACTAGGCTGTAATAAAACGTTTGTTTGTCTTAACACTTTATATTTAAAATTAAAAATGCCACCACCGAAGGCACGAGTTTAACATTTTAGAACATATCTCTTCATTTAAAGGCAATTTTTAGTAGTTTTTACTATTCCAGGCAAATATTTGTACTATATATTTTTTACAGCAGGCCGAAATGTTCTGGGCACGGCCGTATCACATATTAAATTTGGTATTATCTCTATTTTCTTATAAAAGAACAAAATAGACCAGCAGCTTAGTCTACGATTAATCTGCAGTCAAGTAACAACAGATGAATATATGAATAAAATTAGATGTAAAATTTTTCCTCATCAAATTATTCACATTAAATTAAAAACCAAAAATAACGCTGTTATTATTTGTTAATAAAGCTGCAAAGTTAGAAAAAAATAGTTATGATTCCTTGGTTACATTTATGATCAAATAGGATTTATTTTATGCCAGTAAATAACTAAGATCAAATCGAGCTATAACGCAGAGCTCTATGGCAGACTGCTGTATCAGGAGGAATTCCCCACATTTCCCTTTTAGTGTAGGTATTTGATACTCGTCCGCAAGTGAGAGTACAGTAAAAACATTGTCATCTCCAAATATTCGGCAACCAGCAGAAATGCAGTACTTTTAGCTATTTATGTTAAATTATTTATGGAACAGTACGTAGAGAACGGTACATATAAAGCAGGACTTACATAGCAGTACTTTTATATAAACAGCATTTACAGAAGGGTACTGATAGGTTAATAAAGTGAATTAAAGTGATTTAATGAAAAAGCTGTTCAAGTGAGTAGTTGCACCAAAGGATTTATTACAGCCTAATTCTATTATTTTCAAGTCTAAAACCACACTATAATCTATAAAGAGCCCCACTGTTTTCAGCCCATCGATTGTTAGCCTGATCATTTAGACCATCTATAGATATCCTGACATTTTCAGGTTAACAATAGACAGCTTAGTTGTTTTAGTCATGCTGTATAACACACACATACACACACACACACACACAAAGATATTGCCATGTTGATAATGCTATGCAATTTTGTGACTTCTTATTTCGCACGGAATAAAATTAGGCTTTAAGGTAAACTAAAGTATAAATCAAAGTTAATACATTTGTACTAGTATATTCTATCACTGTTTTAGTAACTGACTTGAATAATTTTGCTATCACAAAGTTTTCCCCATTGTTTTATATAATCTTTTATTTAGGCATTATCGGGACTGAATATCCTTTAAAATAAGCATTAGCGGTCTCGATAGTTTTTGCAAGAGTTTTGTTATTTTTGATACATTTTTAGTTTTATTACTTTTTCTTGTTTATGCCTTATCCGTAAATTCGATCCATGATCACCTTAGTCAAAAGATCAATTGTTGCCAGCCCTTATCCGCATGTGTGTTTTGTGATCTCGATAGCGTAATGTCGAAGACCACTTGTCGCCATTCCTATCTGTTAGCAGACCGCTGATAAACGATCTTCCTCTTGAAAAGGCACTGTTCAACCCAAGTCTCCGAAAAACTCCTCTGTCCGTACAGGCTAATAACCAATCAAATATTCCGCAACAAACTTTATCAGTTCCCGATACCTGAGACAGGGACTGGTCATTTTAAATTAGTCACTTGCGGTTTGAATTTGAAGAAAACAACATCTAACAAGTCTAGAAGTTCAAGCACTTTCGGACAAACGAAATGTAGAAGTTAATTTGTAAATTGGATATCAAACCGACCAGAATTTAAGCTTTTGTGCCTATTTGGGATCAACGAATGCTCATTCAAAAGCTACATAAAAGCAAAGTTCATTCAGTTTCTTTAATTTAATCAATGCAACATTATTTTAAGTAATCAGTATAGTTGTTCTAATTGTGTATTATACGATGTACTGTAGAATAAGCAAAGACCTAAGTGATTACTAATCTGAAATTGTAAACTATAGCGGTCGCGAGAGTGATTATGTGAAAAACATTGTGTAAAGGTTCAGAAATAAATCTGGAAAGAAATAAACTTTAAAACATGGTTTGAATAAAAGACTAACTGCAACTTATATTGACCAGTTGTGTTTTATGTTTAACGACTCCCTTTTGGACCCCTTCTCCAAAAGAAACCACAGCATAATAGCTTTAGCTCACACCCCATAGTTCCACATAAACCTTTAGGTATGCAGCATGCACAGATTATTAGTCGTTGCTTAATGTCTTAAGTATTTATAAGCCTCCTTCATAATTTTGTTTCGAATGGATATATGTATACAATTCATCTATCTATGATTGTAAGCGCTTAGAGATTTAATAAAATAAAGTCGTTATGAAAATTATATAATAATAATAATAATAATAATAATAATAATAATATTCCTGTTTTAATAATGTTCCTGTTTTAATTGACCTACACTGGCTCCCTGTTGAGCAGAAAATTGTTTTTATTTTTTTTCATGGTCATAGTGGTTTAAATGGTTCTGCCCCCTTGGCATTTGACTCATATGATCGCTAAGTACGAGCCAATTCGTATACTTAGGTCATCCTCTAAAGATATAGCTTAAAAAAAGTAAATTTAGAATAAAATATGGTATTCGAGTTTTTCAAAAACATTCGCCTACCTGTGGAACCTCTGGATCAGGGTTGTTACAACAAAATCAGAAATAAACGTACGACATCGGGAAAATAGGTTTGGTGGCCAAAACGTGGTTGTCATATCCGGTTGTTGAAAATTCGTACAAATTTAAAAAGGAATCCAGTGAAAATTGTGAGAACAAGCAATTTGAAAATTGGCAACTTAATATTTTTAAATGCTTCCCATTTAGCCATTTTTTGGCGGGTCGCCCAAAAAAATCGCTAGAGAGCCCTAGAGAACATTCGTACAAAATGTGAAAGGAATCCGATCAAAACTGGGGGAGAAGAAGCAGTTTCAGTAAAAGCTTAATTATGTACATATAGACCACGGATGCCCCTCTGTTAATGTGATAAGATCAGCCCGACATAGTCGGCTGGTCTAAAAAGAGGTTTACTTACACGACATTGTACTACATACAGGTAGTACTGTCTGTGGAAAAAATGTAGGAAAATGTAGGTTTAATACTAAAATCCATAAAAACGGACAATAAAACGTACAAAAAAGTACAACAATGTAAAAAACGCACGAAAACCATACGTTTTGCGGAAAATGCCAAAAAACGTATGGTACTGATATAAACGTACGGTTTGGCAACCCTGCTCTTGATATCAAAATGTTGTTCTGTACCCTTTTGTTTTCACACAAAAGGGTTAAAAAATTTTTTGTTCAGGCAAACCTATTTTAGTTAATACCTTATGTCTTGTTTTAGTCTTATTTAATGTTAACGTTTTATGTATTTTTACTCTGTTTATGTTTATGGTATTAATCAGTATTATTTTCTAAAGGTTTTAGCTTTCTAGCCCTTTGAGCTGACATTGAGAAAGGGTTTCATAAATGTTTTATTATTATATATAATTATAATTCTTTCTACGCTTGGATGATGGACCGTGTATTCCATAATGGAAAATTCCCTGAGCCAGTCAACATCACCAATATAAGTCAACATAACATCGTTGTGTTCTAATCCCCTCTCTCTTCCGTTTAGTGTTCGCATTCATGCTGCAGTTTAGAGACGCAAACCTAGGTATATGCCTTCATGAAGTGATGTTGGAGTTTTCAACTTGAAACGTTTCTCGCACTAAAACGTATGGCACAGATAATGGCCTTCTGTTTGCGATGACTTGGTACTCTGCGCCCATAGCTTTGAAGAAACTCAAGCCACTATTGATAATTTTGCAGTTACGGCAAAGTGGTTTAGACTTACGATAAGCATAAAGAAGACTGAACCATTACTACCCCGAAATTACAATGGTGCTACGCTAGCTAGCATCTTTGAAAACTTTCTGCTATCTGGTTATCGTAATGCACTGATTCCTCGTCGACAAGATCATACACTGGGTATTAAAACTTAGCTTTCTGTCATCTTGCTGACCCTCTGTGGAAGAACCATGATATCACACTAACAACTAGGTTCAATGCTAACCCGGGATGAAGTGATATCTCCTTTCTGTATTGCTTTGAAACTTGAATTCCATACAGAAGGTATGCAAGTGAACTAGAAACATTTCACAATCACTGCTTACACGGAATTTGTCAAATCCACTGCCGGAGCAGACCATGAGTTCCAGCCATATATTCGCTCCTGATTAAATCCCATTTGTTCTTTGATAATCATTTATTGCACAGGGACAACGCTAGCATACCCAGGACACTATTGTAGGGACAACTGAGAGAATGTAGCAGTAATGGTGGTCGACCATGACTGCGCTTTCAAGACTCACTGAAAAATAAACTTAAGAAGTGTAGCGTAAATCCGTATAAGGATACTTGGGAAGCTGATGGTCAGCTTGGCGAGGTCAATGTCATTCTGCTGCCAAGCAATACGCAATAAAACGCATCATAAAATCCTTGAAACAGAGGAGAAACTGAGAGTCCAACAGGAGGAAGACCGAGAGGAGGAACACCCGACAATCCTTGACCATCGCAGGTAGAGTTATAGCGAATGTGGAAAGTGCCTGTCGTGTACAAGACTTTCTTGCGATGAGAGGGCTCGGAGCCGAGACGAGTATTCGTCATAATAGGCGAGAGATGCCATGCTACGTTTTGGGCCTCGAGGGAATGACACTTGTCCAATCTTCAACGCCGACAGTACAAAGTTACTCATCAACAAAAAGGGCGTTATAAAAAGTTGGGCTGAACATCTGAATTCGCTGCACAGCCATCATATCCGAGCAAGTCACTGAAAGCACGTAGCAGCTGCCAGTCCTGATAAACCTGACTCACTTCTTCATGTGACGCAGTAGCGAAGCGATTAAGCAGTTGTTCTCAGGGTAAACAATCGGACCTTATGGCATTCCTTCCGAGATTCACACAAATAGAGGGGCAGATTTGATAACCAAAGTCACAAAGTTAGTCCAGTGTTTCTGGAAGAAGAGAGAGGTTTCACAAGATCTAAAAGATGCCTCAATACAAAAGGAAAGGAAAAAGTTCCAAATGTGAAAACAGCCGAAGCGTTCCTCTATTATCGATAGCTGGTAAAATACTGTCAAAAGTTATTCTGAATCGGCTACTCCTAGGCATATTACGTAATGTTATTCTAGAATCTCAATGCAGTTTTCGCAGCATATGCAGTACAATTGATATGATCTTTGCTATGAGGCAACTGCAGGAAAAATCTCTGGAGCAAACACGAGGCTCTACACAGTAGTTGTGAATCTCACACAGGCCTTCGATGCAGTGAATAGAGGAAAGGCATATGGAAGCTCCATTCCAAAGCAGGCTGCCCACATAAGGTAGCCATGATCATACGTTCTTTCCGTTGGAATTCACTAATGGTTCGAAAGAAGACTGTCTTATTTCCCATGCTTTTTGGAATTCTATTGTTTGGATGCGTAGATGCATCCACAATCTTAACAAAAGCGTGTACAAGAGATTACGTTTTGGTGGCAGTATCTTCAGCTTACCTAATTTTTTTCCGCGAGTACTAAAATAGTCGAAACCGTGATCTGTTCATTGTCGATCACTGTACTTTGTCTGCTCACAGCCTGAAGACATACAGATAATTACAGATAAGTTTACTGATGCAGCAGATAAGTACTGTTGCAATTCAAGTAAACAATAATTATCGGTAAATTCTTCTTGTAATTTCATACTGACATTGGACTAAACTCATGGCAAAGCACGTGTATTGGAAAGAACTTTCTTATTGTGACATTAAACCGATGCCGAAAGTGTATTATTGTAGAATTATTATAGAATTATAGCTAACACAGGACACGTCAAAAATATAAAACCAGTTTTAATCTAGATTTAATACATTGCAGCAGCGTCGCTTCCATGCCATCAACTTCCTTTCATGATCAGTATTACCACTTATTGCTTGTAAGAGTATTTACGTACGTACCTCAAAAACATCCTACTGATAATCATTTTGCATACATTGACGCGTCGGCAGACCCAAATAAACAGCTCAGCATGAAAGATTATGCATCAAGCACAATTAGATTTTCCTCTTTTCTTTGTTCTCATTGGAGACGTAGATGCATATGAAATCTAACCTTTGTTTTAATCTTTTTTGTGGAAAGTTCTGTGACTTTTCTTTAACGTCTCCGGAGCAGCATTGAACAGAATAGCTACATTTAAGCTATTTGAATGTAGCTATTTGAATTTGAAAGCATGTTGTTTGATTAATTATTTATTTCAAAAATCGTCTTTTAATTTTTTAAAAAGCACGATTTCCATATAGTCAAGGTTTCTTTTGGACGATTTGGAAAACTGCATTATTTCTGTTTTAAGCACGTTTCAGTTGCTTCGTTGTGATTGTAACAGGAAATATATCCACAAATTAGACAAAAATTGTGTGATTTAATCATTGCTTTCTACTTTAGTTTTAAGGCGATTTGCGTATTGTTGTAACGGTTCTTTGCATCCGTCGAATATGTATCAAACGCCTACTCCAGACCAGGTCCCACACTCTAAACTTTCCATAGACACTTCCTCTTCGAAATCACCCATAACATTTACTTCCTGAGACAACCTTGAAAAGAATGGAAAATATCCTGTGCATAAATTGTTTATATACTACACCTTATGCTATATTTTGCTTGAGCAGTTCTATTAATATAAATAAACAGTAAATAAACTTGTAGCAATTAGACAATAGAACTAATAGACTAGCTTAAATACGAAGCAATACTATTTTTCAAAGAAAGCCACTTTAAGCATTTGAATTGCCGAAAGTAATAAATGTACAAACTAGACAAAAGCGGGTGATTTTGTCATTGTATTTTACTACAGTTTTAAGATGATCTGTGAGTTGTTTTAATGGTTCTTTGCATCTTTCGAAAATACATTCTACCCTTATTATACCGCCACCATTTGTTCCAGTGAAATTATGGCGTTATAACGAAAAAGCCTTAATTAATAAAATATTTATTGATGTTTTTGTTTTTAATAATTTAGTTTTACTTCAGCAATTACTTCAGTTTTTCATTGACAGATGCACTTTTTCTTGAAAAAGTCTAGTATTGAGTTTTGCTTTGCCTCCCGTGTTGATATGTGTTCGATGACTTGTCCCAGTTTTAAGCAAATACTTTATCATCAGAGCAGGCTTTGCTTGATGATTCTAAGTAACGCAAAACGTGTCAAATGTCTAACTGTTTCATGAAAGTTTGAACCTTTATCTGATATGCATAATGACACTCTAAATGTAATCTAGTGCGACAACAGGACGGCCACAATGCCTTTGTTCTAGCATTCATGCTCACACCGTGCACCTATTCATGCGGCTCAAGAGTTTTGCCATGGTTGTAAATGAAAGAAGTAGAGCCTTTGAATTGGGCTTCTTGTAAAAAAATCTCGTGGTAACACTGCTGGCGGTATAACGAGTGTAAATTGCACTGAAAATTGCATTTAACAAAATGCGTGGCGGATGGCGTTAAGCGAATTTGGCGGTAAAACGAGGAAATTAAATAAGAAAAAAATGGAACCAAGGATTTGATGGCGTTATAGCGAGAATGGTGGTATAACGAATGGCGGTATAACGAGGGTAGCCTGTACATCAAACGCCTACTCCAGCCCCAAACTTTCTGTTCCAAATTACCCATAATACTTGGCTGCTGAGGCAAACTTGATCAAAAGTGCAAAATATCATCCTGTATATAAATCGTTCATACACTTCACTTGGTGCTCTGCTTTGCATGATCGGTTCTATTATTACAAATGAGCAATAAATAAACAGTTATTAGAAAATAGAACCAGAAAGGATTCCCTAAGCGATATTTCAAGTAAAGTCTGGATACCAGCAATATGTAAACTGAAAATATAGCCTCAAAAAATATAGAAAAGTGTTTCCTATTACTTTCTTTACTTTTTTTACAAAGAAGAACTCCTCAAGAATACTTGTTGGATATGCTATTATACCTATACGATTCACAAATACTAATTTGCACAAAAACATACACGTACATTTATTTAAAAGCAAACATCCTTTTACTGACGATTGCTTTTTTAACAAAACAAATTGTACGACTAATAAACCATGCTGTCAAAAAGTATATTTTCAGATATGCATTCTTGTCTCGATTCTTAAGAAATGCAACATTATTCATATGCATTTACCTAAAACGTTCTTATCAGAGTGTTTTCCTAACATGTCCATATGCATTTACACAGAAAATTCTAATCAGAGTCTGCATCTAACATGTTATATAGATTTACCCAGATCTTGTTCCTGTATGCACAATGTTATTAGTTTTCTGTTATTACTACTTCTACTTCTACTATTTCTACTACTGTTACTGCTACTACAACTGCTGCTACTACTAAGGCTACCGCTACTAATACTTCTACCACTACAAAGTATGTTAAATGTGTAAGCCAAAAAAAGAGTTTGGTAAACGTTCAATTACTCAAGATATTTCGTTCTCAAGTAATCTTTTAAATATTTCGGATAATTCAACTTCCGCAAAAGTACTTTCAAACCTTGACCATAATATTGGCGCACTGATTTTCTGCAATATATCTTGAGAGAAAGGGGCTTCTGAAGCGATTTTATCAGCCATTGACGATCGCTGTCATATTTTCCGTCATTGTGAATGGGCGGATGCGCATACATATACCACGACATTGCTCGATATAAAACAGACATGTCGACACCGCACAAAAGCAATACTTTAACCATATGATACTTTTTAACCCATAAAGCACGTCGCAGGAAATCTGCGTTAAAGTATAACTTACATCCACTGTAAATGAGATACCGGACCACCCTCATATTGTTTCTTTCAATAGCTGCTTGTATGGGTGTTTTTGACGATCTTTCGTAATCTACGTCTGCGCCACATTTTATAAGAACCTTACAAGATGTCGCCATTTCACTTTTATCAACTGGCTTTGACGCCGTTAAAAGTTTATGAAGCCACATTGATTTGATGTTTCTGTTTGTATCTGTGTCTTCCATGTAACAGCAGACTAGCCACAACAACAAACTGTTTCCCGAATCAAAGATTAAATCAGTAAATGTTGAAGGTTTTATTCCTCCTTCTAAAAGAATGTGCAAAACGAACAAATGCTTTCTTTTATCAATACGCTTAAATAAGTTGCTTCCATTAACCTCTGTTGTGCTGTATAACTGTAAAGCACAATGCATAGTGTAATAACAACGATTGGTTATTGAAAATTGCAAAACTTTATGAATAATGTCTGTTCCAGTAAACCTCTCATCAATTCCAGACAAGAACATGCGCAAAAGTATTTTGTTGCTATAGTCGGACTCCAGTATAATTTCAAGGCAGATTGTGACAGCATTTTTGTACCAAATAAGCTCTTTGGAAGAATCCAGTTTGATAATGCTAAGAATTGTTCTTATTTTATTAACAGTTCTGCTATTGTTCATAAGATCTGACATCGTAAAAGCAGCCTTTACAAGAACTATCAATATTCTCAGCTGAAATTTGATATCCTGAAGGAATGCATAAGAATTTACACTGTTTCCTTCTACAGTGACACACTTCATTATGTACAGTACCTGTTTGTCGCTGACTGTTGGATTTTGCACACAATTCTGTATAACATTGATTCGTCCATAAAAACTCCATGTGACACTATACACTGTAGCATATCCATTGAACCATAGTGATTGCAGGTAAAACAAGCGAGTTCCAGGAGGTTTTCACTCTTATACCAATTAAACCTTCTGTAAGGAATAGCTAATAAGTGTTTGTATATCAGTTCGTTTTTCATGTAGCGCCAAAGGCTATTAAATGCCCTGTGGCTTTCAAAAAAATCTTTTATACAAGATCCAAAATGACTTGCGTTTAAGTGTGGGATGCGCTAAACTTTCTTCAAATGTTTCTATTTCTTTACTGAAGTTTTCGTCGCGTAAAGTAATGAGAATATTTGTCAATATATGATTCATAGAGTCCAAGTCGTTTGATAATATAAAACTAAAATAGAGATAAAACAAGAAACGTGAATTTTGTGCTTCCATGAGACTAGCTCCAGTGCTTTTCAAGGCACATTGTGTTGCATCAAGAGCACGAATTTTTTTCCTAGGCGACTCACCATCGCTTCTTTTATCGCACCACGGTAGCAATGCTGGCTTATTGTGAAGAAATATGTTTGAACGATATGCAAAGAAAAATTCTCTACCTTTTTCTTCTAACCTTTGTTTGTCTGTCATAGCAGGCAAAACAAATTCGCCATCATCAACATCACTGACGTAATCTCCATATACGTCATAATTAGAATTGGGTATGTAATGAGCACATGCTTCCTCATCATGGTACACAGACATCTTTCTTAATTTTTCGTTCAGTTATACTAAAAAGAGCACTGCCTGATTCAATATGCCTCTTGCTTCATAAGCAAGACCATTATAATACTCTCATTAACGATATTTGCATTGTTTTTATTCTCTTTTCAGGTGAGAGAGTAAAGTACAAATGTCACTTGAATTTAAATTGGTAGAAATATAAAATGCTGAAGAACATACAGGTTTCGCATATTGCACCATTTTTATATGTGAGATAATTCTTTCGTATAACATAACGCACATTTCAATAGCGGGATAATTGAGGTCATTGTATTATGCAGTAACGTATAGATCAGCTCTAGCTGTCTCTTTACTGCAGAGCCTTTGTGGAAAGCTAACACACCATAGCTCTATAAGCCAACGAGAACTTAATATGCGAATATTCATTGGGTCTGTTTCACAAAATATTGATAGGGCAATATTCTCGTGTTGGAGAGGCTTTGTGGAAAAATAATACACAATAACTCTTTTAACCGTTCAGAACTAAAGCTTATAATTATTTGATCGACTTAAGCACATCATGCCTCATCGACGTATTAAGGCATTCTAGTAACACATTATTTATTTAACGAATAATACACCTCATATTCGTGTAAAGAAAAATGAGTGTCTTGGCAAGTTAATAAGTTGTTACTTTATAAGATCGCTATAGATTTGGCCTTCATGCGGTTTAAAATGTTTTTATGCAAGAGAAGTGGGTTTGGCAGTACTTTCTTGTCTCGTCAATAAGTAATCCTTATCTCAAATAGCCAATCTATAGAGCATGGTTTCGTGCATTAAACATTTTTGTGCCTAAACACTGGGGATTCAGTACTGTTACTCAGACAAAGAAGCTACTTTTTACGTTAACTCGCTTTGTGTTTTCACATAAAAATTGTAATATTATACTGGTAAAGTGACCTGGGGAGTCATTAAATACTGTAAGAAAATTAAAGCTAATTCTAAATGCTCAACTTCCGAAAATATTATAGGCCGATTCAGAAAATGGCACAAATGGGTCCGCCCTACAATGGCAAATCCAAAGGTGGGCGTGTAGCCACCTCTTCCCTAGCCCTCCCCTGTTAAGCACAGTCGGATCAAGAAGTATGTGCATGTAACAAGTTCCTCTGTATTAATAACAAATTCTTGCGGTTTAAGTAGCGTGCTTAGGCATTGATTTGGATACAGTATAAAAAATAGCCTCTTTGAACACGGGCATTAGCTGTATAATCCTCATTATGCGACGCAGAAGTGACAAGACCGCAAGAATAATTAGAAGAGTAAGGATAAAGCATATATTGTTAAGCAATTCTATACATAAAGATATCGCTGTCACATTTGTCACTATTAACCTCACCCCCACCCCCGCCCGTCAATAAAGCTTTCCAAAAATGCATATTGTTATTGCCGCTTGACTGCACTCAGAAACTTTTGAGGGTGGGGGTGACCTCAATTAGACTCCCCAATTCAGCTGCCGTTTATGACGAAATCCCAATTGAGTGTGGATCCATATCTTGCTGAAATCTAAGTTCCTTAATCTTTTGAGCAATTTGGCCTTGACAGAAGTTTTAAATTTTATAATTTACACGTAATATCACCAAATGGGGTGTAAATAAAAATCCAGGTTTGGAAACGTTTCCTAAAGAAAAGAAATGTTACATAGGTATTGATAACAAAGACAAATTGTGTTGCGCAAGAACTTTTGTCACTGCCAAAGCTAGAATTGATGGCCAACCTCAATATGCAAGAATAAGGCAGTGTAAGGGGTTTGCAAGGTGTTTTAGCGAAAGAATTGTATGAAAAGGCTGGGGTATGTTCAAGTAAATGTGTAGAGAAGAAATTTTACCCGATTACCAAATAACTAGTTTCAAGGGAAACTGCTAACAGCATTGTTTACTCAGACCCAGAAGAAGATAAAAGCATTTAATTAAAATTTCTTCACACTTGTTTTGACATCAGCAAATTAATGCCTGCATTTTAGGTAGGGTTTATTACGGTCGTTCATGCCAGAAGGTATCTTACCACAAAGATAATCATGCGTGCAATAGTCTGTGTAAGAAATGCAAGACCAGCCATTTAATAAAAGGGTGTTCTGGGTAGCGCATAGAATTTATTTGTCAGTTGTTTGAAGTTCAGGTGTGTGGCCAAATTGTTTGTCATTATAAATTAAAGGTTTAAGATATGACCCTCTCTCTGAATGAGTACACTGAATGAATCAACAACATAATGCAACTGCGCAAGTGTCTCATTCAACACGTGGTGTTGGAAGCTGCAACACTTTGAAGAACAAAGGCTATCCTGAAAAAGAGGCCGTTCAGCTTGCTGTAAAGCAACATGGATATCACATCGAAAGTCTGCTGCCCAGCCATATCGATGCCACAAACTCCACTAGTTTCGATTACTCAGACGATGACAGTAGCTCTTTAAGTGAAGGTTCTCATGTCGACGACTCTGAAAAAGGAGTTACAAGAACATGCCTCAAGGGATTGACGAAAAGAAGAGCATACGTTATAAAGAGATAAAGATATACAAACATCAAATGTAGATTAGACTATTTTTTGCTCCAGAATAAATGGGCCGACAAAGTGAAATCTGTTCGAATAAAACGGGCTCTTTAGCAATCACTCATTAATAGAACTAGAAATTGTTTTAGATGGGGTAACTCGCGGACCAGGTTTTTTCAAACTAAATTCGTCTGTTCTAAAGGAACCTGTATACAATGAACAAATGAGGGAAATAATAGATCGTGAATGGAAGGCAGCAGAAACAATAGCTGATATAGCTTTAAGATTTGACAGGTTAAAACACAAAATTGTTGAGTTTTCAATTATGTATTGCAAAAATAGGGCAAGAAAATGTAGAAAAAAAGAAACGGAGCTTATGAAGCTACTAGAAGACACTGATAAAAAGATATGCGCTGAAGGGCTACAGAGGCCGAAATTGTTTCTATTGCTGAATGTAAGGAAGAGCTAGAAAAGCTCAACGAAGGCAAAGTCCGAGGGGCATGGTTGCGATCACGCGTACAATATATAGAAGAGAACGAAAGGAGCACGCCTCACTTTTATAATAAGGCAAAAATTATTTTTGAGAAAAAGACTATCTGCAGACTTATGTGCGAAAGTCTCGAAGTTGCGGAGCCAAACTCTATCCTTAAAGAAATACACAAATTTTATTCAGCACTGTATGCCTCCTCTGTCCATCTTGAGGGTAACGATATTCGAAAAAAGGTTCTTGAAGCAGGAGAAATTAAACCCTTCACTGAAGCTCAAAAACGAAGCGGTGAAGGAGATATCACAGCGGCTGAATGTTTTGAAGCCCTTCGCCGCTTCAAACCAAACAAATCACCGGGATGCGATGGGCTGACACCAGAATTTTACAAGGAATTCTTGGATATTTTGGGGCCGAAACTAGTTGAGGCGCTAAATTTTAGCAAACGTAAAGGGGAGTTCTCGACATCACAAAAAAGAGGCGTTATTACCCTTTTAGAGAAAAAGGCAAAGTCAGCAATTTTTTAAAGAACTAGAGGCCTGTTTCTTTGCTTAACACCGACTATAAAATTCTAACCAAATGTTTGGCGATCAGACTTGAAAAACATATTTCGAGCGTTATTCATAGTGACCAAGCAGGATTTATAAAGGGTAGATTTATTGGGGAAAACATCAGATTCATTGAAGACCTAATTGAACTCTGCGATCTGCAAAATAAAACCGGCATACTGTTGCAGCTTGATTTTGAAAAGGCCTTTGACTGGGTGGAGTGGACTTTTCTATTCACGGTACTAGAAAGGTTCTACTTAGGTAAAGACTTTATTTCCTGGGCCAAATGCTGCTATAAAAATATTTGCAGTTGTGTTTGCAACGGTGGCTTTACAACAGATTGGTTCGAATTACACAGAGGCCTGAGGCAAAGGTGTCCGCTCTCGTCTTTTCTATTTCTCCTGAGTATAGAAATTATAGGTGGAATGATTAGGCAGGATAAGGACATAGATGGGTTGAGATAGGAAAACGGAAACATAAGCTAAAGCAATATTGCAGATGATTGTACATGCTCGCTTAGAAATACGCGTTCTGTCTTAAAACTAATAGAAACTATACGAGCGTTCTTGGGTTTTTCTGGTCTAAAGCTAAATATTGATAAGTCTGTTCTTTACTGGTTAGGCCCGTGGAGATACAAAAGAACTACAATTGCGGGTATGAAGGTAGAGACTGATACCTTCGAACTTCTAGATGTACATGTGCGAACGAATAATGAAGAAAAACTAAAAAAGAATGTTGACTCAAAAATTAAAAAAAAAATGACAAATGTCCTCCACGAATGGTCTCAAAGAGACCTAAGTTTGTGTGGAAAAATGCTGGTGGCAAAAACCTTTGGTATCTCCAACCTAATTTATCATATGACAATGCTACATATTGAAGAGAAAAGAATTTCTAAAATCTAGTCTGAATTAAACAAATTTGTCTGGAACTATAAACCCCCTAAAGTAAAACACTTGGTATTGATTGAAGGTCCGGAGGAAAGTTTTCTAAATGCCATAGATGTTGAATCACAAAGTAAAGCGTTAAAACTGACCTGGTTGAAACGAATCCTTCAAGGGGTGGGCTGGAATGACATAGTCAATAGATATTTCAACTCTATTGGTGGGTTGCTTTTTTTGCTTAGATATCGACAAACTAGGTTGGCTGCCCACATTTTATAAGAAAATGTTACTGCATGCCAAAGAAATCCTAAAAGCAGACAACGCCGAATATGTCATTTGGAATAACAAAAATATTCTGATTAACGGCAAAAGCATTTTTTACAAGGAATGGTTCGATAAAGGTGTGGTGCTCATTCACGACCTGTGTGACAAGGAAGGAAAATTCCTCACCTATCAACAATTTGCAGACAAATATACCATAAACGATATATAACCGTCAACGGTTATATATAACGGTCAATAACTTATTTAAAACAATTGACGGTAAAACTATAAACATTACGAAGGTGAAAGGCAAACAATTTGCAATGTTTTTCACCTCTGTAAAGAGAAGCCCTGCAACAGCTATGTTAAAGTGGCATACATCGCACCAGATAAGTAATGACGTTTTTTACAGGAATATCCCACTTGCAAAAAAAAGTACGACAGAAACTAAACTAATTTCTTTCCAGTTTAAATTAGTGCATAACATTGTTGGTTGTGGAGAAAATCTCTTCCGGTGGAAAGTAAAAAATTCCGCAAACTGCGAATACTGCCAAATTGGTGTGAAAGATACGCTAGTTCACGCCCTAATTGATTGTGGGTATACACAAAAGTGGGTGGAGGAGATATTTTTGATTTTGGATATTTCTGACAAATTACAGCACATCTCTACCATAAAAGACTTTCTTTTTGGGGTAGAAGATCTTTCTCTAAATTTTATCATTCTGATAGTAACATTTGAGATATTTTGCCGTAGGGGCAGAAAAGAAAATGTAGTTCCTTCAGTTGTAGCTCGTAAAATTTACCAACGTGTGCTTACCGAAAAAAGCGTTTATCCCAACAAACGTTTAGAAGCAAATGGTCACCGTATAATCCTATAGTGGAAAAAAGCCTTCTTTATAAAAAGTCAATATTAACGTGAAATAGTAAACTACAGTTGGCTGCAACCATTCTTCTGTTACAAGCAACCAAAAAATTGTGTATTGTGCGTATGTGTGTGGGTACTGTGTATGTGTAGGTGTAGGAGTGAGTGTGTGCGTATGTGTGTATGTTGTCACATCGTAACTGTGTCCTCATAGAATTTGTTCAGTGAGCGTTTTGAACCCTGCGGTAGACCACCGTCTATTGACAGGCACCTAAGGCCAGTGAAATGGATGCCGCCGTGGGAAGTCATTTTGAGGATAAGTTATATTATGCTTTATATATGCTTTTTGTGTGGTGTCTTCTGTACATTTATATCAATGTGATAAGCAAATAAAAAAAGCTTTAAAGATATGAATATTTCACGACCTTATAAAGTATACCAGTTTGTGAAGAAGGATGGCAAGTTTGATCTCAGCCTTTATAAATTAGACAAAGGATTCAACGGCAAGAACCATACAGTTTAGAGGCACCAAATAGACGGAACTTTACACGAACTCCTATTGTTGCTGCTGGAAAAACTTATCAATGATCAGCTGACCTTGTGGATATGATAAAATTTTCAAAGGATAGTGGTGGCTTTAGGGTTGTGTTTAAAAAACCCTAAATATACAAGGCTGAGCAGCCTGAAGAGTGAAAATGAGCTTCTGTCCAAAATATACCGCTATTTTTCCTGAACGCTTTTAAGTTTATTTACCAACTGCAGAGTTTTGATTATGGGTATGCTGACACCTTGCATGAAGCAACAGATATTTCTTCTGCTAATGTCAACAAAAATAACAAGGAAGAAGTGCGGCTAGCCTTGTACTCTAATAGACTACAAAAGGACACTAGAAAGTCGAGATACAGAGTCAAGTCCGGCACCAAAGTTTGCATTACACATCTCAGAGATGTATTTACTCAGGAAAACGATCAAAGATGGACGGAGAAAATCTTTGCTATAGATGTTTTCGAAGAGGAATCATGCCTATTTATAGACTTAAAGGCTTTAACAGCGAGCACATGAAGGAAAGCTTTTATCAGTCAGAACTCCAAAGAGTTGACTTGAAAGATAATGAGCTATTTAATTGAGAAAATTATGAAAGAAAGGGGTAGCGAGGAAAATAAAGAATACTTTATCAAGTGACTTTACTGGCCTAAGAAATTTAACAGTTGGATTAGAGCTGCTAATGTCGAGCGTGTGTAGAAAGACTGTAAATAGACTATTACTGTATACATTGTATATAGTTTTACTCATTGATATTATAATATGCACACTGTATAACGATAGATAATATTAATTATGTGCATTATAAACTACCTATACGATATGTATTATGCACTATAAATAGGAAGAAAGTAGCTGTTGTCAACATTATTGTTGAAATATGGACGCCTTTCAAAGATATAATTGTATCATCAAACTTGAAATACGTGACATAATCAAAACAATGTTTTAGGTTTCATCTGCCTCTGCCATGGTGTTTGCTCACCTGTAAGGCTTCAATGCTACCTCAGCATCCTTCATTAGCCGTGCGTATGCTTAAAGGCAGCAACTCATAGGCCATAGAGCCAAGTTGTGTGTGTCTTTATCAATCACTGTAGGTATGCAAAATATTTGCGTAGACTGTGAAATACATACGGGTTGTGCCATTGTGTCAGGTCGTGTGTGTGCTTAATATTAACCAAATATTCACATGACAGGGCCATAGAGTTGGGTAATGTGTGTTTATCATTCACCGAAATGGTGCATAATCGTTTCATAGATTGTGGCATTCATACGGCTGGACCATAGTGTCAGGTTGTGTGTTTGTGCTTAACAATCACCAAACATTCACATGACTGGGCCATAGGGTCAGGTTATGTTGTATTTATCATTCATCGTGCAGACTGATGTTCCTGGGCCAAAGTCGAATATTGTTTCACTCTCGCCATTTTTGTCACTCTCTTTAATCACATTGTTTGGTTTTACTATTGTGATCTGAAATGCCGTCTGTGCCTTAACTATATCGTCAGAGGAGTTTATTAAGTGATAGAGGGGATTGGATGGTGCTCGATGAGAGTCAGTACAAATACATACTCTTTGTAGTACTGCAGGGGGTCAGGGTCCCGCCACTCAAATCTTGCCTCGGTAAAAGATAAAACAATTATATGTCCTTTGTGCCATATCCACACATAGACTACTTAGATACTATTAACGTCTCTTATTTTCTGAAAGCTGTCTTTTTTTAATGGTCAAATGTAAAGAACTGGGCAAACTGGGCAAAACTGAATATTGACATAGGCCGTTGAATATCAACCATGATGATGATAAATTTTTTAATAAACTTGACCAACATTCGTACACAAGAGTCATCAAAGTATTGCAGTCTTTCTCATCATTAAAATGTATATCTTTTCTTTATTATTTATTCTAATGAAAAAAATTTTTTTTTTAAATTTTAACTGCGTTATCTCATGAATTTCTTGCCAGTTAGCACCCCCTCATATAGCCCACGTCGGCTATGCGTGAGACATCCTATGTTCCCACGTCGGCAATGCGTAAGCTTTTCGTGGGTTGTCTGATGCAATTGCGTGGGCGCTTGGCGATTTTGAAACACGTTCCGACGTATACCCCACATGGGCTGTCCGACGTTGGCTATACATAGGCTGTCCCACATTGACAATACATGGAACAGCCCACTTATAACCAAAGTAGGTTTTAGGTGGGATGTCCCACAAAATTACGTGGGCGTTTGGCGATTTTGAAACACGTTCCGACGCATAGCCCACGTGGGCTGTCCCACGTGGGCTATGCTTGAAACAGCAAACGTTCCAAAATAAATTTGTAACTATTCATAACATCCCATTTAACATCTCGCCTGACTATTACTTTAACCATTGACCATTAATCTTTCAAACTACACAACAACCCACCATTCTGCTTTTGTTCAGCAACTGACGCGTCGACCTTACCTCTACGCCACGGGGGATCCATGTAATAATCAATGCTATTCTTCCCCCAAAAGCTTCTCGTCCTCAGCAGTTTATTTTTTACAGTGTCGACTTTGTTAACTGTTTGCTGTTTATTTTTATAATTATTTGTTGAACAAAAATCGTTGTGTTCTGCTTTTATACTGGGTATTTGCTTATATGGACTATCATTTAGATATTTTAGATATAACAAAAATATTCAAAATCAAATGAATGTCTAAATTCAACATTAGATTTTGCAGTTATATATTAAAATCATAAATAGCATCTGAATTTTGGTCAAAAATTGTATTTAGTTTATATGGTTTTCCATGACGGTCCAAAACGCAACATCCAATAATATTGATTTTTCATAATGCTCCAGTGCAAAACGTTGGGTTTGCGTGGGAGCAAGAGGGGTCATCCGACAGTGGGACATCCCACATAATGCCCACTTGAAGCCGACGTTGGACAGCCGACGTGGGCTACACATGGGCTGTCCCACGAAGGTTATACGTTGAAGTAAGAGGGGGCGTCCGGCAGTGGGACATCCCACACAATGTCCACTTGGAGCCGACGTATGACAACCGAGGTGGGCTACACATGGGCTGTCCCATGACGGTTATATACGTGGGAGTAAGAGGGGGCGTCCAACAGTGGGACATCTCACATAATGCCCACTTGAAGCCGACGTATGACAGCCGACGTGGACTACACGTAGGCTGTCCAACGAAGGTTATACGAGGGAGTAAGAGGGGGTGTCCGACAGTGGGACATCCCATATAAAGCCCACGTATAGCCGACGTTGGACAGCCGACGTTGGCCATACGTGGATTGTCCCACGTAGGGTATACGTGGAAGAAAGAGGGCACGTCCCACCGTTGGACATCCCTCTTGATGCCGACGTATAGCCGACGTTGAATGTACCTCTTGGGCGATACGTGGGCTGTCCCATGTCGGCTATATCTGGGCATTAGGTGGGACAAAGTGTAACTGGGACATCGCCCACATGTATCCGATGTAGAACGTCCCACGTCCCACATCCCACGTAAAGCCAACAAGTAGATAGAAAAGGCCGGTTCTGCGCCACTTGATGACGTCATACTGTCTGGACCGGAAGTGACGTCATAGGCGTAACCAAGGCGTAACCATGGTGATAATGACGTCATCAGTCACGTGACCAATGAAAAGCCAATGAGATCAATGAAGACAATGAAGCCCCGACCACTTTCTGTCTATCATACTGTCTGGACCACTTGATGACGTCATACTGTCTGGAAGTGACGTCATACTGTCTGGATCGGAAGTGTTGTCTGGACCGGAAGTGTTGTCTGGACCGGAAGTGTTGTCTGGACCGGAAGTGAGGTCACGATAAGCGTTAGAATAGGCGCGGCCATCCATGACGTCATAATGAGGTGATAATGAGGTGATAATGAGGTGATAATGAGGTGATAATGAGGTGATAATGAGGTGATAATGAGGTCATAATGAGGTCATAATGAGGTCATAATGAGGTCATAATGACGTCATGCTGTGTGGCGGCTTCCTAGGGTTTCAGTCGATGATCGTCGAAGTCAATGAAGTCAAGCTTTCATTTCCGAAGTCAATCGACAACAGACCCTAAAAAGTGATGACCTCCCCCCCCCCCCCCCCCCTCGAAATTGTGATTTTTGCATATTTATCCGTTTCAGACGATTCTGAACATTTTTCATTTTTTGGGTCGACCGACCCCCCCCCCCCCCCCCCCCGCCTCGAAATTGTGATTTTTGCATATTTATCCGTTTCAGACGATTCTGAACATTTTTCTTTCTTTTTTGGGTCGACCGACCCCCCCCCCTCGAAATTGTGATTTTTGCATATTTATCCGTTTCAGACGATTCTGAACATTTTTCATTTTTTTGGGTCGACCGACCCCCCCCCCCCCCCCCTAGGCGAGCAACATTCTGTCAAGTCAGCTTCAGTTCCATCAGAGGGGTATATAAGGGATGAGCATCCAGCAGTGACAGTCATTTCGGTGAGTGGAGCAAGGAAGCAATTGAATCACATCAGATCCAGGGATGGCATCCAGTGACAACTTTTTCGGTAAGTGTTTATTGAAACTTTATAAATAAAAAGTGAACTTTGTAAACAAACTTTGTAAACAAACTTTGTAAACAAACTTTAGTTAATTGCATAATTGAAACTTTGTAAACAAACTTTGTAAACAAACTGTGTAAACAAACTTTATAAACAAACTTTTTAAACAAACTTTAGTTATTTACATAATTAAAACTTTGTAAACAAAATTTGTAAACAAACTTTGTAAACAAACTTTCTAAACAAACTTTATAATAAAATTTGTAAACAAACTTTGTAAACAAACTTTATAAACAAAATTTGTAAACAAACTTTGTAAACAAACTTTGTAAACAAACTTTATAAACAAAATTTGTAAACAAACTTTATAAACAAAATTTGTAAGCAAACTTTGTAAACAAACTTGACTTATTTACATAATTGAAAATTTGTAAACAAACTTTGTAAACAAACTTTGTAAATAAACTTTGTAAACAAACTTTGTAAACAAACTTTGGTTATTTTCTTAATTGAAACTTTGTAAAGCAATACCTTTCGTTATACTTAGTCGATTTATATGAAAATTTCACCATTTGATTCAGTTTTATGTAAAGTTTTGTTATAAAGTAGTCATAGGCTATTTGCGCAGCTGGCTGTATGCATTTTTACCACCATTTTAATTTAAAATTGTGATAACTTTCGTTATAGTTGACTGAAAATTTCACCACTACAGTGCTTCTTCGCGGATGAATACCATTTGGCAGACCATTTAACTTCACCGCTAGATGTCTCTGCTGTGCAGCAGTACAACTGTAAGTGAAACATTCATATACACAAGTAAAATTCTGCTGAGTCAGCAATTTTAACAATTTTGAGCAAGTTTGAAAGGTTACACACCATATTTTGATTACATGGAAGTAGCATAAAAGCATGAGTGAAACATGTCAACTAGTCAACTAGTGATACATTCTGCTGAGTTAACACACCATTGAAGTGGTATAAAAGGAAGAGTGAAACGTATATTTTACTTCATTTCAGTTCTAGCAACAACGATGGCAACAGTCTACTGTCATGAATGCGATGTGACATTTCCATCTCTGGAATTGTTCGTGACACACACATGCAAACCAGCTAGGATGAAACGTGCTCATGAAGAGCTTGTTGAGCAGATTGAAGCCAAGAGACAAAAGACGTTACAAGATGGTGTTGACAGACCTGATCCAGTCCTCTGCTGTAAATGCGCCAAGATATTTTCATCTTTGGATGCATTTGAGACACATGCATGTGCTGAGATGGAAAATGTGTCTCATGAAGAACAAAGAAAGAAAGAGACAGGACAAGTAGGCAGAGGCAGAAGAGTGAGTCTTGGTGAAAACGCGCAGGAAAGACGGTTTGAGCCTGAAGATGGATCAGATTTGCTACTTGAAATGCGACAACAAGAGAACCGGATTAAGAGACATTTGCTAGAAACGTTAAATCATGGCATGAAATGGTACATTGTGGTACATGCACGCTTCAAGAAAATGACACCAAATGCTGAAGGCGTGATGGTAGAACAGGTGGATAATGCCTTCATCAGTAGTCCGACATATGCAGCATACAATCCAACGGATATTGAGAAGGACTTACCAGAAGCCTATAAAGAATTGTTTACCAGGTTTGATGAACATGAGCGACAAGGCTCTGGTTGGGTGTTGGATAACATATTATTCATTGAAGTACATACAGCTACGTCAGCGCCTCTGGAAGCGAGCAGTTTTATCCCACTGCCGAAGAAAGTAAAGAATACATTAAGTGTGTTAAACATTCAGAATAAAGACAACAAGTGCTTCTTATGGTCTGTATTGGCTCACCTTCACCCTCAAGATCGTCATCAACACCCATATCGCGTGAGTCATTACACACCATTTGAGAACGAATTGAAGGTAGAAGGCATGACATTTCCCACACCGATTACAGACATTCCAAAGTTTGAAAAGGAGAATGATGTGTCCATCAACGTGTTTGGATATGAACATGATGTCGTTGTTCCCATACAACTCAGTCGAAACACCAGCGCCAGAGAAATCAACTTGCTTTTGATTAGCAATGACAAGACAAGACATTACTGCCTCATCAAGAATTTCAGCAGACTGATGGCTTATCGATCAAACCATCAGCATGCAGCATTTTATTGTTTCAACTGTCTTCACGGGTTTAAGCGGCAAGATCTGTTAGACAAGCATCGTGAAGTGTGTGGCAAGCATGGCGCACAACGTTTATCATTCTCCAAGGAACCCTTCATCAAGTTCAAGAATGTAGCCAAACAACAGCGAGCGCCGTTTGTCATTTATGCAGACTTTGAATTTTCACGAAAAAACATGAAGGAGACAAGTATCAGCATCATCGTCCAAACAGCTTTGCCTATGTGGTTGTCAGCCAGTATGATACACGTGCTCCAGTCGTATATCGAGGAGACAATGCTGTGAAAGTCTTTTTAGACCATATGGTGAATGAACGTGATCGTATTGTGCATGGTTTACAACAGAAAAAGAAAATGGTGATGACTCATGAAGATGAAGATCATTATAAGAACGCCACAAATTGTTACATTTGTCATGAGCCTCTAGGAGCAGATCGTGTGAGAGATCATGACCATATCAATGGCAAATACCGCGGAGCTGCACAAAGTCAATGCAATTTACAATTCCGATTTCGAAAGGATAAGCAGGGAGATAAAGATTCTTTCATCATTCCTGTCTTTTTCCACAATTTACGAGGCTACGACAGCCATTTGATCATGGAAGAAATTGGAAAGTTCAAAAATGAGACAATTACAGTCATTCCCAACACCGTTGAGAAATATATTGCATTCACCATGAGCAATCTGAAATTTACAGACAGTTATCAATTCATGAGTACTTCTCTACAGAAGTTGGTATCCAACCTGGCGGCAGAAGGGAAAGACAACTTTTATAACATGACGTCACACATTCACGATAGCGACCAACAAGATTTACTGTTGAGAAAGGGAGTGTACCCTTATGATTACGTGGATGAACCATCCAAGTTTGCTGAAACACAACTACCGTCCAAGGACAAGTTTTACAGTCTGCTCAGTGAAGAAGACATTAGCGATGAGGATTATGCGCATGCGCAGAAGGTGTGGGAGACATTCCACTGTACTACATTTGGCGAATACCATGACCTGTACCTGAAATCAGATGTGTTGCTGCTGGCTGACGTGTTTGAAAACTTCCGTCACGTATGTCTCAACACGTATGAATTGGATCCTGCTCACTACTATACAGCGCCAGGACTGTCGTGGGATGCCATGTTGAAAGCGACAAAGGTGAAATTGGAATTGATCAACGACATTGACATGTACCAAATGGTTGAACAAGGCCTACGTGGAGGAATATCTGTCATCACACACAAGTATGCGAAAGCAAATAACCCCTACGTAGCAGATTACGATCCCACGAAAACGACCAACTACTTGACGTACCTGGATGCAAACAACTTGTATGGCTGGGCCATGTCGCAAAGCATGCCGGAAAGTGGATTTATGTGGGTGAGCGAGCCGGAATCCATTGACTTTATGGATGTGGATGAAGATGACGAGATTGGATACATTTTAGAAGTGGATTTGGAATACCCATATTCAATCCATGATCGTCATAATCACTATCCAGTGGCTCCAGAACGGAAATGTGTGAAAGTGGGAGAATTGTCAAAACATAGTCAGAAGCTACGGAAAGATCTAAACATGAAAGGCAAACCTAGTGAAAAGCTCATTCCCAACCTGTGTGACAAGAAGAAATATGTACTTCATTATAGAAATTTACAGCAATATGTCTCACTAGGATTGAAAGTCACGAAGGTGCACCGTGCCATCATGTTTGCACAGAGCAAATGGTTGGAGAAATACATCTCCTTGAACACGGAAAAGAGAAAGTTGGCCAAGAACCCGTTTGAGAAAGACTTCTTCAAATTGATGAACAACTCTGTGTTTGGCAAAACCATGGAAAATGTGAGAAGGCGCATGAATGTGGAACTCGTTCACCAGGAAAAGCGGTTCAAGAAACTTGTGGCCAAACCTTCCTTCCACAAATTTAGAATTTTCAACGAAGATTTAACCGCGGTACATTTGCGCAAAGTGGATCTGCTTCTGGATAAACCCATTCAAGTTGGTTTCACCATTCTCGACCTCAGCAAGGTGCTCATGTTCCACTTTCATTACAACTACATCATGACCAAGTATCCCGACGCCAAGCTGTTGTTCAGCGACACCGACAGTCTATGTTATGACATAGAAACGGAAGATATCTACAAAGACATGCAGGAAGATGCCGACTTGTTCGACACAAGTGACTATCCCCCAGATCATTTCCTGCATTCCAACGTGAACAAGAAAGTGCTTGGGAAAATGAAAGATGAGACGGCGGGTATTCCCATAGAAGAGTTTGTTGGACTTCGACCGAAAATGTATAGTATGATGTATGGTGGGAAAGAAAAACGTACGGCTAAAGGCATTACTCGCGCGTGTCAAAGACGTATGAAACATCACCAGTATAGAGACAGTTTGTTCAACCAAACGCAAACGATAACCACAGGGCACATCATTCGAAGTCATGACCACCAGATCTTCTCGGAGAAGTTGAGGAAAGTGGCTCTCTCTCCTTTTGATGACAAGCGATATGTGATGAGTGATGGCTATTCCACTTTGGCGCATGGGCATTACAGTATATAAGGGACACTTCAACTTTAGAGTCAGTTGAGGTGTGAACACTGAAGCGTCAACATGAATCGGAAAAGATCTGCAACAACGGATATGGATACTCTTGCTGATACAGTCAAAGACATGAATGTGAAACATCCTGACAATACCATCAAGAAATTAAAAGTGGAGATAGCACCAACACCACAGTCGTGGGATGGAATGCTTTCTCTAGGCAATGGAAAGTATATCAAGATTATGAAACAAAGTAATGAAGGTGTGGTGAACATTCGCAAATACCTCAGAGATAAGGGGACTGGAAAAAACCGTCCAACGAAAAAGGGAATTTTGCTGACAATATCTGAATGGAAAATGCTGAAGAAGCAGGTGAAAGAAGTGGATAAAAGGCTTCGTAGACAAGACGACAAGTCATAACAAGGTAACAATCATGAATGCACTCATGCTGAACGGTGGTGTTTACCTTACTGTCAATGAGAGGAATGAAGTGATACTAGATTCTAAGACAAGTTATCATCGGTTTAAACCTGAAGTGTGGAAATACTTTAAAAACATACCGCTTGAACCTGGGTTTAAACGTAGACTTGAAAATAAAGTGGAAGTGACGGTAGCTGAATATGATTCTAAGATACGTGTGACATTCTGTAGAAATCTTTTACAGGATTATCCAAAGGATTATAAGGGAGTTGTGCCAGATACACCATATACAGATTTGATCTTCTTTGATATCAAGAACTGGCACGCAACCTTACGATTCCTAGAAGCGATACAACATCCGCTGTTCAACATCATCCGAGTATAAAAGATGGAAGACTATGTGTTGGATTATGAACCCATTACATATGGATTCTCATACATGAGAAACTTATGTGATGACATTGTGCTACGACATTTTGGACAGTATCTCGTTCTATCACTTGATGACCAATCCGTGTTGAAGGATCATCTAGACAAGTTGAGAATACCCGGCTTTCTGCTTCACCTTTCAAATGAATTAGAAGTGCGTGTGATTCAGAACTGTCTAGACGTGTTTGTACAATTTCGCAAACATGACGAGCTTACAGAACACTACGACTACATCACCCTCAACACAGTGGAATGGAACGCGCTGTTACAAGCATTGGATTGGGAAGACCCTTGTGCTTGAATTCAAAGAGCATGGAATACAACTCAAGCGGGGTACCAAATTCATTGAGCTGACACAACCTATGCGTGTGATGGACATTGACTTAGAAGAAGGATATGCACTTAAACTGTCTGAACATGAAACTGTGAAAGTGATAAAGTTTGGTGATGTGTGTTATGTGAGCTTTCATAGCATTTACAAACACGGGTATAATGTCTGATGAATGGCATGCATTGATGAATGTATTGAAAAATGAATGTGTTTGTAAATAAAAAGTTTGTAAATAGTGTAAATAGACTTTGTAGTAAAGAGTTTGTAAATAGTGTAAATAGACTTTGTAAACTTTGTAAATAGAATTTGTAAATAGAATTTGTAAATAGAATTTGTAAATAGTGTAAATAGCGTTTGTAGTTAAGAATTTGTAAATAGTGTAAATAGACTTTGTAAATAGAACAGAATAAACAAGACTGTTTGAAAACTTGGTTTGTTTTATTTAACAACAACAACTTAACTAATAAAACAACAACAACAACTTAACTACAACTTAACTAATATAACAACAACAACATTAATAAAACAATGGTTTATAATGTCTATATACAAAATCCTTTACAATAAAATCACCATCCTTTCTTTTTAATATATTCACAATATCAAACATACTCTGACCTCGAGCTCTATGTAATATATAATATACACAATAAAAACCACATGATGATGATATTGGCGTTTGTAATGAGATAGAATTATACATATAGTCATTTCTTAAAAATATGTCTAAACGATCATCGAGAGGGAATAGTCCATAAGAGTCAAAATATTCCACAGGGTCTTTATCATAATACACTGCCACCCAATGTTCTCCTGGTTCATCTTGATCGTCTGTGTTGATCACATAGGCGCCGCGTTGTAAAGACGGTAACTGATCCATGGCAAACACGCCTTGAAACAAGTCTTTGGTCATGACATCACGACTCAATATGGCATCAATCTGCTTTGTGTTCATGACTGGTAGTCGAATTGGATGCTGCGATTTGCACTTATTTCAATAATGTTGTCAAATTCAGCATAGACAATGACATTGATGGTAGGTTGCAAAGCCGTAGCAAAGTTCATTTCTAGCCGCAAATTCCCATGCTTGATCAGGGGGAAATGATCATCGCCATCATAATCCGGTGTTAAGTCAAACGAAAATAAAGCATAACCTCTAGGCCAATCTTCCCGTTTTATAATGGAACTTTTCTCACCATTCAATCGATCAAACGATTTGTAAAGCGTTTCAAAAGCGTTCAGGTATTTGTTCTGTGTAATGTCAAGCTTGAGAGGTTTGGATAGAACTGGTTCACCATCCGTGTACAGTTGCATATAGTCCAGATCAAAATGTTTGAAATCATATGGATTCCTCAATACTGATCCACCAAAAGCTTCATTATGAACCAGACCAATGACAATACGATTTGGTAATTGACCCAAAAAGATGTTATCTTTCACAAAAGACTGAAATCCTGCTGGAATAGCTAAGACTTTACATTCTTTTCTAGTGATGATGACCTTGGCAGGACTTTTCATCAATGCATCTGTATGTCCTAACTGAATACCTGGACTCACCCTCACTTTGCGAATGGTTAAAAATGCCTCTTTCACTTCTACCTTATAGGTATTATCTACAGCCATCAATACATAGTCATCTTTTTGTCTATGGAAACGCAATTTCAAACTGATACCATTCGGAAGATAACGATCCTGCTCAAACAAATCTATCCTTAAACCACCTGTGAGCATAACATCACGGCTAAGACGTGTATGCAAATAACGATGATGTAAGCCATTGTTTCCTTGCTCAGCCAAGTCACCGCCGTCAGCATTGACATGAAACCCGGATACATATCGTTCATGATTAGGTCTTTTCACCTCATGACTATTCATTGACCCAGCAGTATCCTTGTACATGAGACGCATAGAGCGCTCAGAATGCAGACTTTCTTCCGAGTCATGGATGAGATGAGAGATAATGCTGGTATAACCATGAGTATTGTTACTATGCGAAACGAAACGATCATTCAGAAACAATTCAATATTAGACCATAACCCATTAAACACATCATTGATGCAAGAGACATTATCATCTGCGCCACACTCTGTTCCATCGGCCTTGACAATGCGACATACAATATGGAGTTTACTGTTCTTTAAATCCAGATATTCTTCTGTACTCGCAGGAATGTAGAATTCTATCGGAGCGCCTTCTCTAATGCTTGTAAGTGGTTGATAGTCAACATTATAACTTTTCTCTACAGCAGTTTGCGTTGGTGGTACGTGAAACCATTCCAATGGAGAAAGACTACATTTACACGAATGATTATGAATGAGAGACATGATTTCAAAAGATATCTTTGCGATATTTTGATGTTATCCGTCTGGCTGTTTTTCGTCTTCTGGCACGTTTCGTCGGTTGCACACGCTTTTGTTCTCCAAACACACGTTCTGCTACTCGGCCCGTCACATCTTTCGCGACATTCTTTGCAGCCTTCTTAAGATGTGGCGCAACGATCTTAGCCCCAGCCTTAAGTAGTGGAATAGCTTTGCGAGCCAATGATCCCAGTATTGAACCAATACCATCGCCATATTGGATTCGCGCTCCTTTGAATCCTGGTAATTCCCCGCCCACTTGACGAAGAAAATGGTTGCGATATGCAGACGGATCGTGTGTATAAGCTTTCATATTGCTTTTGGTCGAAAATGAAGTTTATAGATCACCTTTCCAGTTTGAAATGGAACATTATGGCCTGTGTCGTCCTTAATATTCATTTCTATCATGTCAAATTTGGATGTGTTTACAGGAACATAATGCGGTTCGCCATATGATAATGTCGCCATCATGACCTTGTATGCCAACAGAACGTAGTAAGGGAACATAATAATCACCAACAACTTGTGGTTCACAAATGCTACAATACACATACAGTGTATAAAACCCCTGTTTCACATCCGCTTTATGGTCAGCTGTACATGTTTCAGTATACCAGTGATCTGGGATAAATCCTAAAATCTCAGCTAATCCAGTGGAAAAGGACACTTCATAACCATAATCGAGAAATAGAAACACACGTCGTCTAATCTTAACATACTTTATTCGAATAGCTTCTGTAAGTTTCAGAGCATTAGTCGCTTCTTCATTGACTGCCTCACATAGTTCTTGTATGGTTCTATAGTACCCATAAGGAATATCGAGAGTGCTAAGAATAGGATCATCGAATAGTTCTTGTCGATACTGAATAGAGTAGTCCATGCCCTGTCTCATCGTTGTCCATGTATGTGGATATTGAATTTCAGCTAAAGCCACTTCATATTTTCCATTCAGATAAATGGTTCGAGGCATACGAATTTGATAATTCGAAGCCTTGTTGTTGGGATAATAGGTCATACTCGCATTGCTAGGCAAAGTGATGTAAAAGCTTGTCGACCCCATGATGGGAACTAAATGGTATAGGTGCGTTGACGTTGTCTATATACTTCACGATAGCGCGCGCCATTCGACCAAGTATGTAAATGATCTTTCACATCATGATGATGATCTACATGATCTATGACTTCTCCTTCACAACAAGCACTTGTACATCTTATTTTTACAGGAATAGTTGTGTCTTGGCAACAACATAGCTCTTTCAGCCATGTTAAACATTTTCCCATCCTTCAGGAAACTGTCTTTGTTGACGTTGTTTCATTTCTGTTGTAATGTCGTCACGAGTGGTCTTTTTACTAAACATTGTTTTTGGAATATTCGCATCAACAATTTCCTGGATAAATGGATGCCAGCCATATGGTGGTATGGCTCGTTCTTTTCTTCTTGTCGCCACCAATGCTTCTTTCATCAAATCAACCACGTTGGAATTTGCTATAATATCGCCCGTTTTCAACACAAGTTCATTCTTCTCTGACCATGTCGTACCATATTTCTTCAGTTCTGCTAAAAGTTGTGTTATTTTTCCATGATAGATAGGTTGAAAATGACTTAAAAATAACTTTTCTGGCTTTTCAGGTGGTGATGATGATGATGAGGGCTTTTGCTGCCTAGACTGACTTGTTCGTAAATGACGACCAAGAAGTTGAGACATTTCTATAGCCTTTTCACGTGTTCGTTTCCCACGTAAAAGTTTATTCACTTTCGTTTTGATTTCACCATCTTTTCCCTTCTTTTCTAGCAACATTTTATATTCATATTCAGGAATGAGGACCATTTTCATCGTATGTTTCATTTTAGCCGTAGTTTGGCTAACAAGGGCAATGCCAATCTAGCAATAGCTCCAATGAATCCTCCTTTCTGATTAATCAACTTCTTTTTTCGTCGAAGGGATATCTTCTTATCTGCTAGAGTACGTAGCGTATGACGTTCACGTTTAAATTCCTTAAACCGTTTTGAGCTTAAGGGTAAATGTCCTTGCAATATATTCAAACAAATTTCAAACAAGCTTGTTAATTCCTCCTTTGTAGCTTGCTGTAGCAAGGATTTACGTCGTTTAGGCCCACTGCGTGCAAGCAAATGAAGAAACGGCTGGTTCGCTCGAATACGTTTAGACATCTTGACTGCGAATGGTCAAATGAGTTGGTTCTTGTTCATACACTGCTTTATCAATATATACATAATGTGTATCTTTTGGTAAAATGCCTGTACGAATACGTAGTTGATCATTTGTCTTTGGTTTTAAATCAATGAATAAATAACCATGAGGTTTGCTAGTAGCATCTTGATAGGCTTCTATGAGAAATTGAGATCTTCCAGGATACATTTGCCGCGCCAATGTACTAATTTGTTGACTGTCTCTCGGATTTTTAAACAGAATGATATAATGTGTATTCAAACTAATATTTCGCATCTCTTTCCCATGATGGAATAAATTATGCACAATAAAGATAATGCTTAGATTTTGATGACTGCTGCCAACACTAAAGAGACGTGTCATACGCTCATCACTATGACATTTGGTCATTAAGTCATCAATGATAAGTAAGTTTGGTTTTTTCGGGTTAAAACGCTCTTCAATGTCATCTGGAATGCCTTGGTAAAATTCCACGCCTTTCATTCCCTTGTACAAAGGCTGATCTGCTGCATAGAGCCATAAAATGTTTTTCGGAGAGGGTTGAATCAACTTTTGTTCTAGAATTTCCTTCACCAGAGACGTCTTGCCACTGCCTGTAGGTCCAGAGACCAAACATGTAAATGGATGCTTCATTGTTGAATGTCTGTTTCTTTCACCCAACTGTTAAACTTGTTTGGCCAACCTAACCACTTGACAAATAATTCTTTCACACCTCCTCGTCTTTTACGTGTTTTCAAGACTTTTTCAATTCTATAAATAGATTCAATATCTTTGGTCACTTTCTGCAGTTCTTCTTCATAGAAATGGCCATCAATATCTTCGTCTAAAAAGTCTTTCACACGATACAAATGTATTCCTTGCTTCTTACAACGATGTGTGACAATGAAGACTTCTTGCGTCCATTTGATGTGATAATCGCGTTGAAACACATATTTAATGTGGGAAATGCGAACATGATCGCCAATGTTAAATTTATACTTCTTCTTCTTTTTCTTCGGTTTCAATTTCAGTTTGTCGACATACATATACTTCCACACTTTTGATTCGTTGTCTTTACGAATCTCGGCTGGAGCATATTTATTAGGAAGAGAACCATGAGGTCTATGGTTGTAATTGTACACCAAGTCTGGAAGAATGTCTAAGTAACGGTAAGTTTGATTATGTAGAAAATACCGATACATCATTCCCTTCAGAGTACGAATGACTCTTTCAGCAAAGTTGGCTTTGGTTTCATTCTTTGTGGTATAAGCATGAATTCCTTCTTTCTTCAAAAATGCTTTTACCCATCTGTTTTTAAATTCTGTTCCTTTATCAGACCTTAGAGTTCGCGGTCTTCGTCGTGTGTCATGAAAAATCTTTTGGAAAGCTTGTATGACGCTGGTATGTGATTTATTAGGTATTGGCTGTACCCAGACATATTTGGAAAACACATCAATGACAATGAGTAAAAAGCGTATGTCATCATTATAGGGAGCTATGTTTCCCATATCAGCCAAATCAATATCCCACATATCATCAATACCACGTGTAATGACACGTTGTCTTTTGAACCTGTATTTTACAGGTTGGAGTAAACTGAAAGCATCTTGATCCTGTAGCCATTTCTTCACTTGTGAATGTGTGACTGTTTGATTATGTTTTCTTAAGATGTGATACAGTTTGTAAGGACCAGCAAATGCTCCAGGCTGTCCAGGTTTGAAGTAAATATTGGTCAAGTAGTCTTTCCACGTCGACATGGTCACACCGAATGAAAACCACCTTCTCAACAGAACAGCTTTTATTTTATAACTCAACCAACATCACTTAACTAACATGCATTTATAACTTAACTAACAAGTTTTTTACAAATCAAGTATGGATACAATGGTATGAATCACTGGAGACCATTGGTCTTCAATGAACACTAACCAATGACTGAGTTCATCCAATGTAATAGCATCTACACCATATTTCTCACAACGTTGATTTGCATTCTCTAACACTTTATCTAAATGAATGTAATATTTTTAGCTTCATTCCAATATGTATAAACACATGCAGTATGACAAGTATGTTCTTGACACTCTTCATGTTGACAAGCAGGACAGACTAAATAGGCAAACTTTTTTACAGCTGATAACATTTCTTCACAATAAGCTTTTTGCACAATATATTGTCTCAGTGTCATGTCCGCCATTATGCAGTCTTGAATCAATGCAGCACAAGTCTGTCAGGTTTAGCAAGTTATGCTGCTCCGGCAATGTAGCACAAGTCTGTCAGGTTTAGCAGGTTATGCTGCTCCGGCAATGTAGCATAAGTCTGTCAAATTCAGCAAGTTTTTTCCAGTTGCTGTTCACTTAACACACTTCTCCATGTTCACACGTCTGCACATCAAGTCTCACAGAACAGTTCTAACAACTTTCTCATAATATTCTGACCAGGATATCCAGATGACACTTGTTTCACACCAGCTCCCCACCAATGATCATACGTTGCTTCAACTAAAGTTTTGTCTTTACATTCTTTCAACTTGTTGCGAAACAATGCACACTGATTCCATTTGACTTGTAAAACATCTTGCATTTTACTTCTCTTCACTGGTAAGGACATGGCTTTATCCCTTTAGCAATACGTTTCGCTTCATATCCATTTCTGGATGACACAATGGCTGAAGCAATATACTTTTCAAGTCGTGTTGGAAACATGTTTGAAAGAACGTCCTTATGACCGCTGAATAGTACAAGATTCTCCATGTTGACTTTGTTTCTGCTGTTTTATTCTGACATGTCGGTTTCTTCCTGTAATAAAATATCTTTTAATATATTTGCTGCCTCTTCTATCATGTTCTTTCTTGGTTTACGTTGAAACCACTCACATAAAACTAAATTTGCTAGTAAGAAAAACATTGTTATCAATTCACTATGTTGTTACAAAGATGATTAAAAGGTTTTTATATCTTTAAAGTTACCTGATAAAGCTTCTCGGTTTCAACTTCTTCTTTACAACAATCTCTCAAATGATCCACTACGGTGAAATATACTTCAACATCAGTACGAGCAGAATAAAGTGCAGAATCAAAGTCAAAGTCAGGATCTTCTTCTATTCCAATTTTATGACATTCTCCAAGAAATCTTGAATGCAGTTCAATCACATCAAGACTATGATGTACAACATCCCAAAAAGCATCCAAATGATAAAGTTGATAGTCTGGAGTGCCACAGCAAGCAAGTTTAGCAATCATCAAGTCAATATAAGCATTTTTAAAACATTCGTCCATCTTGTTTCAGTGTCTTGTGGGCTTTTACTTTGCTTCACTGACTTTAAGTACTCCACACTTGCCGCAGAAGTTGTTTGGTTCACACAACTTGCAATTATACTTGTGGCAGTGGCAATGATAATCTTCCACATATCCACAAGCACCGCAATAGTCGCAGGTAAGTCCAAGTTGATTTTGCACGTTCATGTTCTCCAACTGAACTTCAGTCAGCCTTTTTTTGGATAGCTTTGACACCTTCATCCGACCATCCTTTTGCAGCTTGATGATCGTTTTCTTGTCATGACATTCCTCACATGGTGATAGGGCTGAGTTGATGTTGTCCATCTCCTGAAGCAGTGTCTCCCATTCACCATCATTCATGTTGATGTGATGTGTGTATTCTTTCCCTTCAAACCGTGACGTGCGCACAAAACTCACATAGCGCATATCCAAGTATGAAATGACTTCAAGCCACTTCGTTTGCGTTAAGTATAGTTTGAAGCCAATGTCGCGTAAATTTTTCAAGCTCTGGCACACAATCTTCCACAAAGATGGTGAATAAGCACACCATCTCTCTCCACGTGTGATGCGTAGAAATGGCCCATATTCTCCATGCTCCACAGTAATGGTTAAGTTAGCACTAATTTTAAAGCTGCTGCTGCTGCTGCGCTGCGCTGCTGCGTTGCTTGTCTTGTTCTCCATGACTGCCACAATGTATTGATGATCCACTCCCTCCAACTGTCTGCTGAGAAATGACTCCACTCTGCTGAGTTCACTCCCTTTTATACCCAACTATCTGCTGAGTCAGCTTTCTTTTCAAAGAACTTGCAAACTTTTGAATTCACTTCAACTCGTCCATGGTTGAACCGAACAAGGTCTGATACATTATTTGGAACATCATCATCATAATGTAGAATAATTCTAGTAGCTACAACTAACATGAGGTCAGTTGCCCAAATTGTATTCGCGTTGATAAATGCTAAATCAATGTTGTAAGTTGATAGTAAATGCAGTTCTTCACATTCATGTAGAAACGAGCGGATGAAACGATCTCTTGGAATAGCCTTTGCCACAGCTTCCCAATGCAGATGCAAATTCTTCACTTGCAGCATCCAATCCGATTCAAAAGCAGGAAGCTTTGAAAACACATAGTCAATATAGTTCACTTTGAAGACGTCATCCATAGTCATACATCTGTCAAGAAGTAATGCCGACATTGTGAAGTATTTTCTCGTCACTCTTCCTTTTATAAAACTTTGATGGTATATGGTGTGTAACTTGTTCAAACTTATTCAATACTCGTTCAAAATTGTTGACTCAGCAGAATGTATCACATATATGTTTCACTCATGCTTTTATGCTACTTCCATGTAATCAAAATATGGTGTGTAACTTTTCAAACTTGCTCAAAATTGTTAAAATTGCTGACTCAGCAGAATTTTACTTGTGTATATGGTCGACCAAAAAAAAAAAAAAAAAAAAAAAAAAATGAAAAATGTTCAGAATCGTCTGAAACGGATAAATATGCAAAAATCACAATTTCGAGGGGAGGGGGGGTTGGTCGACCCAAAAAAAAAAAAGAAAAATGTTCAGAATCGTCTGAAACGGATAAATATGCAAAAATCACAATTTCGAGGGGGGGGGGGGTCGGTCGACCCAAAAAAAAAAGAAAAATGTTCAGAATCGTCTGAAACGGATAAATATGCAAAAATCACAATTTCGAGGGGGGGGGGGGGTCGGTCGACCCAAAAAATGAAAAATGTTCAGAATCGTCTGAAACGGATAAATATGCAAAAATCACAATTTCGAGGGGTGGGGGGGGAGGTCATCACTTTTTAGGGTCTGTTGTCGATTGACTTCGGAAATGAAAGCTTGACTTCATTGACTTCGACGATCATCGACTGAAACCCTAGGAAGCCGCCACACAGCATGACGTCATTATGACCTCATTATGACCTCATTATGACCTCATTATCACCTCATTATCACCTCATTATCACCTCATTATCACCTCATTATGACGTCATGGATGGCCGCGCCTATCCTAACGCTTATCGTGACCTCACTTCAGGTCCAGACAACACTTCCGGTCCAGACAACACTTCCGGTCCAGACAGTATGACGTCACTTCCAGACAGTATGACGTCATCAAGTGGTCCAGACAGTATGATAGACAGAAAGTGGTCGGGGC
This sequence comes from Protula sp. h YS-2021, assembly GCA_949752745.1. Taxonomy (NCBI): domain Eukaryota; kingdom Metazoa; phylum Annelida; class Polychaeta; order Sabellida; family Serpulidae; genus Protula; species Protula sp. h YS-2021. The sequence continues at coordinate 101,642,152 of OX457027.1, read as the reverse complement.
TTCATTGTCTTCATTGATCTCATTGGCTTTTCATTGGTCACGTGACTGATGACGTCATTATCACCATGGTTACGCCTTGGTTACGCCTATGACGTCACTTCCGGTCCAGACAGTATGACGTCATCGAGTGGCGCAAAACCGGCCTTTTCTATCTACTCCAACATAATGCCAACGTCGGCCATGAGTGGGAGAAAATCTTGTGCTAACTGTATCATGAAGCATTTGCGACTCTGATTACATTATATAACATAACATGACTTTTCAATAGATTTTGAAGTCATGAGATCGGTATCAGTATTACTCAACAACACAGTAATCAAAACCTTATTTGGTTTAATCTTGGCCACTGTTAACACACAAATGCATAGAAATTTATTGATAAAGAGAGAGAGAGAGAGAGAGAGAGAGAGAGAGAGAGAGAGAGAGAGAGAGAGAGAGAGAGGGAGGGAGAGAAAGAGAGAGAAAGAGAGAGAGAGAGAGAGTAGGTATGAAATGCCGTTTCTGCCCCACTTTGTGACGTCATACTGTCTGGAAGTGACGTCATCATGTCTGGAAGTGACGTCATCATGTCTGGACCGGAAGTGTTGTCTGGACCGGAAGTGTTGTCTGGAGCGGAAGTCATGATAAGCGTTAGGATAGGCGCGGCCATCCATGACGTGATAATGACGTCATGATGACGTCATACTGTCTGGAGCGAAAGTTGCTTGATAGTGTTGGTCGAGTCAATCATCATGAAGCCAACGAACTCCACCTGTCAATCAGTGTAACCATGGCAACAGACCCTAAAAAGCCAGGACCCCCCCCCCCCTCGAAATTGTGATTTTAGCATATTTATCCGTTTCAGACGATTCTGAACATTTTTCATTTTTTCGGTCGACCCCCCCCCCTCGAAATTGTGATTTTTGCATATTTATCCGTTTCAGACGATTCTGAACATTTTTCATTTTTTCGGTCGACCCCCCCCCCCCCCCCCCCCCCCAGGCGAGCAACATTCTGTCAAGTCAGCTTCAGTTCCATCAGAGGGGTATATAAGGGATGAGCATACAGCAGTGACAGTCATTTCGGTTAGTGGAGCAAGGAAGTACAAGTTGTAGAACTACAATTGGATCACATCAGATCAAGGGATGGCATCCAGTGAGAACTATTTCGGTAAGTGTTTATTGAAACTTTATAAATAAAAAGTGAACTTTGTAAACAAACTTTGTAAACAAACTTTGTAAACAAACTTTGTAAACAAACTTGACTTATTTACATAATTGAAAATTTGTAAACAAAATTTGTAAACAAACTTTATAAACAAAATTTGTAAGCAAACTTTGTAAACAAACTTGACTTATTTACATAATTGAAAATTTGTAAACAAACTTTGTAAACAAACTTTGTAAACAAACTTTGTAAACAAACTTTAGTTATTTGCTTAATTGAAACTTTGTAAAACAATACCTTTCGTTATACTTGGTCGATTTATATGAAAATTTCACCATTTGATTCAGTTTTATGTAAAGTTTTGTTATAAAGTAGTCATAGGCTATTTGCGCAGCTGGCTGTATGCATTTTTACCGCCATTTTAACTTAAAATTGTGATAACTTTCGTTATAACTTTCGTTATAGTTGACTAAAGATTTCACCATTACAGTGCTTCTTCGCGGATGAATACCATTTGGCAGACCATTTAACTTCACCGCTAGATGTCTCTGCTGTATAACAGCTGTACAACTGTAAGTGAGATATTCATATACACAAGTAAAATTCTGCTGAGTCAGCATTTTTGAACAAGTTACACACCATATTTTGATTACATGGAAGTAGAATAAAAGCATGAGTGAAACATGTCAACTAGTCAACTAGTGATACATTCTGCTGAGTTAACACACCATTGAAGTGGTATAAAAGGAAGAGTGAAACGTATATTTTACTTCATTTCAGTTCTAGCAACAGCAACAGCAACAACGATGGCAACAGTCTACTGTCATGAATGCGATGTGACATTTCCATCTCTGGAAGTGTTCGTGACACATAGATGTAAACCAGCTAGGTTGAAACGTGCTCGTGAAGAGCTTGTTGAGCAGATTGAAGCCAAGAGACGAAAGACCTTACAAGATGATGTTGAAAGACCTGATCCAGTCCTCTGCGGTGAATGTATTAAAATATTCCCATCTTTGGATGCGTTTGAGACACATGCATGTGTTGAGATGGAAAATGTGTCTCATGAAGAACAAAGAAAGAAAGAGATAGGACAAGTAGGCAGAGGTAGAAGAGTGAGTCTTGGTGAAAACGCACAGGAAAGACGGTTTGAGCCTGAAGATGGATCGGATTTGCTACTCGAAATGCGACAACAAGAGAATAGAATCAAGAGACATTTGCTAGAGACGTTAAACCGTGGCATGAAATGGTACATTGTGGTACATGCACGCTTCAAGACAATGACACCAAATGTTGAAGGCGTGATGGTAGAACAAGTGGATAATGCCTTCATCAGCAGTCCGACATATGCAGCATACAATCCAACAGATATTGAGAAGGACTTGCCAGAAGCCTATAAAGAATTGTTTACCAGGTTTGATGAACATGAGCGACAAGGCTCTGGCTGGGTGTTGGATAACATATTATTCATTGAAGTGCATACAGCTACGTCAGCGCCACTGGAAGCGAGCAGTTTTATCCCACTACCGAAGAAAGTAAAGAGTACAAAGGCTGTGTTAAACATTCAGAATAAAGACAACAAGTGCTTCTTATGGTCTGTATTGGCTCACCTTCACCCTTCATCAAGCAATAACCTACAGCGTGTGAATCAATACAAGCTATTTGAGAACGAATTGAAGGTAGAAGGCATGACATTTCCCACACCGATTACAGACATTCCAAAGTTTGAAAAGGAGAATGATGTGTCCATTAATGTGTTTGGATATGAACATGATGTCGTTGTTCCCATACAACTAAGCCGAAACACCAGCGCCAACAGCGCCAGAGAAATCAACTTGCTTTTGATTAGCAATGACAAGACAAGACATTACTGCCTCATCAAGAATTTCAGCAGACTGATGGCTTATCGATCAAAGCATAAGCATACAACTTTTTATTGTTTCAACTGTCTTCACGGGTTTATACGACAAGATCTGTTAGACAAGCATCGTGAAGTGTGTGGCAAGCATGGAGCACAACGTTTATCATTCCCCAAGGAACCCTTCATCAAGTTCAAGAATGTAGCCAAACAACAGCGAGCGCCCTTTGTCATTTATGCAGACTTTGAATGTTTCACGAAAAAGCATGAAGAAGTTAGGTATCAACATCATCGTCCAAACAGCTTTGCCTATGTGGTTGTCAGCCAGTATGAGACACGCGCTCCAGTCCTGTATCGAGGAGACAATGCCGTGAAAGTCTTTTTAGACCATATGGTGAATGAGCGTGATCGTATTGTGCATGGTCTACAACAGAAAAAGAAAATAGTCATGACTTGTGAAGATGAAGAGGATTATAAGAACGCCACAGATTGTTACATTTGTCATGAGCCTCTAGGAGCAGATCGTGTGAGAGATCATGACCATATCAATGGCAAATACCGTGGAGCTGCACATAGTGAATGCAATTTACAATTTCGATTTCGAAAGGATAAGCAGGATGTGAAAGATTCTTTCATCATTCCTGTCTTTTTCCACAATTTACGAGGCTATGACAGCCATTTGATCATGGAAGAAATTGGAAAGTTCAAAAACGAAAGGATTACAGTCATTCCCAACACCGTTGAGAAATATATTGCATTCACCATGAGCAATCTGAAATTTACAGACAGTTATCAGTTCATGAGTACTTCTCTACAGAAGTTGGTCTCCAACCTGGCGGCAGAAGGGAAAGAGAACTTTTATCACATGACGTCACACATTCACGATAGTGACCAACAAGAGTTACTGTTGAGAAAGGGAGTGTACCCCTACGATTACGTGGATGAGCCATCCAAGTTTGCTGAAACACAACTGCCGTCCAAGGACAAGTTTTACAGTCTGCTCAGTGAAGAAGACATTAGCGATGAGGATTATGCGCATGCGCAGAAGGTGTGGGAGACATTCCACTGTACTACATTTGGCGAATACCATGACCTATACCTGAAATCAGATGTGTTGCTGCTGGCTGACGTGTTTGAAAACTTTCGTCACGTATGTCTCAACACGTATGAATTAGATCCTGCTCACTACTATACAGCGCCAGGACTGTCGTGGGATGCCATGTTAAAAGCGACAAAGGTGAAATTGGAATTGATCAACGACATTGACATGTACCAAATGGTTGAACAAGGTCTACGTGGAGGAATATCTGTCATCACACACAAGTATGCGAAAGCAAATAACCCCTACGTAGCAGATTACGATCCCACGAAACCCACCAACTACTTGACGTACCTGGATGCAAACAACTTGTATGGCTGGGCCATGTCACAAAGCATGCCGGAAAGTGGATTTATGTGGGTGAGCGAGCCAGAATCCATTGACTTTATGGCTGTGGATGAAGATGACGAGATTGGGTATATTTTAGAAGTGGATTTGGAATACCCATATTCAATTCATGATCGTCATAATCACTACCCAGTGGCTCCAGAACGGAAATGTGTCAAAGTGGGAGAATTGTCAAAACATAGTCAGAAGCTGCGGAAAGATCTAAACATGAAAGGCAAACCTAGTGAAAAGCTCATTCCCAACCTATGTGACAAGAAGAAATATGTGCTTCATTATAGAAATTTACAGCAATATGTCTCACTGGGATTGAAAGTCACGAAGGTGCACCGTGCCATCATGTTTGCACAGAGCAAATGGTTGGCAAAATACATCTCCTTGAACACGGAAAAGAGAAAGTTGGCCAAGAACCCGTTTGAGAAAGACTTCTTCAAATTGATGAACAACTCGGTGTTTGGCAAAACCATGGAAAACGTAAGAAAGCGAATCAATGTTGAACTTGTTCACCAGGAAAAGCGGTTCAAGAAACTTGTGGTCAAACCTTCCTTCCACAAATTTAGAATTTTCAACGAAGATTTGACCGCGGTACATTTGCGCAAAGTGGATCTGCTTCTGGATAAACCCATTCAAGTTGGTTTCACCATTCTCGACCTCAGCAAGGTGCTCATGTTCCACTTTCATTACAACTACATCATGACCAAGTATCCCGACGCCAAACTCTTGTTCAGCGACACCGACAGTCTATGTTATGACATAGAAACGGAAGATATCTACAAAGACATGCAGGAAGATGCCGACTTGTTCGACACAAGTGACTATCCGCCAGATCATTTCCTGCATTCCAACGTGAACAAGAAAGTGCTTGGGAAAATGAAAGATGAGACGGCGGGCATTCCCATTGAAGAGTTTGTTGGACTTCGGCCGAAAATGTATAGTATGATATATGGTGGGAAAGAAAAACGTACGGCCAAAGGCATCACTCGCGCGTGTCAAAGACGGATGAAACATCAGCAGTATAGAGACAGTTTGTTCAACCAAACGCAAACGATGACCACAGGACACATCATACGAGGTCATAACCATCAGATCTTCTCGGAGAAGTTGAGGAAAGTGGCTCTCTATCCTTTTGATGACAAGCGATATGTGATGAGTGATGGCTATTCCACTTTGGCGCATGGACATTACAGTATATAAGGGGGAGACACTTCAACTTTAGAGTCAGTTGAGGTGTGAACACTGAAGCGTCAACATGAAAAGATCTGCAACAACGGATATGGATACTCTTGCTGATACAGTGAAAGACATGAATGTGAAACATCCTGACACTACCATCAAGAAATTAAAAGTGGAGATAGCACCAACACCACAGTCGTGGGATGGAATGCTTTCTCTAGGCAATGGAAAGTATATCAAGATTATGAAACAAAGTAATGAAGGTGTGGTGAACATTCGCAAATACCTCAGAGATGAGGGGACTGGAAAAAACCGTCCAACAAAAAAGGGAATTTTGCTGACAATATCTGAATGGAAAATGCTGAAGAAGCAGGTGAAAGAAGTGGATAAAAGGCTTCGCAGACAAGACGACAAGTCATAACAAGGTAACAATCATGAATGCACTCATGTTGGACGATGGTGTTTACCTTAAAGTTAATGAGAGGAATGAAGTGATGATGGGTTCTCGGAGAATTTCTGCTTATCGGTTTAAACCTGAAGTGTGGAAAGACTTTAAAAACATACCGCTTGAACCTGGGTTTAAACGCAGACTTGAAAATAAACTGGAAGTGACGGTGGCTGAATATGATTCTAAGATACGTGTGACATTCTGTAGAAATCTTTTACAGGATTATCCAAAGGATTATAAGGGAGTTGTGCCAGATACACCCTATGCACAGTTGATATTCTTTGATATCAAGAACTGGCGCGCAATCTTACGATTCCTAGAAGCTATACAGCATCCACTGTTCGACATCATCCGAGTATAAGAAAGATGGAAGACGACTATGTGTTGGATTATGAACCCATAACATATGGATTCTCATACATGAGAAACTTATGTGATGATATTGTGCTACGACATTTTGGACAGTATCTCGTCCTATCGCTTGATGACCAATCCGTGTTGAAGGATTATCTAGACAAGTTGAGAATACCCGGCTTTCTCCTAGCAGTCTCAAATGAATTAGAAGTGCGTGTGACTGAGAACGATCTAGACGTGTTTGTACAATTTCGCCAACATGACGAGCTTACAGAAAACTACGACATCATCACCCTCAGCACAGTGGAATGGAACGCGCTGTTGCAAGCATTGGATTGGAAAGAACCTGACGCTTGAATTCAAAGAGGAAGGAATACAACTTATGCGGGGTACCAAATCCATTGAGCTGACACAACATATATGGACATGGATACGTGTGATGGACATAAATGAAGAAGGATATGAACTGAAACTGTCTGAACATGAAACTGCTAAAGTGATAAAGTTTGGTGATGTGCGTTATGTAAGCTTTCATAGCATTTACAAACACGGATGTAATGTCTATGATACCTATATCAATTTAGATTCTAATGAATGGCATGCATTGATGAATGTATTGAAAAATGAATGTGATTGTAAATAGAGTTTGTAAATAGTGTAAATAGACTTTGTAGTTAAGAATTTGTAAATAGTGTAAATAGACTTTGTAGTTAAGAATTTGTAAATAGTGTTGGTAAACTTTGTAAATAGTGTTTGTAAACTTTGTAAATAGAACACAATAAACAAGACAGTTGTTTGAAACTTGGGTTGTTTTATTTAACAACAACAACTTAACTAATATAACAACAACAACTTAACTACAACTTAACTAATATAACAACAACAACATTAATAAAACAATGGTTTATAATGTCTATATACAAAGTCCTTTACAATAAAATCGCCATCCTTTCTTTTTAATATATTCACAATATCAAACATACTCTGACCTCGAGCTCTATGTAATATATAATATACACAATAAAAACCACATGACGATGATATTGGCGTTTGTAATGAGATAGAATTATACATATAGTCATTTCTTAAAAACATGTCTAAACGATCATCGAGAGGGAACAGTCCATAAGAGTCAAAATATTCCACAGGGTCTTTATCATAATACACTGCCACCCAATGTTCTCCTGGTTCATCTTGATCGTCTGTGTTGATCACATAGGCGCCGCGTTGTAAAGACGGTAACTGGTCCATGGCAAACACGCCTTGAAACAAGTCTTTGGTCATGACATCATGACTCAATATGGCATCAATCTGCTTCGTATTCATGACTGGTAGTCGAATTGGATGCTGCGATTTGCACTGATCTCAATAATGTTGTCAAATTCAGCATAGACAATGACATTGATGGTAGGTTGCAAAGCCGTAGCAAAGTTCATTTCTAGCCGCAAATTCCCATGCTTGATCAGGGGGAAATGATCATCACCATCATAATCCGGTGTTAAGTCAAACGAAAATAAAGCATAACCTCTAGGCCAATCTTCCCGTTTTATAATGGAACTTTTCTCACCATTCAACCGATCAAACGATTTGTAAAGCGTTTCAAAAGCGTTCAGGTATTTGTTCTGTGTAATGTCAAGCTTGAGAGGTTTGGATAGAACTGGTTCACCATCCGTGTACAGTTGCATATAGTCCAGATCAAAATGTTTGAAATCATATGGATTCCTCAATACTGATCCACCAAAAGCTTCATTATGAACCAGACCAATGACAATACGATTTGGTAATTGACCCAAAAAGATGTTATCTTTCACAAAAGACTGAAATCCTGCTGGAATAGCCAAGACTTTACATTCTTTTCTAGTGATGATGATCTTGGCAGGACTTTTCATCAATGCATCTGTATGTCCTAACTGAATACCTGGACTCACCCTCACTTTGCGAATGGTTAAAAATGCCTCTTTCACTTCTACCTTATAGGTATTATCTACAGCCATCAATACAAAGTCATCTTTTTGTCTATGGAAACGCAATTTCAAACTGATGCCATTCGAAAGATAACGATCCTGCTCAAACAAATCTATCCTTAAACCACCTGCGAGCATAACATCACGGCTAAGACGAGTATGCAAATAACGATGATGTTAACCATTGTTTCCTTGCTCAGCCAAGTCACCACCGTCAGCATTGACATGAAACCCGGATACATATTGTTCATGATTAGGTCTTTTCACCTCATGACTATTCATTGACCCAGCAGTATCCTTGTACATGAGACGCATAGAGCGCTCAGAATGTAGACTTTCTTCCGAATCATGGATGAGATGAGAGATAATGCTGGTATAACCATGAGTATTGTTGCTATGCGAAACCAAACGATCATTCAGAAACAATTCAATATTAGACCATAACCCATTAAACACATCATTGATGCAAGAGACATTATCATCTGCGCCACACGCTGTTCCATCAGCCTTTAGAATGCGACATACAATATGAAGTTTGCTGTTCTTTAAATCTAGATATTCTTCTGTACTCGCAGGAATGTAGAATTCTATTGGAGCGCCTTCTCTAATGCTTGTAAGTGGTTGATAGTCAACATTATAACTTTTCTCTACAGCAGTTTGCGTTGGTGGTACGTGAAACCATTCCAATGGAGAAAGACTACATTCACACGAATGATTATGAATGAGAGACATGATTTCAAAAGATATCTTTGCGATATTTTGATGTTATCCGTCTGGCTGTTTTTCGTCTTCTGGCACGTTTCGTTGGTTGCACACGCTTTTGTTCTCCAAACACACGTTCTGCTACTCGGCCCGTCACATCTTTCGCGACATTCTTTGCAGCCTTCTTAAGATGTGGCGCAACGATCTTAGCCCCAGCCTTAAGTAATGGAATAGCTTTGCGAGCCAATGATCCCAGTATTGAACCAATACCGTCGCCATATTGGATTCGCGCTCCTTTGAATCCTGGTAATTCCCCGCCCACTTGACGAAGAAAATGGTTGCGATATGCAGACGGATCGTGTGTATAAGCTTTCATATTGCTTTTGGTCGAAAATGAAGTTTACAGATCACCTTTCCAGTTTGAAATGGAACATTATGGCCTGTGTCGTCCTTAATATTCATTTCTATCACGTCAAATTTGGACGTGTTTACAGGAACATAATGCGGTTCGCCATACGTTTTCATGATAATATCACCATCATGGCCTTGTATGCCAACAGAACGTAGTAAGGGAACATAATAATCACCAACAACTTGTGGTTCACAAATGCTACAATACACATACAGTGTATAAAACCCCTGTTTCACATCCGCTTTATGGTCAGCTGTACATGTTTCAGTATACCATTGATCTGGGATAAATCCTAAACTCTCAGCTAATCCAGCGGAAAAGGACACTTCAAAGCCATAATTTAGAAATAGAAAAACACGTCGTCTTATCTTATCATACTTTATCCGAATAGCTTCTTTAAGTTCATCTTTCATAGAATTAGTCGCTTCTTCATTCACTGCCTGACATATTTCTTGTATGGATCTATAGTAGCCATAAGGAATATCAATAGTCTCAAGTGTCTCTGTCAGTGGTTGTTGTCGATACTGAATAGAATAGTCCATGTCATGTCTCATCGTTGTCCATGTATGTGGATATTGAATTTCAGCTAAAGCCACTTCATATTTTCCATTCAGATAGATGGTTCGAGGCATACGAATTTGATAATTCGAAGCCTTGTTGTTGGGATAATAGGTCATACTCGCATTGCTAGGCAAAGTGATGTAAAAGCTTGTCGACTCCATGATGGACGGGAACTAAATGGTATAGGTGCGTTGACGTTGTCTATATACTTCACGATAGCGCGCGCCATTCGACCAAGTATGCCAAATCTCATCCTCATTCACATGGTCTTTTATTTCTCCTTCACAACACGCGCTTGTACATCTTATTTTTACAGGAATAGTTGGTTTATCTTCTTGGCAACAACAACATAGCTCTTTCAGCCATGTTAAAAATTTTCCCATCCTTCAGGAAACTGTCTTTGTTGACGTTGTTTCATTTCTGTTGTAATGTCGTCACGAGTGGTCTTTTTACTAAACATTGTTTTTGGAATATTAGCATCAACAATTTCCTGGATAAACGGATGCCAGCCATATGGTGGTATGGCTCGTTCTTTTCTTCTTGTCGCCACCAATGCTTCTTTCATCAAATCAACCATGTTGGAATTTGCTATAATATCGCCCGTTTTCAACACAAGTTCATTCTTCTCTGACCATGTCGTACCATATTTCTTCAGTTCGGCTAAAAGTTGTGTTATTTTTCCATGATAGATAGGTTGAAAATGACTTAAAAATAACTTTTCTGGCTTTTCAGGTGGTGATGATGAGGGCTTTTGCTGCCTAGACTGACTTGTTCGTAGATGACGGCCAAGAAGTTGAGACATTTCTATAGCCTTTTCACGTGTTCGTTTCCCACGTAAAAGTTTATTCACTTTCGTTTTGATATCATTTTTCTTTTCTAGCAACATTTTATATTCATATTCAGGAATGAGGACCATTTTCATCGTATGTTTCATTTTAGCAGTAGTTTGGCTAACAAGGGTAATGCCAATCTAGCAATAACTCCAATGAATCCTCCTTTCTGATTAATCAACTTCTTTTTTCGTCGAAGGGATATCTTCTTATCTGCTAGAGTACGTAGCGTATGACGTTCACGTTTAAATTCCTTATACCGTTTTGAGCTTAAGGGTAAATGTCCTTGCAATATATTCAAACAAATTTCAAACAAGCTTGTTAATTCCTCTTTTGTAGCTTGCTGTAGCAAGGATTTACGTCGTTTAGGCCCACTGCGTGCAAGCAAATGAAGAAACGGCTGGTTCGCTCGAATACGTTTAGACATCTTGACTGCGAATGGTTAAATGAGTTGGTTCTTGTTCATACACTGCTTTATCAATATATACATAATGTGTATCTTTTGGTAAAATGCCTGTACGAATACGTAGTTGATCATTTGTCTTTGGTTTTAAATCAATGAATAAATAACCATGAGGTTTGCTAGTAGCATCTTGATAGGCTTCTATGAGAAATTGAGATCTTCCAGGGTACATTTGTCGTGCTAATGTACTAATTTGTTGACTGTCTCTCGGATTTTTAAACAGAATGATATAATGTGTATTCAAACTAATATTTCGCATCTCTTTCCCATGATGAAATAAATTATGTACAATAAAGATAATGCTTAGATTTTGATGACTGCTACCAACACTAAAGAGACGTGTCATACGCTCATCACTATGACATTTCGTCATTAAGTCATCAATGATAAGTAAGTTTGGTTTCTTCGGGTTAAAACGCTCTTCAATGTCATCTGGAATGCCTTGGTAAAATTCCACGCCTTTCATTCCCTTGTACAAAGGCTGATCTGCTGCATAAAGCCATAAAATGTTTTTCGGAGAGGGTTGAATCAACTTTTGTTCTAGAATTTCCTTCACCAGAGACGTCTTGCCACTGCCTGTAGGTCCAGAGACCAAACATGTAAATGGATGCTTCATTGTTGAATGTCTGTTTCTTTCACCCAACTGTTAAACTTGTTTGGCCAACCTAACCACTTGACAAATAATTCTTTCACACCTCCTCGTCTTTTACGTGTTTTCAAGACTTTTTCAATTCTATAAATAGATTCAATATCTTTGGTCACTTTCTGCAGTTCTTCTTCATAGAAATGGCCATCAATATCTTCGTCTAAAAAGTCTTTCACACGATACAAATGTATTCCTTGCTTCTTACAACGATGTGTGACAATGAAGACTTCTTGCGTCCATTTGATGTGATAATCGCGTTGAAACACATATTTAATGTGGGAAATGCGAACATGATCGCCAATGTTAAATTTATACTTCTTCTTCTTTTTCTTCGGTTTCAATTTCAGTTTGTCGACATACATATACTTCCACACTTTTGATTCGTTGTCTTTACGAATCTCGGCTGGAGCATATTTATTAGGAAGAGAACCATGAGGTCTATGGTTGTAATTGTACACCAAGTCTGGAAGAATGTCTAAGTAACGGTAAGTTTGATTATGTAGAAAATACCGATACATCATTCCCTTCAGAGTACGAATGACTCTTTCAGCAAAGTTGGCTTTGGTTTCATTCTTTGTGGTATAAGCATGAATGCCTTCTTTCTTCAAAAATGCTTTTACCCATCTGTTTTTAAATTCTGTTCCTTTATCAGACCTTAGAGTTCGCGGTCTTCGTCGTGTGTCATGAAAAATCTTTTGGAAAGCTTGTATGACGCTGGTATGTGATTTATTAGGTATTGGCTGTACCCAAACATATTTGGAAAACACATCAATGACAATGAGTAAAAAGCGTATGTCATCATTATAGGGAGCTATGTTTCCCATATCAGCCAAGTCAATATCCCACATATCATCAATGCCACGTGTAATCACACGTTGTCTTTTGAACCTGTATTTGACAGGTTGGAGTAAACTGAAAGCATCTTGATCCTGTAGCCATTTCTTCCCTTGTGAATGTGTGACTGGTTGATTATGTTTTCATAAGATGTGATACAGTTTGTAAGGACCAGCAAATGCTCCAGGCTGTCCAGGTTTGAAGTAAATATTGGTCAAGTAGTCTTTCCACGTCGACATGATGAATGAAAACCACCTTCTCAACAGAACAGCTTTTATTTTATAACTCAACCAGCATCACTTAACTAACATAGTAACTTAACTAACATGTATTTATAACTAACATGTATTTATAACTAACATATATTTACAGATCAAGTATGGATACAATGGTATGAATCACTGGAGACCATTGGTCTTCAATGAACATTAACCAATGACTGAGTTCATCCAATGTAATAGCATCTACACCATATTTCTCACAACGTTGATTTGCATTATCTAACACTTTATCTAAATGAATGTAATATTTAGCTTCATTCCAATATGTATAAACACATGCAGTATGACAAGTATGTTCTGAACACTCTTCAAGTTGGCAAGCAGGACAGACTAAATAAGCAAACTTTTTTACAGCGGATAACATTTCTTCGCAATAAGCTTTTTGCACAATATATTGTCTCAGTGTCATGTCCGCCATTATGCAGGCTTGTGAGTCTTGAATCAATGCAGCACAAGTCTGTCAGGTTTAGCAAGTTATGCTGCTCCGGCAATGTAGCACAAGTCTGTCAGGTTATGCTGCTCCGGCAATGCAAGTCTGTCAAATTCAGCAAGTTTTTTCCAGTTGCTGTTCACTTAACACACTTCTCCATGTTCACACGTCTGCACATCAAGTCTCACACAACAGTTCTAACAACTTTCCCATAATATTCTGACCAGGATATCCAGATGACACTTGTTTCACACCAGCTCCCCACCAATGATCATACGTTGCTTCAACTAAAGTTTTGTCTTTACATTCTTTCAACTTGTTGCGAAACAATACACACTGATTCCATTTGACTTGTAAAACATCTTGCATTTTGCTTCTCTTCACTGTATGCCATAACGGACATGGCTTTATCACTTTAGCAATACGTTTTGCTTCATATCCATTTCTACATGAAGCAATGGCTGAAGCAATATCTTGACGGTGATGAAACACTGCTTTCTCATATTGATACAACGCTTCACTTGAGTTGAACACATGTCCATACTTTTCAAGTCGTGTTGGAAACATGTTTGAAAGAACGTCCTTATGACCGCTGAATAGCACAAGATTCTCCATGTTGACTTTGTTTCTGTTGTTTTATTCTGACATGTCGGTTTCTTCCTGTAATAATATATCTTTTAATATAGTTGCTGCCTCTTCTATCATGTTCTTTCTTTGTTTACGTTGAAACCACTCACATAAAACTAAATTTGCTAGTAAGAAAAACATTGTTATCAATTCACTATGTTGTTACAAAGATGATTAAAAGGTTCTCTTACCTGATAAAGCTGCTCGGTTTCCTCTTCTTCTTTACAACAATCTCTCAAATTATCCACTACGGTGAAATATACTTCAACATCAGTACGAGCAGAATAAAGTGCAGAATCAAAGTCAAAGTCAGGATCTTCTTCTATTCCAATTTTATGACATTCTCCAAGAAATCTTGAATGCAGTTCAATCACATCAAGACTATGATGTACAACATCCCAAAAAGCATCCAAATGATAAAGTTGATAGTCTGGAGTGCCATAGCAAGCAAGTTTAGCAATCATCAAGTCAATATAAGCATTTTTAAAACATGCGTCCATCTTGTTTCAGTGCCTTGTGTGTTTTTACTTTGCTTCACTGACTTTAAGTACTCCACACTTGCCGCAGAAGTTGTTTGGTTCACACAACTTGCAATTATACTTGTGGCAGTGGCAATGATAATCTTCCACATATCCACAAGCACCGCAATAGTCACAGGTAAGTCCAAGTTGATTTTGCACGTTCATGTTCTCCAACTGAACTTCAGTCAACCTTTTCTTGGATAGCTTTGACACCTTCATCCGACCATCCTTTTGCAGCTTGATGATTGTTTTCTTGTCATGACATTCCTCACATGGTGATAGGGCTGAGTTGATGTTGTCCATCTCCTGAAGCAGTGTCTCCCATTCACCATCATTCATGTTGATGTGATGTGTGTATTCTTTCCCTTCAAACCGTGACGTGCGCACAAAACTCACATAACGCATATCCAAGTATGAAATGACTTCAAGCCACTTCGTTTGCGTTAAGTACAGTTTGAAGCCAATGTCGCGTAAATTTTTCAAGCTCTGGCACACAATCTTCCACAAAGATGGTGAATAAGCACACCATCTCTCTCCACGTGTGATGCGTAGAAATGGCCCATATTCTCCATGCTCCACAGTAATGGTTAAGTTAGCACTAATTTTAAAGCTGCTTGTCTTGTTCTCCATGGCTGCAACAATGTATTGATGACTTCACGTCCACTCCCTCCAACTGTCTGCTGAGAAATGACTTCACTCTGCTGAGTCCACTCCCTTTTATACCCAACTGGTTGCTGAGTCAAGCTTTTCAAACTTCTTGCAA
Organism: Protula sp. h YS-2021; assembly: GCA_949752745.1. Classification (NCBI taxonomy): domain Eukaryota; kingdom Metazoa; phylum Annelida; class Polychaeta; order Sabellida; family Serpulidae; genus Protula; species Protula sp. h YS-2021. The sequence goes on along the minus strand of OX457027.1, from coordinate 101,626,698 downwards.
ACGTTTGAATTCACTTCAACTCGTCCATGGTTGAATCGAACAAGGTCTGATACATTCGTCGTCAATGGAACATCATCATCATAAAGTAAAATGATTCTTGCAGCTACAACTAACATGAGCTCAACTGCCCAAATTGTATTCGCGTTGATAAATGCTGAATCAATGTCATAAGTTGATATGATAAATGTTAAATCAATGTTATAAGTTGATAGTATATGTAGATCTTCACAGTCACGTAGAAACGAGTCGATGAAATCACTTGGAATAGTCTTTCCGACAGCTTCCCAATGCTGATGTAAATTCTTCACTTGCTGCATCCAATCCCATTCAAAAGTAGGAAGCTTTGAAAACACATAGTTAGTATAATTCACTTTGAAGACGTCGTCCATAGTCATACATCTGTCAAGAAGTAATGCTGACATTGTGAAGTCTTTTCTCGTCACACAATGTATTACTAGTTGACTAGTTGACATGTTTCACTCATGCTTTTATACTACTTCCATGTAATCAAAATATGGTGTGTAACTTTGTTCAAAAATTGCTGACTCAGCAGAATTTTACTTATGTATATGAATGTCTCACTTACAGTTGTACTGCTGAGTTCAGAATCGTCTGAAACGGATAAATATGCAAAAATCACAATTTCGAGGGGGGGGGGGGGGTCGGTCGACCCAAAAAATGAAAAATGTTCAGAATCGTCTGAAACGGATAAATATGCTAAAATCACAATTTCGAGGGGGGGGGGGGGGGGGTCCTGGCTTTTTAGGGTCTGTTGCCATGGTTACACTGATTGACAGGTGGAGTTCGTTGGCTTCATGATGATTGACTCGACCAACACTATCAAGCAACTTTCGCTCCAGACTTTCGCTCCAGACAGTATGACGTCATCATGACGTCATTATCACGTCATGGATGGCCGCGCCTATCCTAACGCTTATCATGACTTCCGCTCCAGACAACACTTCCGGTCCAGAGAACACTTCCGGTCCAGACATGATGACGTCACTTCCAGACATGATGACGTCACTTCCAGACAGTATGACGTCACAAAGTGGGGCAGAAACGGCATTTCATACCTACTAGAGAGCAAGAGAGAGAGAGAGAGAGAGAGAGAGAGAGAGAGAGAGAGAGTCTTTGGAAGAATGTGCCATTTCAATTTTAAATTAAGTATTTAAAAAAAAAAGAACAAGCAAAGAGAATAGAATAAAGGATTAATAGATTACGTACATTTTTTGACAGCAGAGGGGTGTATTTACAACTAAAATGCCTCTTACAGCTTAAAACTTATATAACTAAAAATGCACACTCAACTAGAGGGCCATACGTGAAAGAAAAACAGAGAAAAAAACATGAGATATACTGCCCCCTTCGTTTCGCACTGATTTTTAACGTGCTGCTTTCTATCATAATGGTGGTTCTAGGCACAAAGGAGCGGATGATTTGGCCAGAGATTTGAGTGAAGCTTGCCGGACCGAGTGGCCGTGGTCATGTTCACACACAAAATCATGTGTATCTACAACAAGAAGCGACGGGTAGCACAAACGTGTCAGCTGTTTGAATTTTACGCTCGAAAGTCACCAGATCAAAACTGATTTCTCATCTCTATAAAACTGCTAAAGACTGGTTTTCTAATTCTATACGTTTAGTAATTATTTGTTAATTTACTTGTGTGAAACATCCTTGTGAGGTTGGTAAATTCGTCAAAAATTTGTGTTCTCGTGGGAGTGGGCTCAAGGGACTGTAGCTCCGAGTCAGCTCTGACTTTAAGATAAGATAAGATATCATTTTATTTCGAAACTTGCAACCGTTAAGGTTGAATTGCGTCCGAAAATACAGGGTAAATATTCGACGGATATTGTGAACACTTATCAAATGTTTCAAAATATCTGTTGTTATCTGTTGTTCTCGTTGTTAGTTGCTCGGTATTCATTATTTTTAAGTTTAAGAATTTCACACTGTCTATAGGCTAAAATATAAAGTCACTGAAAGTTGAACAGCGAGAAGGGGATGAAGGAATTTTTGTATCGCCTTGTGTTTACGTTTGGGATTGGGTATTGTTTGGCTGTCCTCAGTGTGTACGATGACTGTCTAGGGCTTGGTAGAAGTTAATTTATTTTGTCGGTACTAGCTTGAATTTTCTTGAAGAACTTTTTACAGATATCTCTTCTTCTTTCCTCAAGTGTTGCAAGGTTGAGTAGTAGCAATGACTGGTCATATGGTAGTTGTGGGTTGATAATTTGTAGGGCTCTTTTCTGTATATGTTCTAGGTTATTTGTCTGTTCTTTTGTAATGCTTGTTCCCCATGCAGGTACTGCGTATTCCAGCTGGGATCTTACAACGGCTTTGTAGAAGTTAAGTAGGTCGTCTTTGTCTGCCCCTGATCTCTTCAGGTGCGTTAGAAAGAACAATTTGCTTCGCGCTTTATTCGTTATGGATTCCATGTGACTGTCCCATTTGAGGTCGTCTTGGATCATGACTCCAACTAGCTTCGTGGAATTTACTCTTCTAATGGTTGAGTTTGCGATTTGCAGAGGTTCTGGCAGCTTGTCTCGGTGATGTTTGCCAAAGGGTATAATCATTTCTTTGGTCTTTGTGGGGTTAATTCTCATGTCGTTGTTTGTAGTCCACTGAACTATGTGGTCCAAGGCTTCTTGCAGAGTCAGATTGTGACTTTCGGAGTTTTTATGAATTTGATAAAGTGTGCTATCGTCTACGTATTTATATAGTGGCAATGTTGATTTTAGGTCTTTTATCATGGCACAAAAGCAATCCATTCCCCACAGTGCTCCTTGAGGTACTGCCCCTTTTATGTGCACTGGACATGATATGTAGTCTCCAATTTTAACTTGTTGCATTCTGTTGGTAAGAAAAGAAGCTAACCACTTCAGCACTGTTTGTGGTGTTTTCATGTCTTCCATCTTTTGCAGCAGTATGTTGTGGTTGATCCTATCGAATGCTTTAGCATAGTCGAGAAAGATTATTCTGACGTCGTTTCCTTCGTCTGATGCCTTGTACCAATCATGTAACATCTCAACCAGCATATGTGTGGTAGATACACCTTTTTTGTTGCCAAACTGAAGATCGTTTGCGTCCTCTTGCTTTATTGATTTGTGGTAAATTTTGATAACAATTCGTTCAAGTTCCTTTGCTAATAGTGATGTTAGCGATATTGGGCGTATGTCGGATTCTATTGATTTGGGGGGCGATTTTTTTTGGATTGGGGTAACTGTTGCTAGTTTCCACTTTTCAGGTACGTACCCTTCGCGGATAGAGCTGTTGAAGATTGCCGTGACAGGTTTTGAGAGGATTGGTGACAGGTCCCGAAGCATCCATGGTTCAATGTTGTCGGGTCCTGGGGCTTTTCTTGGCTTTATATTCATCATTAGCTTTTGAACTTCCTCAACTGATACCAGATGTTCGTCAGGTACTGCGGAATCCTTGCTTGAGTAACGGTTGAGGCCGGATAGTGGAGGAAGGTCGGCTGAAATGCTTTGGAAGAAGGTGTTGATTTGGTTAGTTAAAGTCAGTAGGTTTCCTTCGGAGTTTTCGCTTGCTAGACTCTGAAAAATTTTTGTTTGTTCATTCTTTTCGAGTCCAGTTAGTTCTTTAATTCGTCTCCACCACTGTTTCGAGTCACTCTCCCGGAGGCTTCGGATATTAGTGGCAAAGAAGGATTTCCTTAGGTTTTTATTTGTCCGGTTAATAATGTTTCTGATCTTTCTATACTCCGTATTTTCGCCCTTTGTCCTTAGTTGTTCTCTTCGCCTTATTAATGACTTAAATTCCGGTGTTATCCATGGTTTGTCTCTTTCGTGGCGCTTGGTTTGTTTAACTGGAAAGTGCATATTGATCAGTTGTGTCATTTTTGCATCAAAGATTTCGAACTGTTTTTTACATGTCGCTGCGTTATACACTTCTCTCCAGTCCGTGTTATTCAGGGAGTGAACGAACAGGTTTCTTTCGTTTTTACCATTGACTCGTCTAATCTTGGTAACGACAACGTTTGGTTCGTGATGGTATTCATACAATGGTTTTATCAGAATCGCTCTGTGGTCGGACTTTCCCAGGTGTGGTAGGGTTGTCGGTTCCGTGTAGTATTTTGCCATGTTTGTCATGCACTTGTCAAGAATGGCTTCCTGTCGGGTTGGCTTATTGACAATTTGCTTTAGCAGGAAGTGCGTTTTCAGGTGCCATTCTGGGAGTTTGTTGAAGTCACCTATCACCATGATTCCGCTTAATGGATGTTTACAGAGAATATAGTCAATTCCATTTGACAGGTGTTCATTCGTAAGTCTATGGTTTGCTTGTGGCGGATGGTAGATGCCAACAATGGCTATACAAGATATGTTTCTAGGTAATTTGGTGGGTCTTATGGTTATCCATATTGTTTCGAAGTCATGGCTTTCACACTCGCTCCAATGTTTAAAATTTACTGTTGATTCTATGTACATACAGATTCCACCCCCTCTTTTGCAAATTCTGTCTTTTCGTATATGTTGATATCCTGGTATGATGGATAAATTGTTTGGAATCTCGTCGTTTAACCATGTTTCGGTGATAACGGCTATGGGGATCTTTCGTTGTTTTATTTCACACGAAAGCTCGTTCATTTTGTTGTTGAGTGAGCGGACGTTTGTGCAATAAACGCTAGGGAAGTTGTATCTAATCTTGACGTTTTCTTTGTTCTTTGTTCTGTTATTCCTGCTGGTAGTTGGTTGTCAGTGGATTCGAATAGTTTCGTCAGTCCGTGCCGTTTTTTGAATGATTTGCCCTCTTCGTATGATGACGTCCTCGCCATTTTTTCTTCTCCGTTTTAGCTCTTCGACTAGTTTTTTGTTTTCTTCACGTTCTTGAGGGGTGAGATCGGGAGCAATAAAAGTATTTTTAAATATCGTTGATTGCCTGAGGTTTTTAGCTACAGACATGATGCTCATCTTCACTGCTTGGTCGGTAACTGTAATGAGGAGTGGTCGTGGTTTTTCTATTACTTGAGCTGTTGCAGGGCCAAGTCGGATGTTTTTCGTTATGTCTATTTCCTTGATGCGGAGTTCCTTAAACATATCCCTTGGCTGCGACGGTGTGTGACCGTTTTCTGACAAACCGTATATTATAAGGTTGTTTTTCCTTTTCTCTCTGTTGTTGTATTCTTCTAAGGTATTAAGTAGTTCCTTTGGTTTCGTTTGAGTAGGGGTTATATTGTGTGTTTTTAGCTCTTTCACTGAGCCAGCATAGGTTTTCTTTATTTCGCTGTTTATTTTCTTGAGCTCTTGGGTTGTCTCTTCATGTTTATGGGCTTTCTCTCTTCTAGCATTCAGTAAATCTTTAACGGCTTCTTCAATGCTTGTTATCCGGTTCTCCAGGGATAGGGAGAGTTGGTTAGACGTACCTGGATTAACTACTGTTTCTTTGTCGAATTGTAAAGTTCTTGGCGATGATATTGGAGTTTTCCCATCTTCTCTTCTTGTTTGTAACAGCGTGTTCTTTAGGTTAGGAAGGTATTCTTTGAAGAAAAATTTTAGGGTCTCATTGTTGTTTATGAGAACGTTGAACTCATCAGGTTTTAACTCTGCGCACTCGGCACAGAACCATTTTTCACACATTTCACAAGCTATGAGATTGTCTACGCATTTTTTACAAGTCATACACAGGAAATGTTTTCCTGATTCTTGCCGATTTTTCGGTGTGCTGTGTGCCTGTTGCTCAATATTTCTAGATAAGTCTTCTTCAAGGGTCCCTTTTCCCACATTACTTGTCTTGTAACATTCTTCACATTCTCTTCTATCAGTGTTTCTTATATCTACGTTGTTTTTCTTTTTCTTACATATTTCACAAACTGTTTTCGGCGGCATGATGTTTTCGGTTGATGAAAAAATTCTTGTTTCCGGGTCGTTGCTAGGCGGCTCTTAATTCGTTGGGTTGTAAAGACTCGATTTTGATTGTTTACAAAACTTAATTCCGGTCAAAGCAACTCGATCGAAGACTTTGTTTATTTATATATATTTTTTTGTGTTTTTCGGATAGGTACGAGCATTTTTTCACCAGAAAGTTTCCAAAATTGTTTGTTTTAAAATTTCACGATTGTAGTTCCTCGCGCATGCGTACAGACTCATGTTGTTACTTGTTTAACATCATGTATATCTCTGTCAGAACTACGAAGCTTTCCATTGTTCCACTAATAGGGTTCGATTTCATATGCATAGGAACGAATCCTGCATACGAGTCCCAATTATTTAAACATTTACTCGTACAGAAAGTACCGTACTCGTACATGCCCAATTTTTAGTGAGCTGTATATCTTTTATTTGTCCATAAAAGTGCGGAAAAGTTAGCTTCCGCACTCTCTGTCAACTTTGTTTACATTCCAGCCTTTAAATGTCACGTGACTAAAGTCAAGTGACGAAAAATGTAAAGAAAGGGGTTACGAGTATACGAGTAGTTAAAAAGGAATTTATTTTGTGCAGCCCACAATATTTGACTTTTTATTTTTACATCCTTTTTGAAATATCAATTCAAAAGTTTTTTTATGGATAATTGCAAAAATTATTGTTTCTTTTTTCAGGTAATAAAGTATGGTCCCTGTATACAAACAAATGTCAATTAATGCGAGAGACTTGTGGCTATTTCCGTATTATTTTCTTATAAAGTCAAGTCACTATTCACTCCAACGTCTCAAAAAAACCCTTTTTACAAACAAACCGCGTTAAAATAACACTTTAAATAGCGTATCTCTTAACACATAAGCGACTCGGAATTCCATGGCTTCGAAATTGAGGATTAGTGAATCGTGTGTCCAGTGTTCATGAATACTTTAGCTAGTACTAGTACTGTTCTTAAGCAACCGCTACTGGATAGTTAATTGTATATCTCGTCAGAACTCAGTTTTATAACACTGGAGCATTGACATTTTTGATAGATTTTAGTTCTAGACTGAGCAGTTTATAGTATTTATTAATTTACCACACGTTACACGGTTACATGCCATGACATCAATAAAATGTTTGAGGTAAAAAATTTTTATTTCATTATATCCGTGTATATTGCGCACCCCTAACTCTTGGCCAAAAATCGTGGCAAAAAAAAAAAAAAAAAAACGCGAAATACACGTGAAATTACGGTA